>JAMWET010000180.1:790000-917500 GCA_024036415.1 Prochilodus magdalenae
CCCACAAAACAGCCTCCTACTGGAACTGCCGCATCAAAGCACATGCTCACCTGTAAACGCGCCAGCGAAAGGTCCACAGGACATTTACAGCTGCAGTGACCAAACAGACTTCCTCCATTAGCAATAGTCATCTAGCATCTGACCATTTCCCCAAGCTACTTAACCAGTGGAAAACAGAGTTGCATATCATGTTTTATGAGTGTGCAAATGGCAACGAACTGTACGTCATGCCCAGACGACTGGTAATCGGGATGAAACACAATGTTAAGATATTTGTGGAAACTATTACATTCTCATTTAAGGAACACGTCAAAAACGCATCCGAGCCAAAAAGGCAGGATCATAGAGATAAATCTGCACGAGCAGAAAACTGTAAACAGAGAAAATGCCGTCCCGCCTCTCCTCCATATCAGCCAATTATCATGCATAATGCAAACTCCTCATCTTGCTCCTAGCATGGCAGCGCAATCAGACGCTCATGCATAATTCCAGGCACCCCTGGGACTGTGACTAATTTCTTCAGCAGATAAGAAATCTGATACAATGCCCTGATTATACCAAACAATACGGTCATGGCCCGGGTCAGCAGGTCCAGTAGAGATGTGGGATAATTATTGCGTCACATAAGCTAAGCAGCTGATTTCAACAAATAGGGGTATTAACTCCACTGATTTACACAAATACTATTTTTACTTCCTGGAATTTTCCAATTATTTGCTCCTTATTTGCAGCAGCTCTTATTACGGTACTGCACTTCCTGACCACACAGCAACAGCATTAACTCTTGGCAGCCACAGAGCCACCATTATGACCAATGGTATGGCTCAGATCAATTACATGTTATTTAGCCTAAATCTCCACTATTATCTTTAATTTGGAAAGAGGGGGTGAAATGTCACATCTGTAATCTGCCCACATCTACAATGATCTGGATCACATTCTGATCCAGAACTTCTTGGAACTCAATTATTAAATTATTGCACAGTTGAAAAAAAAAGCTCCCTTTAATGTTTCTGAAAAGGCAACGGTCCTCTTGAGACATCTACCTCATCTGGAAGATCCATTAACTGCACAGCCTGTGCTTTAGAAGCAGCTCTGATGGCAGAGTATTCGCCTGCTTCATGAGCCGGAGACTTGCTAGTGCCATTCTCTCAAAACCGCTTGTGTCAGTCAGGAGTAAATATTCTACCTTCTATGAGCATAGAATGAGTACACTGAGTGAATTCCCATGTAAAGATATTGAAGGGGAGCCCTGGGGAGAAACTACTACCAAAGTGGCTTTTAGCCAAGAGCTGCTAAAATTCATCCGTGAGTCATTAGTTTTCATTATGAAATGGAAGCTGCCTTGGGCTGACTTCCAGATCGCGTGCTCAAAAATGTAAAACAATCCTCCGACTTGCCGGCATATGACTTCAGTTAGAAGTCTTATTCAGAAATAAGATGTTTATATAAAATATAATAATAAAGTATAAAAATATAATAAATACTTCAGTCAAATTATTATGACTAATATCCAGAATGCAAAGTGTGCAACACAGACAGCAGCTAGACAGGCTGGCAGTGACTCAGTAAGGTCTTGGTAGGTTGTCACAGGTATCTGGAGCCATGCAGACTCCAGTGCATCCCTTAGCTACTGCTAACATAGATGGCCAGTTGGGAAATTAGGGAGTCAGGATAGTGCTTGGAGATCTTGGTCATGCTCTTCCAACCAATGTCAGACATTTCTAGCAGTGTCACATTGTCTGGCTGGAAGACACCAACAGCCCAAGGGAAGACAATCAGCAGGTATGGGTGTGCGTGATCTGAAAGGATGGAATTATACCCAAATCAGTTGAGAGTGCACATAGATGAGCGGGCCCAGAGGAAGCCACAAAAAAGTGACTTAGGAAGTGTAAGGAGGTGGTCATGATAAAGTGATTCGACTGTGACTTCTCCAAAACACATACACAAACAGCTGCTACTTGCTTAAGTAAACAAGTAAGTAAGTAAGTAAGTAAACTTTTATTTATACAGCACCGCACTGCGTTGGACCAAAGTGCTGTATATAAAAATAGCTGATAATTACACATAAATACATACAACTAAAACACAGATAAAAGAAATCAGATAAATAACATATATTGAAATAAAAGGTAAGGGATAGATTAAACAACTATAAAAAAAAAAACAGAAATGCCTATTTCCACTGACCAGGTTAGTCTTGCTACCCCTAAAGCAACTTACAGACCACAGAGGAGTTGTGCTCTCATATCAGTGTCAGGGCCCAGTGACCGGCCTTCACTTTGGAGAGAAACAGCCCTGATGTTCTGCACCACTTGTCAGGCCACCAGATGCCAGGAGACACTATTTCTCTCAGCTCCACAACATTTGGACAGCATCTGCTTACAAACCGGCACATTAACTCTCCAGAGGCCTGGTAGAACCTTCACTTTGCTGGAACAGAACTGAGTACAGCTTCCCTCAGCCGAATCGTTTATCAAACGCACTTAGTTTGCTTCTTGAGAAGAAGCTTCTGCATTCTGGGCCCTGCCTTAAGACAACATTGACTCAGTAATGTATGCGTGCTGTCTTCATTCTATTTGATTTACATTTAAAGTACACATCACTGATGATATACCAGCTGAGTACACTGACGTTTACACGAGACCCCACCATTATCAGTCACCACAACACTGAAAATCCTGTTCCATGGCAGTAAGTAGATCAACCTTCAAAAGGGCATAGAGCCATGTTAGGGAATACAATAAAACTGTGGCACTAAAATGACCTTAATCTGACTGATAGAAGGAAGAGGGATAATGATATTATTACTACTGTATCAGATTTCACAACACTTATGAACTAAATCCATCTTATTACTGTATTTTATGTAACATCAACCTTTTGACACACTCCAAGCTGACTGTTATAACCGTTTTATTGGAGGCTGCTAAAAAGCCTATTATCCTTTGGGACTCCCTCCTTGAGTCTGGCTGTCAAACACAAGGCCGGCATTAGTATTCGCTCTGTGTCACTGGACATGACGCATAAAGTCAATTCAATGGATGTGAACATGACCAGGCATCATCGTCAGAATTAGTCTTCAGGAGAAAAGAAGCAGACAGATGGCTGTACAGTACAAGACCATATCAAGTGCTTATGGGCGTGTTGTGTGATTGCCTGTGGTTTGCTGTGTGTGAATATGGCTGTGTACAGAAGCTTCTGGCAGGGCTAAAAGCGCTGAGGCTGCAGAAATGGCTTTGAGCCCCTGGAGGCTGTTGAGTGGGCGAGGGTATCTGCCTGCTGCACCACAAACTGCCATCATATAACACTTAACCATTCCACACCACCATGATCCGCCACTTTACCCTCATGCACATCACTGCCATTATCTTTTACTTTAACCTCCAACCCCGCCATTAGCGTCCACCACTCTACCCTACCACACCGCTGCCACAATGATGCACCTTACCTTCCTACATCACAGCCACCATTCAACAATTTAACCTCTGACCCCTGTATGGCCATCCAGCACTTTAACCATCTACATTTTATCCTACTACATCAATCTCACACTGCCGCCACCATCCAGCATTTTACCCTCCCACACCGCCGCCACCATCCAGCACTTTACCCGTCCACACTGCCGCCACCATCCAGCACTTTACCCGTCCACACTACTGCCACCATCCAGCACTTTACCCTCCCACACTGCCGCCACCATCCAGCACATTACCTTCCCACACCATTACCACCATCCAGCACTTTACCCTCCCACACTGCCGCCACCATCCAGCACTTTACCCGTCCACACTACTGCCACCATCCAGCACTTTACCCTCCCACACTGCCGCCACCATCCAGCACATTACCTTCCCACACCATTACCACCATCCAGCACTTTACCCTCCCACACTGCCGCCACCATCCAGCACATTACCTTCCCACACCATTACCACCATCCAGCACTTTACCCTCCCACACTGCCACCACCATCCAGCACTTTACCCTCCCACACTACTGCCACCACCATCCAGCACTTTACCCGTCCACACTACTGCCACCATCCAGCACTTTACCCTCCCACACTGCCACCACCATCCAGCACTTTACCCTCCCACACTACTGCCACCATCCAGCACTTTACCCTCCCACACTGCCGCCACCATCCAGCACATTACCTTCCCACACCATTACCACCATCCAGCACTTTACCCTCCCACACTGCCACCATCCAGCACTTTACCCTCACACACTGCCGCCACCATCCAGCACTTTACCCGTCCACACTACTGCCACCATCCAGCACTTTACCCTCCCACACTGCCACCATCCAGCACTTTACCCTCCCACACTGCCGCCACCATCCAGCACATTACCTTCCCACACCATTACCACCATCCAGCACTTTACCCTCCCACACTGCCACCATCCAGCACTTTACCTTCCCACACCATTACCACCATCCAGCACATTACCTTCCCACACCATTACCACCATCCAGCACTTTACCCTCCCACACTGCCGCCACCATCCAGCACATTACCTTCCCACACCATTACCACCATCCAGCACTTTACCCTCCCACACTGCCGCCACCATCCAGCACTTTACCCTCCCACACTGCCACCATCCAGCACTTTACCCTCACACACTGCCGCCACCATCCAGCACTTTACCCTCCCAAACCGCCCGCCATCATCCAGCATTTCACCCTTCCACACTGCCACCATCCAGCACTTTACCCTCCCACACTGCCACCATCCAGCACTTTACCCTCCCACACCTGCTGCCACCATCCAGCACTTTACCCTCCCACACTGCCACCATCCAGCACTTTACCCTCCCACACTGCCGCCACCATCCAGCACATTACCTTCCCACACCATTACCACCATCCAGCACTTTACCCTCTCACACTGCCGCCACCATCCAGCACATTACCACCATCCAGCACTTTACCCTCCCACACTGCCGCCACCATCCAGCACATTACCACCATCCAGCACTTTACCCTCCCACACTGCCGCCACCATCCAGCACATTACCACCATCCAGCACTTTACCCTCTCACACTGCCGCCACCATCCAGCACTTTACCCTCCCACACTGCCACCATCCAGCACTTTACCCTCCCACACTGCCGCCACCATCCAGCACTTTACCCTCCCACACTGCCACCATCCAGCACTTTACCCTCCCACACTGCCGCCACCATCCAGCACTTTACCCTCCCACACTGCCACCATCCAGCCTTTTACCCTCCCACACTGCCACCATCCAGCACTTTACCCTCCCACACTGCCACCATCCAGCACTTTACCCTCCCACACTGCCACCATCCAGCACTTTACCCTCCCACACTGCCACCATCCAGCCTTTTACCCTCCCACACTGCCACCATCCAGCACTTTACCCTCCCACACTGCCACCATCCAGCCTTTTACCCTCCCACACTGCCACCATCCAGCCTTTTACCCTCCCACACTGCCACCATCCAGAACTTTACCCTTGCACACCGCAGACACATCCAGCAATTTACTCTGCCACACTGCCGCTCCTATCCAGCACTTAACCTTCTGCACTGCCGCCATCATCCAGCACCTTACCCTCCCACACAGTCGCCACCACCCAGCACTTTACCCTCCCACACCCCTGCCACATCCAGCACTTAACCTTTTACACTACCGCAATTATGCAGCACTTCACGCGCCCACAACTCTCCCATATCATTGTCAGCATCCAGCACTTTACTCTCCAACACCACCAGCGCCATCCAGTACGTTACTCTGACACACCACCTCCACAGTCCAGCACTTTGCCATACCACATAGCTGCTATCATACTGCAATGTACCTTCATACCCTGTTGGTAGTGCAACAGAAAGAGAGGCAGAGAGAGGGTATTCAGGATTATAGAATAAACATCAATAACACCTCATAAAAACAAGGACATAAAGAGAGAACGAGAGAAAGAGAGAGAGAGAGAGAGAGAGAGAGAGAGAGAGTGGGGGGTAAGAGAGAGAACTGAACACAGTACATTGAGAAGGATGCTGCAACTCTTAAATGGCAGATGCTTTCACCCATAAAGGCTGAGAGGAGACTCTCCATTGTGGTTAGGTGAGACACACTGATCTAGTCGAGATGAGAAAGAGCAATGCAGCACTTATCCACCGCTGCCCACAAACACTTACCACTTCAGCAATTTCAGCCCAGGCAGGCTTAAGTGCATTGCACTGATGGAGGCAGGGGAGAAAGCCAAAGGGCGAGAAACAGACAGGAAAAGACTCCAACATAACATCAATGCAAAAGAGAGGAACTCCCTCTGAAGCAAATGAGTATAAGAGTGCTGTGTTGTTGGGCCTACATACGACTAACAAAGGAACGCTGATCAGTAAAACGGGAAAGGATCGCTTATTTAAAAGCCCATTCGGATAAACGACACTACTACTGATCCTCACAATCACAGTTCCCTGATAAACAGAGGGGTCACTGTGTCAAAACTGTAGATGATTACTGCCATCAGCTAAATTAACAACACTTTGCACCTTGCTCATTAATGCAGCTGTTTAACACGCTTCGACAGCTTTAAATACCATTCGCCTAGAAAAGCAGAAACATCAGCATCAGTGCAAGTCTTCACATCGCCAATATACATAGTGTGTGTGAGATTAGGCACATTTATTCTGAATTAATTACACCCGTTCATCTGCATATGCACCTTCATGTCTATTTATCCATCAGAACTGTGGATAGGTAACTCCCCTAACCATTTAGGCCTTCAAATACTGAAACTGCTAGGTATTAGTTGCTCTGCATCAGGAAAAATAGGAAGAGCATGTTCAAACTCTGAACAGTCATTACGTTTTAACCGGACTATATGTCCTGTTAAAATGTAAGTTCATTTTGTGTTTGCATTCAAGCCAGCATTAGCCGAAAACCACAAAACACTACTAATCTGTCCACACTGCTATGCTGACAAGGAAGTGCGGTTATCCTATTAGTGTATTAGGACAGGCGATGTAGAAATGAATCACTCATCCATTCATTAACTCATACAGATACTAGATACAGTAACTGAGAAATACTAGATATAGTAACTTGGGAAAACACTGCTCAGTTAAATCCATGCCCTCACTCAGGCCATGTAACATATGCTTTCAGAAACAGACGATTTCAGCTTCCCTTCGGGACGTGTGCACACATCTCTCAACAAAACACTATAAGATTCTTAATTTGAGCCAAGAGGCTTCCACTGAAAAAGATGCCAGTGTTTTCAGAACGGAATTGCTTGGTGTTGAAGAGTGCACAATACAGCTCGAAGCCAACTGATCACCCAGGGACTGGTTGAATCATTCTGCACAAACAACAACAACGAAAAAACGTTTCTAAAGGGCACGACATAAGCAGGGGACACTTTCTCTGTAGCAAAGCACATTAAAGCTTGAGACAGAGTCTTGGCTTCAGGACATGCTAAATTGGTTTAACCATTCTGATTCAGCATGAGCCAAACATTGCAACACTGGGTAATGAAGTTCTGAGTGAAAACAGAGGAGTGCACAAATCTTGGACGCTAACTGAAATTTTAATTAAAAGGTAATTCTACTGTAAATACACGACTGTTGAGTTAGTTAGTCATGCCCTGGTGGAACTGTATGTCTTTTGCTTGGATCCAAACAGACTGTGTTTGGACTGCTCTTTTATTTAAACAGTCAGGCCGCGCCCTTCTGAGTCAGAAAGCCAATCAATTTCTTTTCTCCCCAATTGTAAAAACAGTTTGCAGCTGATCAGGGTTTCATAAATTCCAAGGATAGCTGACGTTTCTTGAGAATCGCCACTCTGCCTTCCTGAGAGTCCTCTGGAAGTACATGCAACATGAACAATATCCCGAGGATTAGTCGAACATTTAAGGCCATGATTGCGGCTGCCAGTTTTCATTTAGTGGCAGTTCAAAAGATGAAAAGCCAGAGCACAAATGAGCAGTAATCCCCCTTCAAATCCCAGTCTACTCATAAACACCGTCTGAATGAAAGAGGCCCGGCAACATGTACTACTACCTCCTAGCAAAAGTACCAGGTGATATACTACCGAGCTGTTTGCTTAACTAATCTCAAGTTATCCAGCGCTATAGCATGCTGTATGCTGCACCATGAGATGTTTATCTTGTGTGACTTCAGGTAGCCTTCTGCTACTGATAACAGAACGCCCTAAAATCTTGCAGGTTATGAAACAAGCCTAATCCCTTCAAAACAGAAAAACAGAAAAACAGTGATTTCCAATAAGGTAAGCTGGAATCAGTAGAGCATAATGGAAGTGAGTAATGAAAGAGAAGCTTGAAAGGCAATGGCCACTGCACGACCCCGTTCGGGCCTGGAAATGCTTAACTTTAATCTACGTGAGGACAAGATGAAAATGAAGGCTCCCTACACACACCCACACGCACAAATCAAAGACCGGAGGCTATCTCAAACATCCAGTGTCCCGATGACTCAGAAATACAATGCATGGACGACATGCTAGCCAGCAGATATGCGTGGTTGTGCGTGTTCCACAGTGTTCGGCTCCGTAAAAGTTTAACAACAGAGCCCTCGCATCACACAGGCAGCTAGCTTCAAGACCCACAGTGGAGGGTCATTTAAACATGAGGCAGGGTCTCTTTAGCATGCGTTAGTGGGTGGGAAAACAGGGAAATACCTAAACGCAGGGAAGACTTTGAAGCGGGGCCTGCAAATGAGGGGTGCAAATAAACAGGGAGAAAGAGAGAGGGCAGAAGAAAAGAAGAAGAGGAGCTTGGGGAGATGGTACTGTATTACTGCGTGTTGGCAGGTTTGAAGGCCGCTGGGACGGAAGCTGATTCAGGGCCAGGTGACACCCACACGCTTCGCGGTGGGTGCCCCTGGCACACTCAGGTTAGAAGGAAGAGCAGAAATTTGAACGGAAGGAAGGAGAAATAGAGAGAATGGACAGAGGCCAGCTGGACAGTGTTGGCCAAAACATGGCCTTGCTTGCATTAATAAAAAGTAATTTACTCTAAACACAGTACAATATCTATGGACAGGTTTTAGCATATGATAAAGAAACGCAAGTTTTCTTGGATGAGCAGATTATTTTTCTGAGAGGCCAAGGCTCATTTTTTGTCCACCCATTGACACACCCCTGGATGACAGTGAGTCACTGTGGTGTTGAGTCTGCTGGCTGTCCAGCATAAGAGAATGAGGAAGTAGCACTACCCATTCTGCTTCTTGTCCATCATGCTAAGGATTCTGCTCCTGGTTAGATCATTTAAGGACAGGTGGCCAACAGGTAGCCACAACAATGGCTGAGCATTTGGGCAAGAAATCGTCACTCTTTGCAAGAAACCACATTTGGCAGCAAACAAAAGAAGTGATATAAATACAAGCAAAGCAGGAGCTTACATCTCCATCAGTTTTCCCTACTGGAGGCGCTGTTGGCAAGCGACAGCCAAGATGCTAACATTAAGGGCCCGTGCTTTTCTTGCAATACAGGAGAATGCCACAACTTTCCGATGACATATTATCCCCTATTTGTTAGCAGTATGAATTTGACAGGTCGCGTCATGTTACACATTTTTAACTTTACTATCACAAAGTTGATACTAGAAGCGCCTGAACGCCTGTCTGAGCACTTAAGGTCTATAAACATAGTTTTTCTGGCCGTTGACTTTGTTTTGTTTTATTCTGCCATATGCATACCTTTCTAAAAGATAGTTGTTTCTTGTGAGCACATGGTGTTACACACCTATAAACAAGTTCTGTTCCCTTCATTCTCAGAAAGCCCATCTGTATACTGCATTCCAGACACACTAGACTCAGCACCACCCTGTGGCACACACTACAAAGACATTAGTTTATTACTTTTCTTTCACCACTCACTTTCTATCGCCATTTTCCTCTATTCATTTCCAAACTCTGATAATAGCCTAATTGGCTCTTCATGGCAAGTTGCAGCAAAGTACACAAGACATGATTTGATTTGATGCCAAATAGCAGTTACACCCATGGCAATGGCATGCACGAGAGGAGGAAGGCAAACGAAAATAAGACCGCCTTACTCCATCGCGTGACATCTTGCAAAAGAGAAAAAATAAATGGACAGAGTAAACAAACAAATAAAAGCCAACCATCTGAAATATTGGCCCCTCTGCTGCATCACAGCACAGAGAGAACGGGACTGAGTCAGTCAGGTTGCCAGGGAAACTGAGCGGCACAAAACCATGCTGATAAAACCGCCAATCCATCAGAGTCGACAGCATCGACCATCTACTACAGAACGATGGCAACATCATACCATCTGCTCTTTATTGTACGGTTATCAGCTGCAGAGGTTGAAACACCACAGCATCTACTGTCAGCACTGAAGATACAAACTGAGCTTTCTCTAGAAATGGTCCAGTTTTCATCCCTGCACCTATTTCCTGTAGAAAAACACAACCCAAATTAATTAATAAATGAATGAGTCTTTTAATCTGCTGGTATTTGTAAATCATGGTTGTGATAATAGTGAACTAGGCTTGACTGATTTCCTTTTTTTTGTTCCTTATGGTTTGATTTGAATTGATGACTTTAAAGCTGTAACCAACTTAATTCTTGAGTGGTCAATCACTGTAAAGCATATTAACAATGAAAAGCAGCATAGAAATGATCATTATCGTCATTATTTATTATCGTCATTATTTGTTGATGTATTTATTTATTTATATGGCTTTTCTCCGAGTGAAACACATGTTTTACTGTATGATTATGGTTACGTATATGAGGTGTGCGAGTAAAGCAGCTGAAACAGACATACAGGCGTTAGCGTAAAACGTCCTCAGTAGAGCCCGCCAGATCACCCTGACAACACACTCCACTCCGTCTCCCAGACAGTGCGGACTTCAGGTCACACAGACACTAACGAGCAATGCCACGTCTCCTGCTGTGTGTGTGTGTGGTCTATACACGATGCACGTTTTCCTGACAAACAGCGTAAGAAGAATGAGAGTGGGGGCATGCTGGGGTAACCATGGAGAAAGCGTGAAGGTGTAACTTTTACGGCATGTGTCAGAAAAGTGTGTGAAAGAGAGAAGACCCCCGAGGAGAAAAGAACCGAAGTGTGTATGTGTGACTTGCAGCAGTAATATGCGCTGCTCACCCGTCCATACACATGTGTGATGACGATACCAAAGAGGTTCCCAGCTCTCCGTGCTCCTGTTTCCCCCACAATGCCGTAACACAGGATTAGGACACATTAGGAGAGAAAGCTCTAATCTGCTTTACAGCGGAACCAGCCTAAACAATGAGTCAGCCAGAGTTAGAGAGAGAGAGAGAGAGAGACAGACAGACAGAGAGAGAGACAGAGAGAGAGAGACAGACAGAGACACAGAGACAGAGAGACACAGAGAAAGAGAGACAGGAAGAGAGAGTGAGCGAGAGAGAGAGAGACACAGAGAGAGTGAGAGACACAGAGAAAGAGAGAGCGAGAGAGAGAGAGAGAGACAGACAGAGAGAGACACAGAGAGAGAGAGAGACACAGAGAAAGAGAGAAAGAGGGAGAGAAAGAGAAAGAGAGAGAGAGAGAGAGAGAGAGACAGTGAGCGAGAGAGAGAGAGTGAGCGAGAGAGAGACAGAGAGAGAGAGTGAGCGAGAAAGAGAGAGAGTGAGTGAGAGAGAGAGAGAGAGAGGCAGAGAGAGAGAGAGAGAGAGAGAGAGACAGAGAGAGTGAGTGAGAGACAGAGAGAGTGAGTGAGAGACAGAGAGAGAAAGAGAAAGAGAAAGAGAGAGAGAGAGAGAGAGCAGACAGACAGAGGGAGACAGAGGGTCCTGATCAGCAAGAAAGTCTCAGAAGTATGCGAGTAATAAAGAATAGGAAAGAGAGCCACGGAGGGACAGAAATGAATAAAGAAAACGAAAGAGAAAGGGAGAGTGTGAAAGTGAGGGAGGATAAAAGGAGAGGTAATTTGAGGAGAGAAGTGAATCAGAGGGACTGAATGGTTAGTAAGTGAATAATTTAACTAACTGTGTATCAATGCATAACAGCCAAATTACACTGACCAGCTGCATTATCAGCTCACAGCGGGCAGACTGAGAGCCTGTACTTTCTCATGAACTGCAGGCTGTTATTTTGCATTCAGCAACAATAGCCTTAGTGTGCAACAGCAACGGCCACACTGTGACCAGAGAATACACTACGTCGGAAATAAAGGTTCCCAAACGGGTTTTGTTTTGGTGTAAAATACAAACAGTGGGGCAGCACATTTACATCAGACGGAGCATTTTACACCTCAGAAAGGCCTGTCACACTCGTTTAACCATGTGTGGTTCTTTAAAGCCCATAAGGGGTTCTACTATGGCTTCGCTCCACATGACCGTGTTTGGTACCTTTAAGGAGGTTTAGCATTCACGTTACCTGTTATGATAACCCTTGATTATCATGCAGTTCTGTGTCCGATCAGACAGTGGGATGAGAAAGTGTCCTAAAGCATAAGAGTCAAAGATGGCACATGATACCACTACAGATAATGAAGCCGTGAGCATCAGCTAATATAATAATGACTCCATATTTCGCTTCACTTCTGCACGTTTTGAACACAGCAGCTGGCGTTTACAATATGAACGCAGTTCAAGACCAGTGAACCAATATGACTGCTCCCAAAACAGCTGAGCATAAAATCTCTTTTCTCACATTAACTTGCATTGCATTAAAAGTGAAGAACGTTTGACATTTTGGAGGTACTCGTTTCTCTTTGCACAGCGAGAATCTTTTCCTCCTTGAAAAACTAGACAGTTCATAAAATCACATTCCAGGTGATCTATACTTCAGGATAGCTTTGTTACAGGACTGGATCATATTCATTCTTCCAGAATCTGTTCTGTATATGGCTTTAAGGAAAGCGTGAGGCAAGACAAGCTCAGACCCCTGTGCTAATTTCATTGTGCCCTTATGCAATACTTACCATCATAGTGTTCATCTAAAAACTGAAATCCTGGACAATCCTGGTACAATTATACACTTACTGTACAATTACAGTTACTGTACTGGATCCCAGAACTGATCCATCAGAGAGATGGTCCCAGGCAGTCCTCTAGACATACTGCAAGGTCAGCAAGGAAGGAGCCTAGACAGTATGTTTGGGTGTGTGAAGGAGTGAGCTGCATCTGGCCTACACACAAAGACAAGCAGCGGCATGAAGACTCCGAGAGTCTCACACAGAGTCACAGACAGATGCAGAGAGACGTCAAGACATGCAGACACGTACAGACATTCACATGGAGAGAGATTCACAAAGACTCGATAAATGATGCAGAGAGAAGCAGAAAGACGTGCACAGATATGCAGAGATACCAAGTGGCTTGCTGAGAGATGAAGAAAGACGCCAGTGACCGGAATCAGGCAGCTTTGAGCTTGATCAGTCTTCTTCAGTCCCCAAGATAGATCCAATTCTGTGCCTGTCAAATTTATTCATGCACCAGTGTTTAGGCTGTGCAACAGCAGTACAGACGGCCATGAACACACACTCACTCCCAAATCATCAGGGCAAAAGTTCAGCACAGGCTCACAGAACAGGACAACTCTGATAACGTCTGCGACGACACATTTAACAAGACGCTTAAAATACCCTGCTGAACAGCCCACCTTGATGAAGCTAGCAAACGGCAAGAGGCTAAAGCGAAAGTTAGCCGAAGCGCAGAGCAAAGACCCAGCCACAATACAGCACCCTCTGCTCTCTTTCTTCAGCTATGAGGATTTGGTGCCGATTCCACAGTGTTCGGGTGCTCATCGGAGGTTGTAACACATGATTACCTACGACTTCCTTCAGTTCTAAGACTCGCTCGTAGGCCCACCACAGGAAAAGACAGCAGAACACACTGAAGAACACACAGGAGAACACGCTGGAGAACACGCTGGAGAACACGCTGCTGCTTTTTATTTGCTGTACTAAATGTTACGTCACATCCTGCAAAGCAGTATTAGCATCTAGAACCCCGAGTTTACCAGCTTATATATACAGCTGTTCGAGTGCAGTTTGTAAGTGGGACAAACGGCATTTCCCAGATTCAGACACTCAAACACAGCACTAGAAAAATGACATTTGGGCATCTAATGTAAGCTTGATGTCACTGTTGATGCTGACTGCTCGGTGGGTGGACGAAGATTCCCAGTTGTATGTTTATGTGGAAAGCCTAGAGGTGCCTTGTTACAGGCTACTCTTTGGGTTTTATTACATGTTGCTCCTGCTTCAATTTGGGACAGTACGGATACTACAGCTCAGGTTTATCTGGAGGTTTTTACAAAAACAAAAAGCTTTGTCCTGTAACCTACTGCACTTTTTTGAGAACATTCCATTAAAGAAAAGTTACAATAACGTCGTCTGTTCATGCGGTCAAACGCAGATCCTAAAAAATAAAGAATATCACAATCAGCTAAAACCATACAATCTGAACCAACCAACAGAAAAAATGAGTGCAGATAGACAGAAAGATAAACAGAGACTCGCAAATGTGCAGAGAGATGCTCAGAGACAATGTGGGGACACACACAAAAACACAGAGTCTTTGTGAAGGATAGATCGGTCCTCCATCTTGTGGTCAGCTGGAGTGACACAGCTCTCCGGGTGAAAACATGTGTCCACGCAAGCACAGCAGGCACAGACAAAGATGCCTCTGTGAGTTAACTAGGTCAGAGAGCAGCAGAGCACTATGGCTTTTTAAAAACATCATTGTGTAGTTCAGTAATCTGCCACATTTAATGCAGGAGGACACAAACTCCAATGGCTCAGTACGCTGGCAATGAGACTAACTTCACTTATCCACAGAGGCGTACAGCAGTGTTAAGAATATTTCTCAACCTAAACTAAATATTTTCTCACGCTTCAAACTCACGTTTTCATCAAAAAACGACAGAACTTCTAAGCAAAAGCCCAGTTATTTGGTGCATGTGTTCACAGGTCATGTCGCTCTTCTTTTTCCATTTCACAGTGGTTTCAGGCAATCGGTCAATTCAAAGATGCTGAAAGGACATTCAGTAATACGCTTCTAAACAGTTGAGCATGTAGTCACCTTCTGGGGGCCCATTAGCTTTGGGTTTTAGTGTGTGCACCTAAACTAAGGCTGTGGTTAAACGCACACATAGCGTAGTCTCAGGTTAATATTTAACCAGTGTCTAACTGATCTGAAACTTTCATGGCTAACAGCACTTCATTTTTAAAGAGTCAAAAATTCAGACGGCCCATAATGCTGGTCCCAATAATACGACTGTCAGCTGTTAACTGTGAATTGTGACAACAGTGTCATCATCAGCAGGGCAGTATTATAGCCAACCCCTCTCATCCTGGCCATCCTGACACTTCTGTCTGGTAGAAGAGTTAGAGTCATGACTGCCAACTAGACAAAGCCAACAAGCCAGGCTAACAAGTTTTTTTTTGGTTTTTATTCAAATGAATTTTTTAAAAATACAACACCACATTATTCTCATGCTGAAGACATATAATATAAATATAAAAATATAATTTACATAATAAAAGTTTAATATCATTTTTTATATACTTTTAAGGATGATGCAAAGTGTCTATTCCTGCCATTTCATTGGCATTTTTTCAATAACAAGTGGATTTCTAAAGATAATTATTGTGTTTTTTTGTTTTTTTTATATGTACAAGGACAAGATGTAACTAAGCCAACAATTCAGAGCTTGGTGTTTGTTTTTATATCTTTCTGGACAACATCAGTCATCGTTACGTGGATTAAAAAAAAAAAATAAGGGATTACCAATCCAAATGAGCTGGCGATTACTTAGACAACAAAACGGTGCCTCCAACGAGAAAAGGAAAGGAAATCTCAAGTACATTTCACATAGTGACAGGAATCAGATAGCACACAAAAAGCTATGGGTCTACACAGTAAAACTGGGAAAATTATTTTACTGTTGCCAGTGTCGTAACTCCTCTGAATCTTATCAGGTTCAAGTGGTTAAATCCTAATTTTTCTTTCTTTCTTTTTTTTTCTTTTCAAATGTAACAGTTCAGCCTGTGCGGTGTAATGCTATGGTTAACGAGGGGGTGTCTTATTCATGGGTTCCCCACTGTCCCAAACTGTCCTCCCTAACATCAGACTTTCTCTGGCTTAAGGCTTAAACCCTGAAAGTAGTATGTGCAAGAACGTCAGCGAATTGTGGTTGTGATGTCACAAGATATGGTGGTTTGATTCACTCTCATCAAACAGCTGAAAAGGGTCATGTTAAAGAAGCTGTATCCTCCTGAATGTCAGCAGTGCATGGACCTTGGCGATCAGAGAACTGAACTTCACTTTAAACACAATAGCTGTTAGCCTACATGCCATAACAACAGGAACAGGACAAAGGACCATCATCCAGCCTTAAACTGGTGCATGGATCTGACAGTCTAAACACAAGTACAGCACTTCCTCACCACACAATGAATGAAAAACCCTGCTGAAAATCTGAGTCTGTTGACCAATAACCACGTGTACCATTCTCCTCCTCCTCCTCTGTGGATCACAGCTTGTGGCTGAGCAGCTCCTCCTGAGGGGGTTTAGAAGGAGGGACAGAGGGAAGAAAAGAAGAAAGCTCCTAAGGAGTGGGAGCCTCTCTCTCTCTTACCCGCCACCTCCTATGGTATGTGTGAAATGCAATGACTCGGCACATAGCGCGGGGATGAGCACGCTCTATTTTAGCTTCGCACACTTAGTGCCCGCGGCGGGGCCCAGTGAGCGCCTGACCCACATTAAGCCCAGTCTGCAGCGCCGTGCGGCTGCGTTAGCCGAAGTAATTACAGCTCCCGCTCCCCCAGCAGTCTCCCAGAGGAGTGGAGTCGTTTACCGCTGCGAAAAGTGTTCATGACTGGGTCACCCAGGTGTGAGGTGTGTGTAACAGTGTGGCCGAGAGTGCCATGATGTGTATGATGGTACGTTTCTGTGCAAATGGCTTCTGAGAGATAGAGTGGGAAAATTTTCATAGGGATAACCTGAAGTGTAAGGCGTCCAAAAGTACATCATCTTAGCGATGTATGGCCAAGACGGTCCTTCAGTGCTGACCAATATACCTTCCACACTAGTATTGGGGTCATACAACTACACTGTTTTAAAAAATATTAACAGCAACATAGAACTAGCAAAATGAAGAAATTAAAATTAAAAGTTTTTGCTAAAATTTAATTAAATAAAAAAAAAAAAAAAAGATTTTAGGTCCGGAGTAACATTGTGACATGACTGATACCAAACAGCAAACACACAGAACAGCATGCCAGTGCTGAGCTAAAACAAACTGATCTACCTTGGCATTACTTAGGGATCTGAAGGTACGGGAGATATCTGTATACCTCCAACAGCTCTTTAACAACTCATTCTGAACAATACATACATGCTATCAGACATCAGACAGACTTAACTGTGTGCTTCATATACAGCAGGCTGTTTTCCCTGACAAGCCAACGCTCCATATGTGATTCTTACCACCATTGTAGGCTAAATATAGATTTATTAATGCTAACCTAAATATCATCTGACATGATAATACTGCGATGAAAACCTTACAATATCCCATTTTATCAATGCCTCCCAGCTCTGAAGCTCCCCTTTCACTAACACATGAATAGACGTCGCAGGGAAAGGCAGACAGGCTGTAATCCAAAAGAGGAAGAAAGGAGGAAAGAGAAAGAGAGACGGCTGCAGAGCCAGAGAACGAGAAAGGCATCTCAGTGAGCTGGGCCTGAGGTCTGACGCAGCAGACAGGACCAGCCAGAGGTTACTGAAATGTTTCTGACGAGCCTCAGGAGGCAGATACCATTATGTAACCTTTCAGCTAAAACAGAGCAAGTACATCTGTTACATTTATGACATCTCACAGCCGTGACCCACATTAACAGACATTACTCAACCAGCCAAAAATGTCCTCAATATCAACAGACATGACTGACAAACATAGACACAAACAGACGGACAGAGGAAACTAGCAGGACAGACAGAGACAAACAAGAGAGAGGGAGGTAGATCAGTATTATGAGCAGGGGGAAGGGTTAAGGAAGGGCAAATTGAGAAAAATGAGAGGGGGAAATGATCATCATCATTACAATGATTATTATTATTAAAGGTATGCTATTATTGAGGCTTTTGACATTACTACTTGTGCTTTAGCAAATAGAGAGGAAAAAAGAATGAGAGAAAAAAACAAGGAACAAATGAACGGACAAGAGAGACAGAGAGAGAGAGACACAGAGAGAGAGAGAGAGAGAGAGAGAGAGAGAGAGAGAGAGAAAGAAAAAGAGAGAGAAGAAAGAGAGACAGAGAGAGAAGAATGAGAGAGAAAGAGACAGAGAGAGAGAGACAGTGAGAAAGAGAGAGAAAGAGACAGAGAGAAAGAGAGAGAGAGAGAGAGAGAGAGAGAGAGAGAGAGAGAGAGAGAGAGAAAGAGACAGAGAGAGAGAGAGAGACAGAGAGACAGAGAGAGAGAGAGAGAAAGAGACAGAGAGAGAGAGAGAGACAGAGAGAGAGAGAGAGAGACAGAGAAAGAGACAGAGAGACAGAGAGAGACAGAGAGAGAGAGAGAGAGAGAGAGAGAGAGAGAGAGAGAGAGAGAGAGAGAGAGAGTTACGATTAGTGTCATCATACACACACACACACACACAAGATTGTTACAGAGGATTTATGGAGCCATCTAGGCAGTTAACATTCAAGACAAAGGAGCTGTGATTGGTTGGGATGAGCAATAACAGCAAGATAGGCAGGCAGAGAACAAACTGACTGCTGTAAAATCACTGGCTACTACAGTGATCTACAGACCTGCTCTGGACTGTGCATACTCCAAGCAAAACACTACGGCGTTAATAACTTGTGAAAAAAAGGTGTGACACCATTGTCCCCTACAGACAGAGAAGCAGATTTGGGGAAAGACTAGTAAAACTGGAGCAGTGATCTGACAGAGTGCCCAAACACTCTCCTGTCCATACTCTCTTTCTACTAAGATCTTGGCTCCGTCAATTGCTGCTGAGAAGATAGAGGGTCTGAAAAAAAACACGGCTGACGCAACTCTCCAGCCGGACCAGTCTTCCCCAGTCTTTCAGTATTGTCCACTATAAATACACAACCTAGCGGGCGCGGGGGGTGTCCTCAGACACTGTGTTTGTGTGTATGTGTTGCCCAAGTGCAGTCTTACACGTAGGCGAGCTCATTTGCAGTGTGGAACATCCAATCCTCGGAGCAGAGGCCAATGTGGAGCTGGATTTGGCTGTCCCGTCAGGCCGAGACATTCCAACTATAGCTCGTGTTACCGGCTATACCGGGCACCAACAGAACGGCCTGCTATACCAGGCACTGGGTTACCAGCAATACACAGCTTAAAGAAGGCTAACAGTTGTTTCCAAATCTAGCAAGGCTGCCGTCTATACATGACAAATCAGACTCTGACAGGAGACTCCAGGTTTCCAGGGCAAAATGAAAAAGCAAATACTCTGTTTGCCCAAAAGTATCCTGACACAGTGAAGTCAACCACCCATTGCTGACACAGGTGTTCATAGAAAGCTCTCACATTAACCTAAGGTCAACGTGCTCACTGCCAAACGTCAGCTAGAGGGGTATTGAAGTCCCCAAACATTGGGCTGTGGAATAGTGGTGGAACTACGTTCTCTGGATTGATGGAGCACCACTGAAGTATTCTGGGATATGGTAGAGTGACATATGTGATCCAAAACTAATCATCCAACATCAGTGCCTGACCTCACCTCATGGTGTAGGGCCTCCCTTTGCGGCCAGTACAGCGTCAGTTGGTCTTGGGAATGACATATACTGCGTCCTGCACAGTGGTCAGAGGGATTTTAAGCCATTCTTCTTGCAGGATAGTGGCCAGGTCACTACATGATGCTGGTGGAGGTTCGTCCTTCTAGGTGGTATGCTGACATTACCCTGGATACCGTGGCTCTTGATACATCACAAAGACTTGCTGTCTTGGTCACAGATGCGCCAGCAAGACGTGCACCAACAGTTTGTCCTCTTTTGAACTCTGGTATGTCACCCATAATGTTGTGTGCATTGCAGTATTTTGAGCAGAACTGTGCTCTTACCTGCTAACTGAACCTTCACACTCTGCTCTTACTGGTGCAATGTGCAATTAATGAAGATTGGCCACCAGGCTGGTCCAATTTAGCCATGAGACCTCCCACACTAAAATGACAGGTGTTTCAGTTTCATTGTCCAATCCCTGTATATATATATTCACACATAAACTTGTGTAGTCATGTGTAACAGTATGTGTATGTACATACACACACAATACATTTATTAATACAGCTCTTATTAAGAGTGAAAGGATATTCAGAACAAAGCACCACTGTTAATGTACAAAACTGACTTAAGCAATATAAACAATATCTGCTTCTAAGGCCCATAATCATAACCAAGTACATATTAATTACTTACTGTTTACCTACATTGTTAGATCTACATTCCTCTGACGACCTTATCATGCAGAATAGCAGCATAAAAAAGGTAATACTGCAACAATGATATCCTAGGTTTCCTACAGCGCTAGACGGAGTGAACCAGTAGATCTGATCACAGAAACAGCAGCACGGTCAGATTCTCTTCCAGATGCCTACACGCTAAACGTTCCGGGCCGGGCTTGTGCACACACTCAGAATATTCTCCTTTTCCATGTTCATAAACAGCGTGTAGTTTTATAATTAAATGCCTAAAAATGTTTCATAAAAATATAAAGACCTCTGCTGCCAGCACTAGCGAAGCACCGGAGGCGTCCATGCGGCAAGCCCACTCTCCCACGCACGCTGCGGTGTCCGCACATTCCACTACCCCGGCCATACGGCCCAACAGCCCGCCACCAGAACCCTGCCAGTCCCACTGACTACCACAGAGTACCTTACCACACGTGATACATGTATTAATTGCACTCAGCTGAGCTAACATCCAGGCTGTAGTAATGTTAAGCAAGAGCAGTCAGAGCGTGTCAAGGCTTGCTGAGAGGCAGGAAGGAGCTAGAGGGACAGATGTTGGCAACATCAGGACAGAGTCAGCGACATATGTTGAAAGAAGGAGGCATGCTCTTATGATCATGTAGACATGGACTAGACAACTTCACCCTTTAAAAGAATATGCATTACACGAGCACATGTTTTTATTTCCTCATATGCAGTGCACCACTTTTATCACGTGTCCTAAATTCTGTCTACAATAACGCAAGCGCAAAGGAATCACATTAGGTCAAGTAGTCACACCTGGTAAAAACAGACTGATTAACTGATGAATTGTTAACTAACAAACAGTTGCATATCCAATTATCTTGGTTAACCTAATATGACTTCATTTCCAATAAAGTCCAGGCCATGTTTTAATAGCAGAGCTCATGATTCCAGTGGAGTAATGTTTTAAGCTGTATACATGAGGATGCCACTGGGGATCACTAGATGAACCTACGAAAACCGTGGCGCTCAGCACTTCCTTCCTAGGAGACCATAACTATAACAAAGTAACATATTACCCAGGTTACAGCCCATAGTATCCTCTAGCATGAAGACAGAAAATCGTTTGGTCCAGGTTCTTTGAGAGAAAACATGATGCATGGTGGTACAAGGAATAAACGGGTGTGCCAAATTACAGAGAAGGACGTGGTGGATGGTGACAGCTGTTATAGCTGCCAAAGCTATTCCTGATTATAGCATTTATGTTCGTTTCGGGCTACTTGTGCTATCTTGGGCTGGTAAATATATTTGTAGGACTTCAAAATATGTAACTTTCAATATCCCATCATTACAAATTCCAGTTTTTTCCATCAACTTTCTGGTCATATGATTACTAAAGTATCTGGTCATATAGCCTTGAACATGATTTATTTATCAGCCCCTCTGTTTAAACAAACCGTAACGGCTATTAATAACAGACTTTTACACAACAAAGGCAAAGGCATTAAAAAGTAATACATGCACTGTAGCATCAGAGATACACGACTCGCCCATGCACAAACAGACAATGGCAAATTCAGGAGCTCATGCTTAACTGATTTACACAGCATGAACTATTCTAACACACTCCGCAGTTTCCTCTCTCTCTGCATCTCTATTCTTTTCCCTCCTCTCCCCCAGACCTAATGCCAAGACAGAATGCCTTTTGTATCTCCCTTTCTCTCTTTTTATTGATTCTCTATAGAGAATCTCATAGATTACAGCCCATGCTGATTGGTCACTCATTATGTATGATTCCCAACTGGCCCACAGGCAGAAGGATTCAATCATGGCCACTGGACAAGCTGGAACAGATTTGCCTCTTGGGGCCATGGCAGGTGGCAAATAGTGCTCTAATTGTGGTTCACTTAAACTCTATAACGCGCTAGCAAACCGCCTTGTATCACCAAAGCAGCGACTTTACAGGGAAAGACAAAAAACGTTTCATTTTAATACCAATAAAGTCAATTAAAAATTCTGTTATTCTGGGTCATTTCCTTCGGTTCATTCATCATTAGATTTACACACAATGTTAAATTTTTTTTTTTAAATGTCAAAAACTGAATAATGACAGGCTGTAATGCATAACTTTGAACTGCTATGCTTGAGCTGTTTATATAATCTCCATTTAGCTGCTAATTTCATTAATCGTCAATCGTCAAGAAGATCACTGGATTAGTAACAACCAACAGGGACAAACTGTCTTGTGGTCCGGGGTGATCAGAGTCCATTGTGGACCAAGCTAGTTCAATACACTGACACAGGTAACTGAATTAAGGTACCTCAGGACCTGCCAAATCAGCTTCTATCTATTTGGCGGAACACTGTACATTTGTTTCTTACTGCCTCACTCGGGGCAAGTTCGGATTTGTCCTCCCCATCTATTTAACCATCTCGTCAAATATTTTGATATAAGTACTCACCCTCTGCAATCATAGATGACAGGGTTAACCTAAGGGAAGAGGTAGGTGCTTTTGGAGAACTGTTTCTGGCTTGTTTTGCTGTTTATGTTGTCTGAGCAGGCCTATTCTGAGAAGCTGTGTTTAATAGACAACACTGCTGTTCTTAGAAAATGACTGCTTTACACATATCACTGTAATACTAAACATTAAGACAAGGTGCTCCAGGGGTGCGGCACCATGTTACCACAATTCCTCGCCCCCAGGAGGCTGCCACTGCGCTGTTTCTGAATAAATAAACTCCGAGCTTTTTCAAAAGAGTATCAAAAAGATATTCTGGTGCCCGTCTTTTCTTCATCAAAGTCTGCGCATCTAACACCACTGCTAACGTCTGCGACAGCTACTAACATGTTCAAAGCTGAGAGAATGGCATCCAGTCAGCTGAAATAATTCCACTGGATGTCACATGTCTTTTAATGACTTTCGGGTAGATGTGAAAGGAGGCAACACTACAGTACAGCTACATTAAAACTCAAGCTCCCACCCACACGCAAAATAAGCACCTGGCTGCTTTGACAGGCTTGCTAATGGACTTATATGCTAACAGTGTTAGGTAAGGGCTTCTTTTTTGTGCTCTGTAATAATTGAACACCTTGCCTGGACGCCTTCTCTTTCAATGTTAAAAGCCTTGCACAACTCTTCATATGCGTATAACTAATATGTAGGCATATTAGTTCATGATCTCAGAAGCAGCTGTAGCTGCACATTTTCCCCATATGATGATTTCTCTTCGTGCAGCTCCTTTATTCGCTAAAGTCTTTAGTCTGCTAAACATTTCAATACTACAACACAATCACAGAAAGGTGTTCCTTCCATTTCAACGGCGTTTCAGCATGTAGGAGCTTAGCTTCTTAAGATGGACACTACTCCCAAGATTACCAAAGAGCAGCAGCCTCCTCTATATATATATATATATATATATATATATATATATATATATATATATATATATATATATATATATATCCCGGATAACACATTAGGAAACCCCTCATTACAATTCTTCAGTACAATATTATCCCTGTTAATTTTTGTCAGCTTAAATTCAGGGCTCTAACGGAAGATCTGTCATGCCGACTATGAGTGAACAGTCCTTCATATGCAAAAGGAATTTCCATAACCTGATTTTGTTGAAAACTGCTACATTTTAAATACTGTCTACTGTATACCGCTTAGTATTAATTAGTTTCTTTATTAACTGTGCCAATCAATATTATCACAATCATTCATTTTTTGTGGCACGTCTGTTTTTTTTTTTGGCTGTTCCAACTTTTCAAACCTCAGAAAAAACACATATTGAAATGAAAGACAAAAATGTGTAGATGTATAAAACTTGCCTAAAACGATGAATGTGAAAGTACGCATAGCGCTCCATTAAAAGTTAAATACCAAATAACCAAATCATATAACCAGATAACCAATCTAGACTCACTCAGAGAGAATCAGCAATGTCTGTTCTCTAGTAGCTCAAAAATCCAGCCAGTTGGTTAGCAACATGCAGCTGCAGCATGAATTTTAAGAGGGTCACGTGGATTTTAGGGTGGGGATGTGCTAGTTGAGGGATACATACAAGACCAATTAATTTACATCACTGTGCTTGCTTCAGGCAGGCAAAGCCTCTCTTTTTACTTTCCACCGTCAGATGAACTCAAGCACCTTTTAAGGCCCTTTGGAACCATTTTACTGAACACTAACGCAAATGAGGGTTTAGAACTGAGGTATGAACCAAGCATAATACATGCAAGGATAAAAGCTCTTCAGTCCTGAAACTGTGTCCACTCTGCTGTTCACTGTTTGGGGTACAAGTTGTTCAGTGTTTTAGTTTATCTGAAATGGGTTAAAGGGTGTATGTGAAAGAAGGACCACAAGGCAGTGGTAACAGCAACAGTAGAATTTTGGAAAGAAAGAATATATAGAGAAGAAGGAAACGTACGTCACTGCACCATTACAAAACTTTAAGATACATATGTATGCCAACTGCAGGAAAACTGGGAAAGTGGCATCCAGTCAGCTGCTATGATTCCAGTGGATGTCATTGCTCTTTTTTTACTTTTTCATTTACTTACACCGCAGCAAAGCTACACCGAAAACTTCTCTAGCCTCAGAGCCTTCCAGCTCCCACGCACACCTCTGACCAGCCTATAATTCAGCCCTGAGTAAAAGTTGCTTTACTTTTTGCAAACACTTTTACAAACAAACCGACAGAAATGGTCCCAAATTATTGGGTATAAATTCTGTCTATTATCTCATCATGTATGCTAAACTTGGAAACTTTGCATTTTGGAGAGACAAGGCTTTATTATGACAGTGATGACATACCACACAACCACCGCACCAGCTGAAACCAATGAGTCATACAACATGTGTGATGACCAAGCTCAAGAAGCCTCCTAGTGATGGAATATTACTCAGGATGGGTTGGGATAATTTCATGGTGCTTATTTTATTTCAGTGGCCCACTGTTAATGAGGCGGCCTCGTGAGAATTAGGAGGCTGCCATGATGTTCAAATAAAACAAATGGGAATTAGAGTAGCAAACAGGGCCTACCTAAGGGAAGACATTAATGATATCGTCAAGCAGACAGGTACTACACATATACGAGCACAAAACCCAGCACACAGTTCGAGGAGACGTTGCTTTATAAACCTTAACGATTAATGGCACACGGTTACAATGTCAGTCTATTTTAATGACCATAATAGCCCAGAGTCCCAAAAGGGATTTGATACTGTGAACTCAGTAAGAGAGCCCGTAGTCAGCAGTGATACAAGCTTTGGGTAATGAACCCATCCCATGAGGGGAGAGGTCCTATGAGCTTATATCCCAGCTGAGCAACATTGCACAATCCAACCGGGCCCAGTATTAGGCCCTGTTGCACCACCCCCCGCAACCATGCTACGGTAAGTGTGTGGTAACCTTACCACATACATTCCTCGTCCCCCCTTCTCCTCTCTGCATTCCAAAGACATACTGTCATGGCAGTCCACCACATCATCCCCCAGATATATATCTACAGCCCTCCCCTTCAGGGCTTTCCCTCTGCCCACTAATCCACTGTTTACCGAGGCTCGCACAGCTGGCTTTTCACATCTCACTCTCATCTGAATACAGAGCCGTCTGTCATGCTACAGTAAGAGCCAGGGGAATGGAGGACATGTCTATGCTCGCCTGCTGTAAGAAGCAGCAAGAAACCACAACCAGCCACTAAGAGACATTTATGACAAATGTATACAGAGAGAGTACACCTCAGAGGAACAACCTGGAGTTAAGAGGTCAGCAAACCTTGAATGAAACTGCTAATGCTAATGTCAAATAAGCAGGCTTGTTTTAGAGATAAAGCACATAACCAGCATCAAGGGGAGTCTCAGAAAAAGAAAAAAACGATACAGCAGTTCAGATAGTGGGCATTTAACATGGAGAGAGCAGTATTGCATCATACACTTTGAAGGGGGCTGTTGTGGTAGCACTGAAAGCTGGGCATGCCTGAGAGCAGACAAATCTGCACAGTGATACACAACGTTCTCCAAAACACTGAGTAAAAATAATATCTAAGCAAGATGCGACAAAAACCTTTTCAGACCGTACAGGCTGTGGGAAGAATGGTAGCAGTCTGCAATTTGCTGACAAAGTGGGAGCAAAAGCATAGAGTAGTCTCTTCCCTCTCCCATCAAACTGCGGCCATTTCTAAACAGCTCGCTTTCTGGTGATTTGAGTATCCAGAATTTTGTTGTGCTTTTATCCCACTTTAGGTGTGATCCTGACTCACTGTGCAGACTTCTGTGACATTCTCTTCTCCAGACAATGAGCAGCAGAGCCTTTGTGTGGGACTGGACAAAAAGACTGATCTGCCGCACCACTGCTGCCAGTTACTAGAGAGGGATCTAATGACATGCCATGCCTGTAACCATTTCATCTGCGCAGCAGGAGGCCCAAGCTAACTGCTTAAACAAGGAGCACTAGGCACTCTTTTCTATTCAGGTCTTTCATGTGACACAGATCAACAACATGTAGTATTAAGCTCCCCCCCCTACCAAGTATCGGGGAAGCAAATATAGAGGCTCGCTGACTTCTAAGGAAATGCAAATACCTCTAAAGCTACAGTTAAACACTCAAACTAACATGACCTACAATAACTTACTGTTCAGAACATGACTCATACTCCTTCTCATTTTGCAATGAATGTTCACAGGCAATAATAACTTATATTAAAAAAAGTTCACCCCAAAATCCTCAAATGAACGGTGATTTATTTAATGCACTGCAGGTGCACACCAAGTACTCCTCCATGAAATTCACTCAGAGGTGCAAACAGGTCAACCTGCATTACTGAGTTGGTGCTTGTGTCTCTGCCCACATGGACCATGATTTAACAAAAACATCTCGTCTTCAGAATGCCGTGTACGCACAGCCGTGGGTACGTTAGGCCTACGCCAGCCTTTGTGTAATACCTATGCGTACCTTGAACAAAAGTGAGCTAAAGAGCAAATAAATCTGTTACATGTTATAATGTTGCTGTCTTTGCTGCCTGTTGTTTTCCAAAAAGTCCTCAGCTAACAACAACAACAACAACAACAAAAAAAATATCAGCCCATTTAACTGTAAAAAAATCAAACCATCTTTAAAAACTCATGGCTGGTAGGGATGCACTAATACAGAAACTGAAGGGGAAAAATACTAGATTATAGGAACAGAACACATGTATTAGTTGATAGTCATAAAAGCAGCGAACTGCAGACATTCAAGCATCGTAGCTCAGTGGCACACAATCATCTACACAATCAAATCTCACTGTGTATGACCCGTGCTAGGTTTTTTTAAGCAACACCGATGGATATGATTCTGATATCATTGTGCATGCATAATGATCAGTACCTCCTTCAAGTTTGTGTGCTGAGCATCTGAGGAATTCCCCTGTTAAAGCCTACACAAGGACTAATGAATAAATGAATTAACAAATAAGCTAAAAAGTCATACTTCATAGTAGCATGCTGATTATTAATCTGTGGAGAAAGTTAAGCTGTTACTAGACACCTGATGACCTGATGGCGATTCAATTGGGGCTTACAGACAGGGACTCACTTACAAACGCCATATATGCATTATGCACAGTACACAGAAAAGCCTGACTCGCTTTGATGCTAGCTGATGGCTGGTTTGCAACTTGAGCTGAAGCGAGCGGGGGAAAATCGATGCAGGCTCTGTGAGTGCATGGGGATTCCCTGCACTCCTCCTGATTAATAGGAACGATCTGAAAGGGCACGGGTCTAATAAATACAGCCAACACAAAGCAAAAGAAACAACAGATAGTTGTTTCATCTTCTTTTCTCTTGGGATTTTCTGACAAGAGAGCAAACTAGTGCTAGGAGGGTCGACAAGTTCCATCCTGTTTTTCCCCCTACGTGTGTTATTCCAGTGATAAACGCACAAGAGATATGACCGGCAGCAAAATAAGGGATGTACCAATATGGGAATTCTGGGCCAATGCCAAGATCTAATAATCTGCGTGTGCATACTGCTCGATGGTGACATTTAATATTTTACACATATTCTGAATAGAAAGGCAGATATTTCAAAACACTGGATGTAATCACAGCACTGAAGCCGTGATTACCTCACACAAGGAAATGTCTGAAGGGAATTACCACACACATACATTCATACTGTGTAAGAATATTAAAGCTGCATGGGATGGGTTATCGCAGGACACCATTAGGAACCTGAACAAGCCCATGGCGAGACGTCTGGCATGTTGCGTTAGCAAATATGGCGGCCTGTCGCCATACTGAGAGACACTACTTACATTTACATTTACAGTATTTAGCTGATGCTCTTATCCAGAGCGACTTACAAGGTTAATCACATTACAGGTAGACCAATGTAGTGTTAGGAGTCTTGCCTAAGGACTCTTATTGATGTAGCACAGCATAGTCACTCAGCCCGGGATTCGAACCCCAGTCTCCCATGTGTGGTGGTGGCTACTTGGCGGGTAGTGGTGTTATCCGCTGAGCTACACCAACCGCACCAACTACTTCTGTATGTGTAACATTTATCTTCCCTCCCAATAGCACTGCAAACCAGCACTTCCTCCTGGGTGCAACAGTTTTTGACGATGAGTGTATTTTTAATATTTAACCACTGGCTGATTACACCCAAAGCAGCAGACCCCTTAAATAGTTTCTGGCACCTTACTAAGTAAATACCCACAGAAAACCTATTCATAGAAATGCACATTAAATCAATGTAAAAATAAAGTCATATCAATGTGTAGCAGAAGTCGATACCCAACTATCCACTGGGTTCTATTATAAGGGTGCATCAGGTCAATAGGTTTCAAAGGTTAAACTACGCACGGGAAAATGCATCACAAATGACTGTGAAAATCAACCATCTGCAACAGATGCAGCAAAAATGCTGTGAATATTCCATTCATGAAATTTAAAGGTATGAACTGCTTTTAACCACAAGCACGGCTGTTTGTGTTTTTAAGACATTTCGTCAGAGGTCTCAGAAAGTACTGGCTCCATAAGCAGAAGGTAAGTGGAAAGCAGACTGAAACAGGCTTAATCGCCTCATGTTTTCCTCTGACTGTACATCTTGCAAAGCAAAGGTGCAAGGTGCAACTGCAATTTGCAGCAGCAGTAATGGCTTGGTAAAGCTGGATTTAAAAGTCACTTGAACAAACAGTGGTAATGCAGTCTGCTGGCAGCATGGCAACAATATTCTGAGACTTGGAAGGGGTGGGGGGGGTCAACAACAAGCGCACACACACATACAAGTGCTAGAGGTCAGAACTGCACAATGCCAACAGCTCAGTTACCTGAGGACAAAGTCCTATATTTTACAAAGCCTGCAATGGACATGACTTCCTCTGAAATCATTTGCATCACATTAAGCTCTTAGGCAGATCAGGGCATGCAGTTCAAAGTGACTAGCCTTCTGACATGGCCCAATATTAAAGCCTGCTTCCTTGGGAGTCATTTGCATGGAGTCCTGTTCCCCCAGAATTAGCATCTAGCACTGCAGACTAGCATGCTAGCTAGAGCTGAGAAGCAGATTCCATTACATTCCCTGAAGTCAAGCTCCTCTGATCCACTTATATGGGCCATAAGCTGCGCAGGTTAGCTGCTTTTTTCTGTCCCGGATCCGCAACCTGCGCTAAGCTAATGCGGTTGTAATCTAATAAGAGCTCGTGGAGGGCTGTGGCTTCACTCACTAATGTAGTATTAGCGAGTGTGAGAGTGCATGTGTACATGAGACAGCCTGTGTGTGTTTCACTCAACAGGGTCATGAGCCTCGCTACAGCAACTGATCCCAACAAACATCTCTTTGGCACAACCTATCAAGGAGAGACCGAGTCTAAAATACACACACACTGACACACATTCCACACATAATGAGAACAATGGTACTGAAGAATACGACTCCTCTTGCATTACCAACTGCGGTAATTACATCACATGGGGAAGCTGAATATTTTGACGTTTCGCCATAAAAAAACTGCATGTGAGATGAGCCAATAAATACGCCTATAAAGTTTTAGGTCAATCCCAGCTATAGAGTATGGATTAACATTCATAACACGAAAACAAACCATCATTAAATATACAAACTAGATACTTTAGTCATCAGCATCACTTGATACTGTTTGTTTAGTGAGCAGCTGTCCTTGTAGCATCCCAACTATTGTTTATGCACTGCTGTCCCTCTGTCTGTGCCCTCTCTCTCTCTCAAGGCTAATGGTGGGCAGAAATGCTCATGCCTGAAACATTAACCCATCTTCTTATATAACTGAACGCCATGCATTCTGCTGTTTTGTTTGGAAGCATGTGCATTTATCAATTAGAGGTCACCGGAGGCTCTCCCGATACTGCAGGGCTCTTTAGAACATCATAGGTTTCCAAAATGGCACTGAATAAAAAACTTTGAAATAAAAAACAAACAAAAAAACACTTTTCTTTTCCAGGAAGGGCTGTTATGCTCATAACAGTTTAGCTGATGATTAATTGGCATATAAATAACTGTGATTACCAATTAAGCTGCCTATTCCTATTGATTGTTTACAAACATTAACCTCCTGAGACCCTGGGTGTGCAAGTTTAATTTCTCCTAGCTATTTGTGATTAGTAGAACCTGACAAGTATAAAATCTAAACATTGTCTTTGTACAGGAAGTTCTTTTGGCAAAAATCAATGTCCTCATATAAGGCCAAAGGGTCAACCTTTTAAAAAGTATCATGGTGCAGAGAAGCAGTAATGTAATGTCCTCATATGAGGACGCTGGGGTCTCAGGAGGTTAAAATAGGACAGACAGGCTGATCAGCAACCTTACTTGCCAGCACTAGCCCATGTACTGAGCAGCTAACATGGATTGTACTGACAATGTAATACACATGCACTCACACAAATGTTCAGAACTGTGTGTATGAGTTGAGCCAAACCACAAAGCTAACAAATAAGCTACACTGCTCTATTAATTCTTCCCATTAGTGCACAAAGTTAGACATTTGAATTAAGTCTGGTTGGCTTTCAATAGTGCCACAATGTCTCTGTGAAATCTTTCACTTTTTGTTATATTTGCAATTATTTTCCACCCATTTAACATTTTCTTTGTTGGAGCATAATGTGACTGTGAAGATCTAGCAGCTTACAAAACACTGACAATCAGCGATGAGAATCAGTCCACGGACCGGTTTTGTCCACAAAGCATTGAGTTTGTTCATCTCCTTTCAGTCGTTTTATTGCAACTTGGGATTGCCAAACAGCTAACTACACACGTTAAGACATTTATATATCAATATAACAAAATTAATCTGTATGATATTGCCACACAAAATACTACGCAATATCGATTTTCTAGCCTGGCAGACTAGCGGTCTTTCTTGCCCTCTAGTTACAAATACTCTAAAGTATATGAAGCACGCAACAAGAAAACAACTCACCACTAGTAAGAGGTTCACACCGAATAAAAATGTAGCCTCACTGAAAACATGATCTGCTGGTGAGCAAGTGCTACTCTCCTCATCTCTCATCAGATCTGGAGCATAAATCAGCCAACGAATGACATCAAACCTGCTAAACAGTCACCGGCAACAAACTCTTGGAAAGCTATGAAATATAGGACTAGTAAAAAAATTACAATTGGACCGTTTTTAATGACGAAACATGAAAACCAGCACAAAAGACACGTCTTTAGTTCATGTTACTCCATTTGGGAGCACATTTAGTCCTCACATATACATACACAGAGCCCATGAAAAGGTCTCTCCTGGTAGCAACCTCGAAAGCAACAACAACAACAACATGCTGTCGAAAAACCCACGGTGGTAAAAGCGCCTGGGTGGTTCTTTGTGTTTTTGACAGGCTGCTTTGTGTGCTTAGCCTGCATGTGTACATACGTATTTCTGTCACACTCCAGCTCTCCCTATGCAGCGCTGGGCTGAACAGATGGACACTACCTCCTCTTTCTAAAGCGCCCCTGGGCTGGTCATGCAGAGCCTCTGGGAAAGTCCTCACTAATTCCGTCTGAGGTCAAGAAAAGGATGAAAGACGGATCGCTTTCTGCTACTCCACTGGAGTGCTAGCAAGTTGGTTTGAGTAGGAGTAGAAGACAAAAAGCACACTGTGTGTCTGTTCAGCATGATGTCCCGCAACCAGTGGCCTGTGGTTGGGCCAAGAAAATGCCGGTGTGTTCTGCTTTAGTCAAACTCTGGGGGGGACTGTCACGACACCTACACATTTTCGTGACACAAAACACATTTTATATTCAAACTAAAGAGCAGGAAAAAAAATCAAACTTTGTATTTTTAAATATATATACAGTATTTAAAAAGTAATACATATATATATATATAATATATATATATATATATACACACACAATAAAAAAATTATAAATAATAATATTAAAATATTATATAAATAAGCTAAAGGCATTATGTTCTAACATCCAATCAGATACTTGCTACTTATTAAATTTCATTATTTAAAGCTGCAATATTTAAGATTTGAAGACCTCTCTGATACAAAGATGGAATTCTGTGCAATGTATGATGCCAGCCATGCTTCAAACCCCTTCTCTGAGCAGGTGTATCTAATGACTGCAAGCTTGTCGAAAGAGTATTCAAAGAGAATTCAGTCACATGACATGAAGATGTAAGTGATTAATCTACCACTGTTATGTCTTTATCATCATCAGTTTGATTTCCATTTGATTTTTATCAAGAGACGTGCAACAGTAATATGTGGCCACATGAAGCAAATATTCATCATGTTTTGTTTCTTTCACAAACCATGTGTATTTATTTTTGTGCTTTCTCTTAAATTTAACCAGCCCCTTGGTATATTCACCCTTATCTATCTTACATGATGTAAGAGTCTGCACATAACTACAGGCTATACAAATAGAACATCAACCAAATAACTACATAGACAGAAACTTCAGATTTTGATTTTTTTTTTAAAACTAAATTCAGGTTAAAAGGTGATTTTAAGTCTGATAAAGAAAGAAATTTACTATGTGGTAAAGAATAAAAATGAAAGAGCTTGCCCCAGGATGCTAACATGCCAGTTTGCCAATATTCTGACCACCAACAAATGCAGAGGACCACTGGATATTAGCGTGTGCTGCACCGGTATAGGATCAGCAACACTATCAATGACAGGGTTACGGATACTTACGACACCACGTAGCAATTTTTGTTGTCCACAGATGCCAGTAGACAGAACTCAAGACAAAATCTGCAGCGATGCAGTATGTAATGTAAATTACAGGCTAACAGAAACCTCTTACCTGAATGACTGTTCCAGGCTTCTTTCTGTAATCACTAATTCACCGAGCACACATTTACAGTCTAAATTCATTTTAGCCTGGAATGTCCAGCTTTTGGCCTTGACTATAGCCTTCAGCTACCATATCAGCCCGCTAGCTTAATGTCAACTAGCTCTGCCTGGAGTGCAACTCTGTCAGTCAGCTGTATCATTTAGCAGCAGGGTCTTATGGGTCTGAGCTGGAAGCAATGCTGAAAGTCACTGATAGTGTGAACAAAATTTACCGAGCTGAGCGTGAGTGAATTTTATAATAGTAAAAACTAAATGTATATAGTAAATTTTGAAAAAGGTTCATAAGCATGTAATAAATATGTATTGTATGTATGTAAAGAATTCTGTAAAGCTATGTATGTGTTATTTGACACATTTGTACATAGATTTCACCAAAATAATATCTTTAAAAAATGTAACTGTATAAACATTTTAACTTACAGGCTAGATTAGATAGAGTTAGAATCCACATCGGTACTGGGCTTTATTTATGGATCGGTTATCTGCACTGGAAGGGAAAAAAGTGAAGAGCTGTTAAGAGTTACACTCCATCTGTGCTGAATACAGGTATCTAGATAAATCAAGCAAGATTATAAAATAGGGTTTGCTCATTGGTGGTACTTCATGCCCAAGTTTGCTTCTTGAGGATACCGTTTATTATGAGAATTCTGCAGATGATAATCGTCTATATTATTGCCTAAACTTATTTAACTGTATGAAGTCACTACAGGCTAGTTGCTGGGTGTAATTGGGTTTTATGGTATGTGACTTTTTATGCTACATCAGTGTTTTAGAGGTAATGACAATACTGAGGAAAGAGTGTAGTGACATATGTATCATGATAACAGTAACATACTATGAAACTGTCCAGCCCTAGTACACAGTGGGTTCAACTGAGGTCAGAAACTGTAGGTATCCAAGCTCAGTCACTGCCTTCTCCCTCTCTCTATGTCTGACTCTGCTTTCTGCTCCATTCTTTCATTACATTCTCTACTCTGGCCTTTCAGAACTTTCCTCTCCTCTGAGACTCTGACAGGGAGACTCCTTCGCCTTCTCGTTTTCTCCCTCAGCTCTTGACAGAAGCACCATTGTTACAAACTCTCACCAGCTCCGCTCTTACCACTCTCCACACCCAAACACGCTGTGACATGCCACACTGAGAGTGTCCTGTCACCATACATAAAGCCAACCAAACGCCTGCCTACCTGAATGCGATCACTGAGTGTGCATGAGTCAACTCCACTGTGCATGAACTACTTATACAACGGTGAAGAAAAAAAATCCATGCCTGCAAGTTCTGTCAGGTGGGTCATGAAAAATACTGACTTGCTTTCGAAATAAAAAAAACGAGGCATTTTTTATTCATCCATCCCCAAAGTGCCCACAGCTACAATCGGTATGTTTAGCTAATTACAAGCTGCAATAAAGACATTAAAAATTCATTAAATCTCAAAATATGTTTGAACCAAAGAAAACAGGCTCATTAATACAATGAATGAATTTGAAAAAAGGTCATGCCTGAATGGGTAGACTGAAAAGCCAAATGAAAACCTATTCTTAACATGTACGGGTTTAAAGAAAAGTGCTGTCAGGCTCACATTATAGCAGCCTTTAGAGATTTCAAAGTCACTTCAGAAAGCGTTCATTGAAAGGCCAGAAGTGCGCTTAATTTGCCTTTGACAAAGCTTTAATAAGGAGAACCTTCAGCGATGTTGAACTAAGGGACAGCTGGGATTATGAAGGATTTCTGTCTGCGTATACACACACACACACACACACACACACACACACACACACACACACACACACACACACACAGGACAAAATAGTAAACAAGAGGAGTCCCCTCTCCAGGTACTTCAAGAAAGCTCGGGGCTGAAGTATGTGCTGTTACTTAAAAGTTTCTAAAAATGACTCAGCAGGGATCAGGCACTATTATGGCCGCCACCTCCTCGTTCAGCACTGTGCCGGGGCCTCTCTTCAAAAGTCAAATGTCACATGCTATCAGTCTACGGTTGCAGTGTAAAATACACAGACAATGGCTCCCTGGTGCTTTTCAGCAGACCTCACACTGAGGAAGAGAAAAAGCAGCCCATCTGATTCATTTGAGTTAAGCTACAAAGCAAGCAGAGACGTAATCAGATTAGACTTTTTGGGCTGGGGTGATAGGAGTTGGCTATGGAGAGGAGTAATTAAGATGTTTGTGTCTTTCATTAAGTAATTAAATTAATTAATTTAGCCAATTTATCTCCTAATTCAGTTGTAAACTATACCCAAGAGTCAGCCTCACCATTATTAAATGCCAGGGCCAGGGCTGTACACATTGCTGCCAGTACGTTCTGATCACAGATGGCACATGGCACAAGTGGGATTCGGATAGCCATACCTCCAACAGTGCAATTACTGCACCACGTCTGAGTCGATGTGTGCTTTGATACACCTTGAGAAAATACCTCTAAAAGAAATTAAATCAGGAGACATGAGAAATAAATGCGATTTTATTGTTTTGCAGTCGTAAGAAATCATCCCAGACACAAACCGTGCAAAGTGCTACATATAAACTACCCTATAAGTAGAAACTGCGTTATTTAGGTTCAGTCAATTTGTTTTTTCTCTGCGTATATGAAACTACATGGACGAGTCCTTTAGTTCTAATACGAGTCATGAAGCACACACCTCAGCCCATCTATGGTCTGGTCCATCTGAAACAGAATCCTGTTCTGTTTGCACTGAAGCTCAATAATAAATCAAATCCACTGTCCTCAGTGGGACCTGGCTGCCCTGCAGTAATATCTACCCTTCCACAGAGAGCAAACACATTATATCTGAGTGAACGACAGGCTTAATGAATGTAATACAGCTGTTAGTCGGCCGCACCTGAGAACTAAGCTGCAGCAGTCATTTTGAAGTCTGTCGGTCTGCCTGTCCGTCCATCCATTTGTCTGTCTGTCTGCTTTTTTTCACTGCTCTGTCTGGTTCTCTCACCCACTCGTTCGCTCACTGACCACATAAAGGCACCATTAGCATACGGAGTAGGTCTTTTCTTCGAAAGGCAGACTGGAAAAACTCACAGAACACGGCATTACATAAGAGCTTTGCCTTACTAGGATCGTTTAAAAACCAAGGACACTCTACTGAACACTCCAGCCCTCCACGGCGCAGCTGGATTGACAGATAATAGAGCACTGCAATTCAGCCGTATGTGCCAGGAGAAGCAACTGAAGAAATCTCCCTCGCATCAATGCTGAACTGCAGGCACAAATCGAGCTCCTCTGAAAAAGCTGACTGGAACCATCCCGGCAGCCTTCATGGGGACAAAACAGGCTCCATACATATGCAAAGGACGGTGAAAACAAACGACTTGGTACATTTTGCCTGCATATAAAAGAAAGCAGTGGTCTGTAAACAACAGCGATATGGTAAAGCCGGGAGCAGCTAGTTTTAGAGAGCGAGAGAGACAACCAGTGGCGTAGATACAGGAGACGAAACAGGTAAACAACTGAGAGGCTTCTCTGGCAGCTGAATAAACAGTGCATTATAATGTAACAATAGTGATGCAGCGTATAATGAAATTAACCTGCACCCTCCTCATTAAACTCACTTGTTTTGGCTAGATTCACGACCATGTGGAGCAAACAAACCTTAAAATGAAAACATATCTTCTCATTTTAAGAAACAACAGTGTGACCGTAAATGCACTGCAGTCTGTCCTATGGATTGAGGCGAACGAGTACAATCATGGAACGGCAGCAAATACAAATTCTCTTTTTTTTAATACTCATTTATTTCCCCAATAATGGCTCCATTTTTGTGATATACGTCTCAGCAGCAGATTACACCAACCCCGGCTAATGAGGTGAGAAAGAAAACACAGCATTTCTTTCCTTTCTCCTCCTTCCCTCCCCTTTAAGCCTTCAACCAGAGCTAAGCACTCCGGGCTACTGGAGCCCTGCACCCATTACGCAGATTTCCCCCATCAAGTTGATACATTGTGCCATGATCTCGTAAAATATTTAAGCCCGGTCTCCTTCCGTAGGCACTCTGAGCCCTCTCCTTCGCATCCCCCTGGCCAGCCAGAGGAAATTGCTCTTCACAGTGCTGTACTAAGAGATGTAGCTGATGGAATGAATGAGGGTGAGTGACTTATCAGAGCTCTGAGGGCTTCTTTATGAGAGCAATCAATTCATATCAGAGGGCCACACTTACACAACACTGCCTGTTGAAAGAACAGGCTTTCACAACTATCTGAAGAGCACATGTGGGAGAAAGACGGGACACTTTTATGCAGTTGGTGCTCAGAGGGGGGTGGAAACAACTCGGCCACTGTAAGTTATGGAGATTCTGTGAACCTGGGTCCTGAGCAGGCAGGTCCATCCCTATTGGTCCTACAAAGAGGGATGCTAACAATGCCTGGTGGCTGAAAGGAGAAGCATGGTGAATTACTACAGCTGTGTGTTCTTCAGCCCTGTTGGTAACACACCAGTTAGTGTCTGTATATATTCAGAGAGGAGAGTCCTGACATGACCGCCGCACTAACAGCAAAGAGACAGCAGAGGCTGGCAGGATTAGGCCACTGTACCTCCATCTCCACGGCCTGAAAGTCAGGCACCAGTGGGAGAGGGGAGGAGAGGTAGAGGGGAGTCTTCCCAGAGAAGGGACCGTTTCCAAACAACATGGAGCACACAACCTGTCATAACCCGCAGGATGCCCAAAGTAGCCAAAATGCAGTAGACGACCAACTACGGCTAACACGGACCCTTCTGTACGGTTCCAGCACCCAGACCGTGTAGCAGCAGCTCCGCCGTGCACATATTCACTTCTCGGCTTTCTCGCCTGCCTGCCTGCCTGCGCGCTTCGTCGATCAGCGTTTACAGCGACGTGTGGCGAAAACTAAACATACGTTGGCCAACCGGGACGTTCAATTCCCACCGAAAACGAGGCAGTTGGGGGCCAAATTCTCTTCCTACAGCGTGGAGACGTACCGAGAAACGTGTGGCGCAAATGTGGACGGTGCAGTCACGCTGCTAACTCGGGTAATAACTACCTTTACTTCCTACTTTTACCAGCACAGCCGGCTAACACCCTTTTCCTCAGCAGACTGTGCTGTTAACTAGCAGACCATTAGCTACCACACCAACGACTTTCTACTGCACTGCACTCACCAGCGCACACACACACACACACTAACAGTTCAAAACAGGCTTCTTCATGTCTTTACACACTTTAAAGAGCACGTTAGACCCCCACCTCCCGAGCAGGGCGTGTGCTGGCATTATACTTACATTTAATAACTCTATCCGTCGTAGATAACTTCGCCTCATCATTCGGTTTGTTTTCAGACATTTCCAGTCAAATGTGTTGGCTTCTCTCTTGTTTGGTTTAAACTGAGCCTGGAAAACGAGCCGCCGGTCGGTGTAGTCCTCGCTGAACGACTCGACTCTTCCCCAAAACGGGAGACTGAGACGGTGTCGCTCGCCGAAAATACTTTGCAATGGGGTAACGAATTTGAGCGCCGTTACTGTAGCTCTGTCTGATTTACAGCTCCCACTGTAACAGATCTCTCTCTCTCTCTCTTTCACTCTCTCTCTCTCTCTCTCTCTCTCTCTCTCTCTCTCTCTCACCCTCACCCCCCTCCTCTAGTCCTCCCCACCGCACTGCGGACTCAACCAAACAACAGGCTGAAGAAACCCCGCCTCCTCCGTGCAGAGGGCCCTTTCTATTGGACGAGCGCAGCCTCCCGCTCTGCGTAGAGACGCATTCTATGGTCAGGGCTCCTGTCAGTCTCCCGTGTGTGTACGAAATGGGCTTCAGCCTCGGTTCGTTTCTCAACGAGGAGTGATTATAGTTCAGAAGATCGCCAGACCGCTAAAGATATAGTGTGGACGTGTTGAGCGTCGTGTAGTACATCGCAGGTTTCTCCGCTTGTGATGGAGACACGGACTGTCTCTGTAGTAGGCTGGCCATCTTTCCTGAACATCCATAATTAAGACAGAGAGAAGACAGTCTGTCACTGCACTATGAGCTATGAGGACTTTCCTTTCTTTGCAGTCTGATTGGGAGCATCGTTCATAAAGGAGGCAGCCATTTCAATATAAATAAAGCTCGGGGAAAATATTATTCAGATCAGTGTATGGGTCTCTGATTTACTACCCTTTATGGGGATCCCACTGTCAGTGGACGAGATTTATGAATGTGTCTATGAAGGTTTTGTCTGAGGCAGTTAAAGGGAGATCTGATTCTTGAAAATGTACTGTCTGTAAACAGAGATGCAGTAAATAAAAGGCATCCTAGGTTTTGTATTATGGGAAAGGATGCATTCTACAGAAACTGGCCCACTTAGAATATCTTTTGAGTATTTATGCATTTAGGGGTGTACAGAGATTTATGGCAGAGACATTCTTTGTTGTGTATGAGCCTATATTGTATGAAATGTGCAAAACCGACATGTCCAGAAACGTGTGCATGTGTGTTTGCACTCTTATGTCTGCATGTTTGCACTCTGCACTCCATGTTGCACCTTGTTTGTGAACGTAATTTCACTCCACTGTGTAACTGTTCATGGATGGAATGACAATAAAAGCCTCTTGACTTGACTTGATTTCAATGGTACACTGTCGAGTCCCATTGGGTGTACATGATCTGCAAGGACATATTCATACCCAAATCAGTTGAGAGCATTTTGCACACCTTATATACCCACCAAGTTAGCTCATGACACATGACTACTTTCATGAGCTATGCGCTGCTGCCATGCAAAATAGGAAGTGGTCATAATAATGTGACTTGACTGTGTATCACTAGTATACTAGTATATTAATGTGTACTATATTAAATAGTAACACCTGTATTATGATACAGATTATATTGCCAGGTTCTTGCCAATACACAACCCTGTTTACAGTAATGGTGATGGGAACCAGGGGATCATGACACAAACACTGCCATTTTATTTTCTCGTTTATCAAACTAACCAGTAAACCCACACTAGCCTCTGACGCTGAGTGTTGATGACGGCAAGATAGTGGAAAATGTGTTTTTTACTTATTTATTTATTATTACTTATTTTGGCTGACATCACCCTGCATGTACCTGTCCATCATGAACAGAGCTGAAAGATAAGCCTTATCTCCAAACTAGCACAAAACAATGTCTCAGGCATGAGGAAACGCATTCATGGCAATTCCTTGTAATAACTTCCTGTGAGGGAGACAGATTAAGCTGCTCGAATGTCCGGTTCTTATCATGACCACTGTGAATAGTTTTCACTGAGTTTCTATGGAATGGACCATTTCACATCAAACCGCGCTGAATGGCTGAATGTTCAGATTAGGCACTAGGCGGTGGAATTGGCGGAGCAGTATTCCCCTTTAAGGCTTGTGCATTGCCTGGAGCTCAGTTGCACTGTTGCTTAGGATCAGCGGGTCTCATTTACCAAGATCTTCCCAGTAAGTTATTTCTCAAATTTGTTCTTGTAAAAGGTCCTGAAGAAAACTCTATGCCAGATTCACGACATGTTCTTAAACCATGTGGATAGATTCTGGATTTCCCAGGAACAAATCCCAGATGAGAAAACACTGGTGATCTTTGTAACAGCTGCCTGAATGGGTTTTATAAGAAGTTTATTCTTAAGGATGATTGGTGAATGAGGTGCAGGGTTGAGTGCATAAGGACGAGCTACTTCTTTTGAACTTTAAACTTAAACTGATAATTATCTAAGCCCAACTCATTTGTGTATACAATGATAATAGAGCCCTGTAGAATAAAGACTCGATCATTGTAGAGTAACTTATCGGTCCACCCTTTTTATTTATCCTGGAAAATCAAACATTTATTGTGTTCAAGGAATGATGCCACATGCATCACTGATTAGTAGACATGTTGCTGAAATAGCCTGCTTTGTCACTCTGAAGAGAAAGAGTGTATCCCATTTCCACTGCTATACATAAGTGGGCTTTATTTTACCATTCAGTGTCCGTGAAGGTATTAGACAGCGCATCTATTCGCCTCACTCCTCACTGCAGCTGTAAAGCTGTCACAGTGATGTATCTGTGAGAAGGATATGCTTCTGAGCAGAAAAAGAAATGCAGAGAGTTCATTCTCTCACTTACAGAGTGCATACTCAGAGTGGCAATGGAGGATCAAGCTTCACACTTCATAAATACCACTGATATCAAACATTTTATTACTGGGGCATTAGCCATTAGCCAGGGGTATAAAATAATCAATGAGCACTGCAGTATTGATGCTATTCGATATGTCAGATTCAGGAGGCGTGGTTTGCAGTACTGGGACACCCATGTTCACTTATTGCATGCTTGTTCCTGCCAGAAGGAGGAATGTGTAGGGAATACAATTGATTCTTTACTTGAATTGCAGAGATACTGCAAAGTGACAATTACTGCCATCCTTCTTTCTTGTTCCTGGTGCATGCACCACTAAATCTGGCAGCAAAAAATGTCCTGGATCCAGATCACTGTGGAAGCTATCACAGCTCATTTCACTAGAGACTGCATGCATAGATACAGAAGACCTATAGGCCCAGAAATGTTAAATAAGTCTTTACAAGCTCCAGAAGGCTGGATTTCAGGGATTCTGTGAATACTAAACACACTATACATTCATTTAATTAAATGTGTTGGCTGCCACTGGTCAGTCTTCTAATAAGGTGCTTTATGTTTAACAATAACTCTTTCCCCTGTTGTAAACAGCCGATGAACAGAAGTCAATTAAAAGAGATGTCTTAATATAACCACCTCCCATTTTATCTGGGATAGGGACTTGTTATTAGATCTAAATCATCAAACTGGCAAGAGTTAAAGATGGCTAGTCCTGCTGTTAGCAGAATGCTTGTTACTTCATGTTGATGAACTACAAAGCAAACCTTTGCACAGCAGGCAAGGCTTATCGAAGTGAAAAGTGGGGGACGGGGTGCCATAAGAGTCCCATTCACTGTCAGATATGCAGATAGACAGCCAGAGGCCTGAATGTTAGCAGGTCTGATAAGGTCGCTATGCTCAGATTTGCAAAGAGGGGTTACATACATTTATACATATATCATATACCAAGTACAATTTTGATGTATGTCACTTATGCTGAAGGATATCTGTGGCATACCTTTCGGAACTGCTACATGAGTCTGGCTTCTAATACATTGAGCAGGTAACCACCTTGCATCAATGTAGCAACCACCTGATACAAGTTACCAACTAAGCATCCACACTCATGCAACCAACAGGGTTATAATAGCAAGCACATAGCAATACCTCAGCACCACTTAGGACTTTTTAACTTTTGAGGGTCCTAAAATTGTAAGTACAGTCATCCTCAAAAAAATACAGCCAGAAGGAAGTGAGGGATTGCACTGTTATGGGAAAGAGGATAAAGGAACAATAAATAATTATATTTTTACACTGATATGGGCATTATTTATGGAGCTTGTAGAAGTTCCTAATGGTGTCTTACGAAAATCGCTGTTATTCTAAATCACTCCATGACAGTCTAGCACAACACCACTGCAGTCTCTGGTGATTCTGATGTGGTATTGGGGTAGTCATCGTAATGGTCTGTGTGCATGTGGTCCTGCCTGGTCGAGCCGTTTGCCAATGGTGCTGGCACCAGCAGGGTGACTCATAAAGGGCATCGCTGTTTAGTGAATAGCTGCGGTCGTGGCTGTTGGGTCAGTCAGGTACAGCATTGCTTACTCCACATGTGCAGCCGAGCATGAAACTTAAATCATTTGCATGTCTCATGAAGTCAAACTTACCATGTTTCATTCCTGTTGGTTGATTTTTTCTGGGTGCAGCTGAGTGCAACTCATATTACTATGAGTGTATATATCATGTCAACCCTCAGTTCCTATACTTATAGATTCTGGATGCACTTAGAAGGAGTTTTGAACCTAATACTTTTAACTCCTACATTTATGACCCAGATCACATGTGGCCTTTTCCTGCTCATAAAGTCATTAGGAAAGAACCTCTAAGTTAACCTTAGATTTGGAGGTAGGACTACAGTGTATCTTTCAAATGTTAATGTGGGCTTTAAATGTCTTTATAAGCTAGACCTTCGGGGATCATAAACGTCCATCTGCCTCTCTCAGTATCACTTTGTGTAAGTAGGTTGTCAGTCCATGCATCTGCTTTACAGCTTAATTGTTTTCACTATTTTTAGTAGCCTGTATTTAATTACCGTATCTCTGTGACTAGGAAATTGACAGCAGGCTATTTTTGCTCAGGTCGTTTTTCTTTTTTTTCGGCCGTCTTTTAGAGAGATGTTTTGTAATATGAAGCCACTATCATTTTGCAGTAGGATTACAGTCATTGCTAGAGACTAAACTGCAGAATCCGATAGAGTGAAAACAATGGAGTCTGGCTTCTAATACTTTGAGCTCATTCACTGCAGTGCTGATCAATAGAATAGTGATGACACAGTTTCGCACGATGAGTGCAAAGTGAAGAGGGAGCTGTTTGGCCACAAACTGACAGGAGCTTACCATAACAAATAACCACAGGGCAGTGTAGCAATGCCTGTTAGGCCTGTGACCAGCATATGCTACCAATTACAACAGAAAGGGTTTGGGGGAGGGGGGGAGGAGTTGAAGGGAAAGAGAGAAATGCTGAGTCACAAAACGAGTTTCAGTTCCCAGCTTTACCATATACACAGCCTTTTAAAAGTTTAAAGCCATCTTGCCTATCGAAATGTTCAGAGTAATGTTTGGTTTTCATTGTTTGTTTCAAAGGAGAAAGCCATATGTATGTCTGTATATTTATCCCACCATGCAAAACTCATTTTTGGTCAAAATGTCCTTTAAGTACACTATCATTTTTCAGTGTTGGAAAAAAATCAGAGCTTTGCACAACAGCTAGATATAACATCAGGGTTTAATTAGATGCCTTTATCAGAGTTTCCAGTTTCCAGAAGGGACTTCAAAAATCTGCAGGGATATTTTGACGTACAGGGGTTGGACAATGAAACTGAAACACCTGGTTTTAGACCACAGTCATTTATTAGTATGGTGTAGGGCCTCCTTTTGTGGCCAATACAGCGTGATTTGGGCAGCCGTGGTTTTATGTTTTTTGGATACAATCCGGGTTAGCACCCGAACATCCCTTTCAGACAGCTTCCCCTTGCGTCCACAGTTAATCCTGTTGGATGTGGTTCGTCCTTCTTGGTGGTATGCTGACATTACCCTGGATACCGTGGCTCTTGATACATCACAAAGACTTGCTGTCTTGGTCACAGATGCGCCAGCAAGACGTGCACCAACAATTTGTCCTCTTTTGAACTCTGGTATGTCTCCCATAATGCAATATTTTGAGCAGAACTGTGCTCTTACCTGCTAACTGAACCTTCACACTCTGCTCTTACTGGTGCAATGTGCAATTAATGAAGATTGGCCACCAGGCTGGTCCAATTTAGCCATGAGACCTCCCACACTATTGTCCAACCCCTGTACCTCCAAAGTTCAGTTTTAGAAGTCGGTTGCATTTTCTGATTCTCGCTATCCAAACAATCCCAGTCACATTCAGTGATGTTGAGGTCTTGGCAGCAAACTGGACATCAGGTTCTCTCTAAAATTTGTACTTGTGAAAAGATCCTAAGAAAAACGTGTTCCTAAGCCACAGAACTGTTTGCCCTTTCGTGCTCTTGAGTGTGCGTAGGTCCTGTTCTTGGTGAAGGCCAGTGTGTGAGTGGGTTTTGAGAAGAAGAAACAAGGCCTGGTGTTCTAGTAGGTAGTGGTGAAAACAGGTGCTCATAAACTGTAATAAAAATGAAATAACAAGAACCAAACGAATACTATAAGGTCTACTGCAAATCTGACTGGAATGAAACTGAATTACTAAGAAAAAACTGTAGCTCTCCTTTTTAAATACATGAATAAGAGTTTAGAAGTGGATGGCTTATCTGATTGAGGAAAACTGAAGTTGAACAAAGCACATAGCTCAATCTCATGTTCACTCTATTCAAATCTTCTTGAATGACCTACTAATACAGTTATTAACATTGTTCTAAAACTAAACTAGAACTATTCATGCACGCTTACAACTAACTGGACTAAACTACAACTAAAAACCAACATGAAAAACTGATTGACAATAAGAATTATGAAAAATGTAAAAAATGGACAGACCAGTAGGTCATGACTGCAACAGCAGTGGATCTTTTGTAAAACAGTGGTTCTTTATAGAACCGTGCAAACTCAAAAAAGCATGTGTATATGTAAATGGTTCATGGCATGGTGACATTGTTTTTTTCCCATATCGCACTAAAACGGTTGCCACAATGCCAAGCTTGTAACCGCTTTCAGTTAGGTTCTCTATAGAACCATATACAGCACAACTAACCATGCAAAGAACCATTAGTAATGCAGTCCTTTGACTACTCATGGTTCTATATAAAGCCATTGTCTTTACCAAAGAGCCCCTGAATAGCCATCTGTCTTAGAAGTCCACTGCAGACACCCAAACTTTTATCTAACACCAAAACGTTTATGTTTCGACTGCCATCTTCTCCGTTCCAGATCCTGAACTGATTTAAACTCCTATTTTGTCATGCTATCTTTCGTTTCCTTCCCATCAAATCACAGAAGCGTAAATGTCTGAGCTTTGTTTAAGTGGCCCTCAGATTGATCTCCTGTTGAGTCAGCACTCCACAGCAACAGTAAATATTTCAGCCAGCCATATTGAGCTGTGCAGCAGGAGGCAAGCTCCCATAGTCCATTCAGAACACTTCACCTGCTGATGGAGGACCAGAAGAGATTCAGAAGAGATAGGATGCCGGTTCGGACTTCACTTCATGAGGGCTGTACTGAGAAATCAGTGGCAATATGAAAGGAAGTATGGCAATATTATGATGCAGTAACAGACTTTCATAAGTCATAAATTGTATCACAATTATTAGTAGATGGAACAGGAATAAAGCATGAGCAAAATAGATGCGTTATATTAGGGTTAGCATGCAAGTCTTAATGGGGCCTACGTTACTCAGTTTTGAGAAGTAAACAGTCATTTGGAGTGATGTGATGTGAAATGGTTAAGTCAGGAGAAACTAAAAGACTCTGATTTCTTTCCAGTGGTGGTGATGGTGTTTATGTGTAATGCTAATAAGAGTAAAGTGGTCGGACACCTGGAAAGTGGTTTTCTTTGTGAGTGTGTGCATTTCTTTACCATAAATAAATTTCATTTGAAAAATGGCCATTAAGTTGTGTCTCGTTCACAATAGTACTGCATTTACATATTGGCATTGAAAATGCCATGCCATTCTGTGCCTTATGGCGTGGTACCTTATGGCACATATCGTCGCTGTCCAACGAAAAACATGTATCTCCACTATTGTCCATTTTTACTTTTATGGATCATTTGAACCCATCAGCTGCTGTTTACACTGAGCGAGAATCTCATGAAGAATGGACCACCTTTAATGGCCCAAAACTGTTCTGAAAGACGTCTGGTTCCATTGACTTCCATTAAAGTTAAATGAGGTTTTTGGCCTCTCCTGTAAAGTTGCCATTTTGGAGATACTTGTTTTTCTTTGGACAGCGACGATAAACAGAACTTTAAACGTCGCTATAAGGACTGCAAGACCAGCAAAAATGAAAAATGTTTAGAGAAGAGCTTTAGAAATGTCAGATCCTTATTTACGGTACAACAGAGAATTCTCAGTATTCATGGCCACACCCCCAAAAATTTGCATTCTGGTTTATTTCATCTCTGCTGCCAACAGTTGTGAAAACAACACTTCCCACAGTGAGCAGATCTTTGTCTTTGGTGCTACTTCTGGTTTGCTGTTGTCTGACTACCACTAACATGTAAACCATATGTAACTATTTTCTGTAATAACTGCTGTGATGTACCTTTACAGGTTTCAGACATCTGGTTCCAGCCGCCACCACCATAGTCTTTATTTCCCTCAGAGTGATGGAATTGTACAGGAAATCGGTGGAAATCAGTGGGAAAACAATGTATACAGTAAGATCACTGTATAATGGGCTAACATCCAATCAGCTCCTTGTTACTGTACATCTTATGCAATTACCATCTACTCATTGTTGATTACAGGTTCTCTATAATTATTGTAATTATAATTACAATATAATTATAAAATATATACATACTCTGTGGTTCTAATAACTCTTAGCAATACCTGTGATATACTTGGAAAAACACGTTATGTAATCTATCCCAATACTGATAACATATCATATTACTCAGCCCTATGACCTGGCATATCAGATTATATACAATCAAATATATTTCTGTCCGCTTGCATTCCTTCTTCATTTAAACTGGCCAAATTGAACCCAGTGAACCGAGCCACACAGTAATTTCAATCTTCTCTTGAACCTCCATTTCTTGTATCTTTGGGATATGACTAAAAGATTTCAGATTGACTTGAATATGAGGACTCCTACTGGGTGAGAGACTCATTTAAAAGAAATGTGTCCAATTACTCAGCAGATTTGGAGCCTATAATGGAGATTCTGGCCAGTGTGCAGGGCAGTAAACCATGCAGAGTGTCTACCATTTCAGAATGCATGCTCTTAAAAATACAGGTGCCAAAAAGGGTTTAGCTGGAGCAATTCCATATAGAAGAACCACTTTCGGTTGCCTAAAGAACCACTGAATGGAGGGTTCTTTAAAGAGCCGTTGTTTTACGAGATGGGTGATTGTGAAGCAGTTTTTCCACAGAATGTAAAGGTTCTAGATTTATCTAGTGCATCACCGTACGTTTCATTGTCCATTTAAGCTAGGAGCTATGTAGGAACCTTTATATTGAAGAGTGTATGATATTGCAGGACTGGAGCCAGCAAAAGTCAGAGTCTCAGGATTATATATGCCAGAGCTATTCTCTCATCTCCTGATAAGGATAGCAGCACGGGTGTTGGTAGAATGCAGACTTATATTCCTAATCCTTTGTGTAAACAGATTCTTTGCCTGGATTTTTCTCAATGTGCCTCATACGGGATTGCCCTATTATGCTATGATAATATAAACTGGTATTGTGTTAAAGAAATAAAGCGTAAACTGAAATCAAGATAACAATCTTTATGTCACCAATAAGGCTTAGCAATATGGCTTGTGCCATCTGGGCACACCTATGCTCTTTAGAAATAGTAGGGCAGCTGACAGACCAATCAAAGGCATCAGAATTAGGCCTTCCATGGCGTCCTTGCCCAATGCTGCTACCAATTCCCAACATGGCTCTGTGAACCAAGCAGTCAGTGCCTACTGTATGCCCTTACAGTGGCCCAGGGAGTTGGCCCAAAATTTTAGATAGTTGTGGCAGTGGTGTGATGGGGGCAAACTGGCGAAGGTAGATGCAGTATTAGAAAAGCCAGCCCATGCAGGTCCTGTTTCACAAGTCCTAAGGTAAATAGATGGGATCAAGTTGTGGTAGACTGAAGTGTTTGATGATTGTAAATCGTATGGTTTGTTTTGTTTCATCATAAACACCTTAAATCCCATATGTGGACAGAGAGGTAAACTGTATATTATTAGGCTCTAATAATGTATACATACTACATCTAACTCTTTTGTTCATAGAAGCCAGATTATTATCATATTGGCTGTAACTAGTCTTACCAACTTAGATGCATTTCTGAGTTTGTGGAACATTAAATGAATAAGAAAAATGCTTCTGTGTTTTGTAGCATTGCTAAATGGGATATTACCTTACTGGAGCGTCATGTCTATGAAGCCTAAAGAAAACCCTAAATGTTGGAATATACAATCATCATATAAAGAATAGCATCATATACTTGCAGCCAGAAGGAGGAGTCAGATTGCAGTGCTATTTGGAAATAAGACAAAGGTAAAGAGACATTATAATAAATTTAGACACGTCTAGACTGTTTGTTTGTTAAGCTACACATACAATAGTAATGTTTCTCAGTATGGCTTTGGGCCACATGTTTGCCAGATGTCTCAGCATGGAGTTGTAGAGGTTCCTAATAGTGTCCTATGATAATCCATACCATGCAGCTTCAATATTCTTACACAGTTCCTGCAGATTCTGTAGTAGGTGGAGTGAAACCAGGCCTTCTGGACGTGTCACAACAAACCGGTCATCTTGGCACTGACCATGGTGCCTCCACATACAGATTTTATGGGTGTCTGCACTAAGACAAAAGCTCTCCACTGTAGATGACCTGCTGCCATTCTGTTTGGCAGGATACCACTGCAGCCTTTGGCGACACTGGTGCGGTGTTGTTGTAACTCTCTGTGTACATGTAGTCCTGCGTCAGGCAGCCATCATTGCTTGCTGAATGTCTGGAATCATGGCTGTTGGGTCAGTCAGGTACAGTAATAAGGCCTGTCCTTGCTTACGTCACATGTGCATCCGAACGTGAAACTTTTGCATGTCTCACAATGTCAAACCCGCCTACCAATGACAAACCCACCCACTCAAGTTTCATTACTGTTGGTTACTTCCTTCTGGGTGCAGCTATTTGTGAAACTGTTCTTTTGACAATGAGTGTATACTGCAAATATTGGAAAAATGTCTGATCAGTATCCTGATCATATATAGAGGAAAGCCGAGCTGTTATGGACAGCGATTGAGACTTTCTGGTTCTGTATTGTTCCTTTATTGTTCCATCTGGCTGAGGAATCCTTTTTATGCATTATCCAGTTCCGTGCCAAATAGAACATGCTCACAGAAAGCGGAAAACTGAATTGAGTTATTACGTCCACTGACAATGCTCTTTCTTTCTCTGAGAGAGACATTTGGCTCCATTGCTTTAGAGCTCCTGTTACCACATAGCTTGAGGCAAGGCGCTGAGAACTTAGCAACAGAGTCTTTCTAGTGGTGAACACTTCAGGGCATTCAAACCTCATTTGAAGATGGTGTCTTTTAGGGTCTCCAGAAGACATTGAGAGTTTCACACTTCACAGAACGTTGTGGAATTCCAAACCAGGGCACGGTGACACTTTAAGAGTTACTTATGAAGAAACACATCCACAGGAACCACTCGCACAGCTGCACCAGGCTTTTCTATATTAGGTGCTGGAGACCACAACTGTTTTGGTTGGTGTGTCAGCTGAGGAGACGGAACGACACTTTCGGTAGTCGCACTAAAATGGCCATAAGCCAGAATGTAAGAATAAAGGGAGTGTGATTTATATTTATGCTGACTCTTCTTTAGGTGTCATGAAGAGCGCTGTTGCCAAGGTTCGCCTGGCTCTGTTCAGCAGTTCTTTATGAGCGGAAAGCTAGCTCCACAGATATCAGTGAGCATTACACATCTACACATCTACACTTTTTATGCACTTTTTTATTTTTTGTTCAATACATAAATAGGCTTGTCTGGACTTCAGCAATGACACATTCGGCATTCATGGCTCCCAGTTTCAACATTGAGTTTATTTCACTGCTGCAGTTGTGGCCAATGTGTCCAATGCAGATTTACCTGAGAAGCTGTTGGGTCCAATGTCTGAAACCTGACAATGTGGTCTTCCTTAATCTATTTTTTGACAGGTAGCTTCCCTCGACTGCTGCGTTCCACCGCACTCTTATCTGTGCTAAACACAAGAAATGCCGTATTAATGTAGAATATTACCCCACACTAAAGTACTGATGTCCTGCTATGGTGTGCATGTATTAAACCAGTAAATGAACTATGCATTTTTAAACAGGCAATAACTGCATTTCTGCAATCACAGGGGAGTCACTCATATATTGTTAAGGAGGGGGTTATATATATATTGTTAAGGAGGGGTTAGTCATATATTGTTAAGGAGGGGGTTATATATATATATATATATATATATATATTGTTAAGGAGGGGGTTATATATATATTGTTAAGGAGGGGGTTATATATATATATATATATATATTGTTAAGGAGGGGGTTATATATATATATATTGTTAAGGAGGGGTTAGTCATATATTGTTAAGGAGGGGGTTATATATATATTGTTAAGGAGGGGTTAGTCATATATTGTTAAGGAGGGGGTTATATATATATATATATATATATATTGTTAAGGAGGGGGTAAAATATATATAATATGTTAAGGAGGGTTAGGGGTAAGGACGGTGAGGGGTTATATATATATAGTCATATATTGTTAAGGAGGGGGTTATATATATATTGTTAAGGAGGGGTTAGTCATATATTGTTAAAGAGGGGTTAGTCATATATTGTTAAGGAGGGGTTATTCATACATTGTTAAGGAGGGGGTTATATATATATATATATATATATATATATATATTGTTAAGGAGGGATTATATATATATATATATATATATGTTATATATAATATTGTTGTTAAGGAGGGGTTAAGGAGGGGTTAGTCATATATTGTTAAGGAGGGGGTTATATATATATTGTTAAGGAGGGGTTAGTCATATATTGTTAAGGAGGGGGTTATATATATATTGTTAAGGAGGGGTTAGTCATATATTGTTAAGGAGGGGGTTATATATATATATTGTTAAGGAGGGGGTTATATATATATATTGTTAAGGAGGGGGTTATATATATATTGTTAAGGAGGGGTTAGATATATATTGTTAAGGAGGGGTTAGTCATATATTGTTAAGGAGGGGGTTATATATATATTGTTAAGGAGGGGTTAGTCATATATTGTTAAGGAGGGGGTTATATATATATTGTTAAGGAGGGGGTTATATATATATTGTTAAGGAGGGGGTTATATATATATATTGTTAAGGAGGGGGTTATATATATATATTGTTAAGGAGGGGGTTATATATATATATTGTTAAGGAGGGGTTAGTCATATATTGTTTTATATTGTCATATATTGAGGGGTTAGTCATGTGTTTTTTAGCAGGGTTATTCAACGATTGTTAAGGAGGGGGGTTTTAGGCCAAATTAGATTTTCTTTCTATAAACACATTTTTCCAAATTATTAGCTCAGATTCCCAAAAGACAACTACCCAGTTTGGCCTTTACTGTAATACTAAACAACTGTGTGATGTTGGAGGGCTTTTTTGCATGTGCAGCCTGTTTCAGCGCCCCCCACCCACATCAACCCCCCCACCCCAACCCCACCCCCACATTCTGCACAGACTTTCTAGTGTATTGTTGAGTTCATGGTTGACTCAGTGATAGGAGGCTGCCCAAAGCAGCAAAACAGCCCAAAACCACACAGCTGCAATTCACCACTGCTCCAGAAGCCTTGTTCTTCATCCAACTCAGCTCTAGCAAGCCTCAACGGCTGCCTACTGTTCTTTTCCTACAGCAGAAATTTACTGACCTTCCATGTGTTATAGCATTGCGTTGTCTTTCTGAGAGCTTCTCAGCGTTGACCTGGCTGTTTATCAGAGCATTATTGAATGTCTTTTGGTCAAGCCGTTTTGTGGGCCACCTTTTTAGTTTGCTAGTGTAGTATACTAGTGATGTAGAAACAAGTCATAACAATATGCATAAGGATATGGATAATTCATGCTACTCAGTTGGAATTCCTTAGAAATGTCTATGCAACACGCAAATGCAGCACTGGCATGCAGATATTTTGCGTAAGGGCATTTGAACGCTTCAGAAAGTTCTAAAGTTATTATAGATCATGTTTATGATCACCCAAACAAAACTCAAATTCATTTATTATCTGCATTGGGAGTACTGGGTGAAAAACTAGTACCTTTGCTTGGTCAGTGCATGCTCAATGGGAATGGATATAGAACCAACTATAAAGAGGCAGATCTGTTGTGTACCATTTTTCTCCCAAGCCCCACCTCCCAACGAGCCCAGTGTGTTCTGACTAGTCAACCAGCAGCATTGTGGTTAATGTGGAGGAAAGTTTCTCCCTTGGCTTTTGCAAAATGTTTACATGCACATAAAGCCACAGAACATACTAAAGGAAAGGGAAAACTGGAAAATCATAATAGCTCCCCTTTAAAGCTGACATTCCATAAGTTCTTGTTCAAATTTCCCCATTCCAACCTCATTTCCCACTTCAACCTAATTGTTTTAATGCTGGTAGTATTTCTGAAAGGTGATTCAAACTATTTTGACCAAACAGCAAACACCAAACAGCAATTCTGAAAGTTCATGATCAACAGACATTTTGGGATTCATGCCCCCAGACTCCCGGGACTACATCTTAGCCCCCTATCTATGCACCTCAAGTGACAACCCCTGCAGAGTACAGCTACTTGGTGTTCATATAGTACCCGGACAGTCATTGATTGTCTGTGTGACCTTGATGCAGACCTGGATACTGTTTGAGCAGGTGGACAGAAGTTTTTAGGAATGTCTTTGCAGAAACGTGTTGGGTATCTGTTGAGTGTTTGTTAGCGACTTCATCCTCATAGCTCCAATGATAAACCTTTGTGTTTTACAGTGCACTTACATTAATGCTTGTGTACACTTATAATACAGCACTGATGGTGCAGTGAAAGAATGTTCATTAAACGCCGCTGTCACAGATTGCTAATTATGCCACCTGAGTTCCAGGAATTAATGAAAGTAACCCTGAGACATTCCACGGTCTATGACGCTGCAGTCACAGATGTAAAAGCTCTTCTACAGTTGGGGCTATAAGTAGCTTTTAGAAGCGAAGCTATTTGCCCATTACAGTCAACAGAAAGTGGAGCCATTTCCATGACAACCCCACGATGAAGTCACTTCAGAGGAACTTAATGATTTTACTTTTGAGCTGTACTGTACATCGATATGGATGAATGGAAGCCACAGTGTAGAGCATCAATCCTTTTTCTTGGTATATTAGTTATGTATATCATAAAACATGCCTTTCAGTGCATGACCGTGTTATACAGGTAGGATCAATAGTGCATGTACCTTGCAGCAGAGAACTTGATCCATGATAAGGATTCTGATATTGCTCTCCTGATGAAAACAGAACACACATGCATTGCTCGGCTTTTGCGTCAGAATATAATGCAAGCTTTCTTTTTTACATGGACTGCAAATACATGACTTAAAGGGGAATACCACTATTTCTTTAATGTTTAATTCAGGGGTTGAGTTGTGAAGATATTCATTCAGAGAGGTTTGATGTGATGAAGTGTTTAACTGTGGAGACACTTGCAGGTTTCTTTACAGTGGTGGTGATGGGAACCAGAGGTGATGATATCTATAGCACAGATATAACAATTTCATACACTATTTGAAAGTAGCAGTGTGAGTTTTATTGGCTATGGATTTTGATGGTAAAATAGCCATACAAAAAAGGAAGTTTCCTTTTGGGACTATATTGCCTTAAAGCATCCTGCATATAGAGCTCTGGCATCACTGGACTTGATTAAAACACATTTCAAGGCTAATCTTTATCACAAAACTGTCATAATACACATGCAATGGGTCAGACACTCGGTAATATCTATGTAGCCATTTCACCTAATAACTTTCTGAGGCACTCAACTCTTTCCCATCACTACCATCAAACAATTTTGACTCAGGTTTCTCTAAAATGGAGCATTTTACATCAAACCATTCATAATGACTGTTCCAATTTAGCTTGATCATTTTAACCTCCCTGCTTCCTTTGACAGTACACTTTGCCAAAAAGCATTAGTTGCATCCTTTGGTAATTAAAATGTTCCAAAGCTGATACGTTTTGTCCTATGAGCATTTTCCTCTTGAATATCACTGGATCCACTGGATTACAACATTATAAAAGAGTCAAAATATGATGTTGCTATATGCATCCCGCTACAGGTTCATCTACCACACCGCTGTGGCTTTTCTCACAACAACATTGGTTTTACTATATTACTTTTAGCCCCATCCTATAAGTCAGGTGGGGCAAGTTAGATAGACCTGATCCATCTTCACAACCTAGACAGGAGCAGAATGTTTTAGAGAGGTATGTTTGGCATTCTAGTGCCTGAGGCACTATAACTGATGCACCATAGTAGTAGAACAGTAAAACATGAACACAAAAGCTGGTAAATGAGAAGCTGACCTCAGCCTTGTTTTAATGATGGTAGTATTTTCTGATTAAGATTTAAGCTATCAACATATACTACCTATGTAGTTTTATGTATGGAGCTACTATTTCAATAAGGTAGCCCAAAACACATGCCTTGCTTTTACTCATCTCAGTGTCAAACGGACGTGCAGGAGCATTGGCTTGCATCAAGCAATGTTGGTGTTATGACTCTTTCATGACCTTGTAATTCAGAGGGTCCAGGAATATACTGGAGAGAAATGTACATATGCATGACAGAACACATCAGGTTCTGAACACGTTTATTCAGCACAGAATACCCCAGTCATTTTGGCCATAGAGAAAATCTAATTTAGACCTCAATTAGTTCCACATATGGGCATGACATAACCTACAGTATGACATACTTCAGTGGTTATAGACAGACATATGCCCATCACAGTAATTCTGTTTCTGCAGTTTAATTTCCATATACGAATTATGTGGACTGTGCAGTGAGCAATATACACACATCTTCAAAAGAATAGTTACAGATATAGTTGCACCCAGAAAGAATCAAAAGACAGGAATGAAACTTGCTGTGTGGGTTTGACATTGAGAGACATTAGAATCATTCAAGTTTCATTCCTCTTTAACATGTGACTTAAGCAATAAGGCTGTACCTGACTGACCCAACAGCCACAACTATGGACATTCAGTGAGCTGTGATGCACTCCATGAGTCATCCTGTTAGGCCCAGCACTGTTTACGACACTGAAGTCTTTCATTTTAAAAAGCAAGAAAAATGTAGTTTCCCACAATATGCACATCAGAATTCTCCTGATTCTACTGAAAATCATTTTGCAGCAGAAGAAATCTGCATTAACTCAATTTCCCATGAATAAAACACGTTCCCTTAAAAGGGAATTACATAGATGTGTGAAACTCTCTGCATTATTAAACAGCTGAGATGTAAACAAAGTCATTCAGATAGCTTTACTGTGAAATGGTTGACTGAAAGGAACTCACTGACTCAGATTTCTTTGCAGTGGGGGTGAGAGGAAACAGGGGCTTCTAGTCTATAGGCAAAATGGCTACATTTTATTTAGTGACCAAAAACCCCAGTGAGCCTACATATGGCGTCTGTGTATAGAGGTAATGCTGATGATACAACCCCAGCTCTCTACTGGCATTTATCCCTTGGTATCGCTCCCATGCCTGAGGAGTGGTGAAGTGTGTCAGGTGTTATTTTGTCCCATTGTTTCTGCAAACATCTTAAGGTATGTAACCGTATAGGGTTTTTCCATTTCATTTTCATTTTAAAAATCTCCACGCATTCTCTACTGAGGACAGGTCAGCACTGCAGTCAGGCCAGTCCAGTACTCGTACACTCTTCCTCTGCAGCTCTGCTGTCATGTGTGCTGCATGTGGTTTTACACTGTTTTGGTAAAGACATCTTCTTGATGGCAGCATGTGCTGCTCTGGGTGCTTTACTGCCATCAGAACTTGACCTTTGCTAAAGGCACTGACACACAGACCTCATACCATGACAAACCTGGATTTGTTGCTGATAACATTCTATATAGTCCTTTTCATCTTTGGTATTAAGCACAAGGCGTTCATTTATTCCAAAAAAGATCTGAAATCCTGATTAGACAGACCTCTCAGATGCTGCCGAGCCCAGAGGACATTTGCACAGTAAAGGTTTGAATGGCATTTGTGATATAACTTTGTACTGTAATAGTGCCATCTGAGAAATTGGAGATCATGGGTGTTTAGTTTAGGCTTGCAACCAAAATGGATTAAAACGCCTTGAATCGTTTAATGATATTATAAACTGTAGAGGAACACATATGCAAATGTCTTCCAGTCTTTCTTTGAGGAACATTGTTTTTCAACATTTAAATAAATGCTGTCATGCATTTGTTCACAAACTGGAGGTGCTGCTTTTCTACCAAACCCTGATTACCATCACCTGTTGGCATCACCTGCTTGAAATCACATCATTAGTTTTTGTACCTCATTACTAGGTCTAATAACCCTCTCCCAGCTTCCCAGTGGGAACGTGTTGCGGGCCTGAAATGCAGGATTGGATGTATGTTAACAAATGAAATGATGTTGACCAGACGGAACGAGGAGTTTCTTGGTCTCACACCGTCTGCAATGAAATAAAAGTCTGTTTTAAATATTATCCCAACTTTTTCTGATTTGCGGCCTACATATATCTCTTTTTCATGAACATATTTAAACATGCACTTTAGGCCAAAACTCCATCACAACTCTGCCCTAAAACAATGTCTCCGACATCAAATGCTGCATAAGCAACTATTTCAAGTAATAACTTTCTGACATGGAGCTTTTAGAGGTAGTAAACTGTTTAAACGTCTGGTTTCTATTACCATGGCTGTAAACACGTCTTACTAAGATTCCCTGTACTGAAGAGTTTCAGGGTTTGGAAATGTTTAACCATTTAATTATGCGGAAATATAGAAAAAACTGTAGAACTCCCCTTTTTTGTTTATGTACCTATGGCAATAATTCTATTGATGGCATTTATGTTATTGATTCGTACATAAAGTACTCATTTAAATAAAGTATACATAAATGTATTACTTCTTCAGTTTTAAGATAATTTAGGTTATCTCCCATTGGATATAACCTTTCTAGCCCTCTCTTCATCACTGAGTGGCAGCTTTCCTGCTTGCAGACTCAGCTCCCACATATTCTCTGAGGGACAATAAGGTTTAAAGGCAGAAAGGCAAGCCATACAGTCGCCTGTAACAATATATCACAAATATGAACCTGTGTAGACCTGCTGTAGCTGCAGTGCTCTCCAAACTGCTTTGTAAGCCTTTTTCAAGTCCAGTTGATTGTATCATGTCTGACAAGCTAACACGCTGAATTATGACAATAGAGACCATCTGATAGTCTGCCCCTCTGTTGTAAATGCAGAGTAGCCTATGTCCTATGTGGTAGCCATGACATATGTAAATTAAGCCCTTAGAACCCAGTAAGCTCTTAATTTGGCTCATACTCCAGCAAGGTTTCAGAACACACATCATTCTGATATCATATATAAAAGTTTAGTGTATATCTATATAATACTATATAAGCTCATCAGACAAAATAATAGTCAGCTTGCGTAATGTGGTAGTCTTGTGTGTGATGGGGTTCATAGATTGAAAAGAGGTGATACAGTGTCTTAAAGCAAAAGGGTCTTAAAGCAGATGTTGATGATTGTCTAAAAGGAGTGATTGCATTTGGGCATGCCAAAGACCATACTGTTAAGGAAGTAGCTGGAGTTACAGGTGTATGGAGTCTCCCAGCAGTGGTAAAAGTCCGAGTCTATGGTATATTCTCCTCAGAACTCTGCCAGGGAGGGCATCCACCAAATCTGGCCCAATTGTGCAATTCTTCGATGCAAGCTGAATATATTCCCTTTTATATTCAATAACATATTACTTTACAACACATAGTAATTAAATAACATAGTTACTCATTATACAAAACTTCTCACCGGTTCCATAGTTTTGAGTTGTGTTCATGTACTTAATGTATTTCCTGAAATCCATTTCATGAAAAATTCACTCACCATTTAATTGATTTTTCCTGAGAAAATGCTTAGTGAGCATGTTTGCTATATGTCATGGCTGATTGCAAAATAGATGGTACATGAGCATCAGTAGTGCTTCTTTTAAAGATGGTGTGTGTTATTATTTAGTGGGCGAGTACTCTAAACGTGTTCTTGTGGAAAATGTAACTGTGTTCTGAAAAATGCCTCTATAAAATGTAACATGAATACAGATACTTAATTTCGGAATTCTGAAACACATTCCTGATACTTCCTGAACCCTGCTGATCTATTAATAGGCTCTCATGAGAGCGAACTCATCCATGCACCGACACTTGTTTAAAATACAAATGAATGAACCATTGCATGACGAAGGTCCTGTAGTTAGGATTATTTATTTTTGTTATGTAATTGAGCTGACATGATCCTAGTGACAACACTGTCATGATTGTTTCCACCTGGCTTATTTTTTTTGTGTGTCTGTAATATGAGACTCTGGATAACCTAAAACACTGTACAGTTATTAGAATGGCAGTTTCCAGCTGCAAAATACACATATAAATAAATAAGGGCACATGGATTGATCACAAGCAATGGATGCCTGTGGATATGGACAGAGGTGAGACAAATAGTTGTTCTCTCTTTCTTCCCTCACTCCTTATTGTATCCTTAAGCAGCACAAATGTCCCTATTATCTTCAGGTCTAATGAGATTTATTTTATGCAGTGCTATCTTACAGATTCAAGCGGACATGTTAATTCTACGTAGAACACTTTTACTTTTGTAGGTTAAGGAATGTTATTATATTTGTGCTGATGCATTTTTGGTAAAGTGGCAGAACTGGACCCATTCTCCCTTTTCAAGTTTTTTGTAATACCCAAGTCGGACTGCTTCACCTGTTTAATGTGTTTTGGAACATTCAGAATGGGCCAAATGTCTTAAATTGCTATGTTTTCAGAACATGTTGCAGAGATCAGTGTCAGGATGAGTGTACATGTAACAGAAACAATAAAGCTGATAAGGAACAAGTTACATTACATACATTATCTTTGAACTGCTTATGTATTGTACAGGTACAGGTCAAATTAAGTCTATGCTTTGAGCTCATATTCATATGCTGTGGTCGCCAAAATGACAGGACCCTCCATTTGTTCTAATGCTACTTTACTGTAATATGTGTATTAATTTTAATAGCTGTTATAATAACAGCAGTACTGAAAGTAGTAAAACAGGCCCAGCTTGACATTTCTATAACACTTTATGTGCCAGGTATTTAACGTGTCCCAAAAAGATCTTGATGAGAAACACCAAGCCACGTGCCAACACCGCTAAGCTTCCTCCCATCCCTGATTGGTGGAGAATGTGAGCTGGGGACTGGAGCGACTTGGTGTTGAAACCTGTGACACTCCTCGTCGGCAGCACATGATTGACAGCTTGACATAATGAGCCTGCCCTTGGGCTGGTGTCTGACTCATCCATATGACATCACTGACAGGCCAGCCTTGTTACCACGGCAATCTCATCTCATCTCCAATCCTGCCCTGACTCCCTCATTCCTCAAACATGCGCCCTATGACCCGTGAAGAATCGGAAAGTGCCTTTTGTCCAGTGCTGGGGGGAATAGGGCCATACGCTGTCCTCAGATTTGTGTGGCATGAAGAACGTATTGCATGTCGCTAAAAGGGGAAGCCATCCGCTGTAAATCAATGTGGAAAAAAAGAAATAAAAAAATCTAATAAAGTGCTGCATTGATGTCCTAATTAGGACTGACATGGAACATTGGATAATACTTCATTATTCATAATGAGGCTCTATGGATTCCTGTGACTAATGTTTCTCTGCCACCATGAAATCTCCAGATTTAGTCAAAGAATCCACATATATGAGGAACCAAATCAAATAAGTATTCTGAATGAAAGAGAAAAGGAGCAGTCAGTCTATAATAGTGCTACAGAGACAGCATTAGCATCTATACTACCCTGCACAATTGACCATGGTCAAAATGCACATTCACTTTAATTAGAATTGGTTGCAAAAGGCTGGCTTTTGACAAGGTTAGTGTTCGGTACGTTATATGTGCTACGTTGTTGGCACCGCAAACAGCTGTATCGGCTGGGAGCTGCACTGAAGTCCGTAGCTAATTAGTTTCGCTAGGCTAATAGGCACACATTTTTAATAGTGATGCACAGGGCCAATTTCTTTCCCAGATATTCCTTGGCTGCATTCAAACAGTATGCTAATCGGCCGAATGGGTTGCAGTTCACAGTGTATGTGACATTTTTCATTAAGTCACCCAATTAAAAAACGAAATAATCAATGGGCAAAAAGTTGATAAAACAAGGCTTCAAAATCATTGCAGCCAAAGAAGCTCAAATAAATCTGCGGGGTGTTTTTGAGGCCTGTACTCCCAAAGTTGCCTGTGTGCTGTGATTCTCTCTCAGGTGAAAAATTCATGTTCTGGTCTGACATCAAAACTTTCTGAATGATTAAAGCCGTGTCATGTTTTTTCCATTAATTCAATTTACATAAGGCCCAAGTTTTGTAGAAGGCAAACGTCCATAGTCAGCAAGATCTTGAGAAAACTGAAAGCAATTTCTGTGTACTTTGGTTGTGTGCAAACCACTTGAGGTCTGAGCAGTGTGCTCACTATTGAAAAGCCAATGTCATGAAAAACTGATTGATTTAGATTTAGAAGTTGCATGTTATCCACTCTTCAGTCTATACAGTCCACATATGAAAAATGAAGCTGAAAATCAGACAGCTTTGAATTCATTGCATTTTCAAAGTAAGCTCACCTGAAATAATAATAGTAGTAATTAGTAACCTACGACTGAAACAGACTTATATAATAAGAATAATTCAACTGGTTTCTGTATGTAGGCGTCATCAGTGTTCAGCTATTCTTGCAACAAATTATGCAGTTGAGCCAGATTTGGTTGATGCTTTCCCTGGCACAGTTCTGGGAAGAACTTCCTGTAGACTGTGATTTTGCTACTGCTGGTAGAAATGTATCACTGCACACTTCCATACACCTGCACTTTCAGCTACTTCCTTCACACTATGGCCTTTGGCACACCCAAACATTGGCCCACTTTCTCCCCATTCAATTAGATATTAACTGCACTGTACCTCCTCTTCCCAATCCATAAATCCTGTCACACACCCCCCGCAGGTATTTATAGTCCCATCATCCTTGTGCAGCACTGTTTTCATGAGTCTGCAAGCAAGAGGACCCATTTTTTTGTTGGGTGAGTTTATTTATACATCGATACTCTTTGGAAAAAGGGAAATAATAACATGATGTGATAAAGCAAAACCTATTTAATGCATGTTAATGTTTAATGATTTTATTCCACACAATTTTGGATTATTTCTTTGTCTTATTTGGTCTACAGCAGTTTAGTCCTGCTCATTAACAGTGAAGTCAGGTAATAGTATTTCCAATTGTTTTGTTTGCAATATGCAGTTAAGCCATTCAAAAAGTTTGTAAATGCCCCTGTGCAAGCAATAGCTAACGGCAGCTAACTGTTGCACAGTACTGGAATTGAGATGCAGGGTAAAGTTCTCACATAGCTACTGAAGGTAAGTTGCTGTTTTGTAGCCACGGGTCTTGAGCGAGCCGGTGATTGACTTGTCTGGAATCATTTCACTGACTGTCAGCCTTCCAGTCACATCGAACAAAGGAAGCAGCACACTTCAGACCCTTTAACCGACACTGATTGATGTGTGGTAAGGCTGGAAATACCAAGGGGCCGCTCCTTTTCTCTCATTCCATCCCAGAGCATGTACCTCCAAGCCAGGCTTTCGTAAATGAGCTGCCCAGGCTGGGAATAGTCCACAAATAGATTCATTCATTTTTAGGTAACTTCGCTGGCTGGCAATGTCTCGAGTTAATTTACAGAGGACACAGACTTTATTTCCCTCCCATTTCACCTCAGTAAATGAGAGAAAGTGATGACACGAAACAAAAAAAATGAGCATCCTTAGCAATTAGAGGGGCGGGTGGTCCTCTCTCTAAAGATTTAGCCTAATGAGGGGAATGGTTGCAGTCTGAGCAGGTGTAGATCTGAGAGAACTCAGTGTAGAACAGATATGAGAATATATTCTCAGAATGTTCACTAATTACAGTCCACACGAAGGCCTGCTCTCTCTCTCTCTCTCTCTCTCTCTCTCTCTCTTTCTCTTTCTGATCTTCTGACAGTAGTACGGGCTGATCCCTCTATTTGTGCAGATCTCTTATCCTTCTTATTTAATCTTCTTATTTAGCTATCGTCATTCTCTCTATACCTACAGTTATAGCTTTTTCAGTTGTTTATGTTTAGTGCCTGTTTTTTTAAGTGGAATCATTATGAAGCCACGCAATTTGAATGCCTTCAAATTCAGAGTTCTATAATTATCTTTTAATATTTCTTGAAATATTTGTCATTAAAAGAACATGTTATTAAGAATGAATAACATGTTATTACACTGTTATCACAGTGCTGATATAGAATAATCCATATCCGAAACAAAGTCCAAAAAAGTAGGCAGGTAGAATTTGAATAAATTACAGATAGTAATGATATTCAGACTTATATTCAGTTGAGTGCAAAGAATAGATATTTAATGTTTAAACTAATTATGTATTATGTTTAGTTTATATAGGTGACTTTTGTTATAATTAGAGGTGCCATTTTAAAAAGTCTATTATCTATGTATTTTGCTAATAGGCAAATACTGATGGCTTAAGGTGTTTAATGCTTGGACCCCTGATGATTGCCATCTGCAATGTAATTTGTAGAGATTCATTTTGCTCTCCGTGGACAGTCTATATGCTCTAGAATCACTTTAGGAAATGATAATGTGCACTTATTAAGACTGTATTATTTGAAAGCTATTCAAGAAAAATCATACATGTGAAAATCAAACCAATTCTGTCTTAACCTTTTAATGTATCAAATGTCTAAATCTACTATATCGTCACTGTCCAAAGAAAAACATATATCTCCAAAATTGTAACTTTACAGGAGAGGCCAAAAACCTCTTTTTATTTGAACGGAAGTCAATGGAACCAGGCGTCTTTCCAAGCAGCTTTGGGCCATTTCTGTTGGTACATTCTTTATGAAATTTCCACACAGTGTAAACAGCAGCTCATGTGACCAAATGAGACATCAAAGTAAAAATCAACAAAAATGGAGATACATGTTTTTCTTTGGACAGTGACGAATGTGTATATAGGGGACGTTTTCTGCTGCTGGTAAAGGTGATTGTTTCTCATAAATTTCTTTGTTGATAGTAAGATCATAAAAAATCTCTATCAATTCATGTGAGTGCCATGATCAGCATTCAGAACTACAACAGAATTCCACCATTTGAAAACACAGATACGTTCTTAATCTTTTCTGAGACCACATTTTAATACCTGTCTTTGTATAATCCTCTACTACACCGTCTTCCTGTTACAGAACCCTATCATCGAGACTAGTTTTCTCCAAGTTCCAGTCCTTTAATTTACCTGGACTAGTGGCAAAAGAAAATTCTGAATATAAGGGAAGGGTATTCAATAGGACCATAAAAGTAAAATTCTAAAACACAACAACAACACCAACAACAAAACACCTGAACACCTAACACCTAATGCTTTCGGCTTGTTCCCCAAGTTTCTAAACATATGTTAGTGTTAAGCTAATGCTGGTGCACATGAAAACAATTAGGCCATTCCACATGCATAGACATTTACAGCTCACAACAGACATAATAAGATATATTTCACAGTCACTCACGTATGAGCTGGTGATATTTCTACCAACTGTCTGGAATCTAGTTAGGCTTCCACTTGGATTTACTGTTACTATAGTATTTAGGACTCAGTTTAGGACTTTACACAACTGATCCCAATCACTGCAGATAAAAACATGATTGGTTGATTCCAGGGTTACTTCTTTGGGTTCTATGTTCTATGGGGGACAGCTAATCTAACACAATGGCCCTCTGTCTAACTCCTAAAGTCCTAGCCAATGGGACAGCTTGCTTATCTATATCTATTGCTTACTTCTAGGTCTTTAAGATGTAACATTTTGTTTCCACTCTAGACTGAACAATGAAATCCAGACAGCACTACAATGCATGCAGAGTTTAAGTACAACAAGCATAAAGATTATACATACTCCATACACTAAACATTTCAGACATGTATACAGAAATCGTTATGCCTCCTCTGAACTTTCTTGTCCTCCCTGACCTGTTTCACTCTGACGTTCCTCTTTTCCTACTAAATAAACAAATGATCATATGATAAGGCAAAGGATAAACATGGCACTCTTCAGCACATGTGAACGGATAGTATTAAAATCACTGGATGAAATGAATATGCATGGCAAGTTCAGGGTTGGTTTTGCTATAGTAAAACATTGTACATACACTCTAAATGAGTTATTATCAATGTTAATACTTTAATATCTATTACAGTAAGGTTTATTATAACGCTTTATCCAACATGATGGGAACATGCAATTTCAGTATAGACTGACTGTAGTTAATAAATCGCCTATACATACATTATATACAGACCTCTCTTTTTCTCTCTACTATAACCTAAAGACTAAAAACACTTTAGAAGGTTTGAAAGGTCTGCACTGCTAATCCTTCTGAATTCAAGATAATTCAGGGTTATTGTCTTTACAAATACCTGATTCACAGTCATTTTATATCACCTTTATCGTCACCTTTATATCATTCATGTAAGATATGGACTGCAGGTTCTGAAACACATTGAGCTGAAACATGAACTGGATGGGGTTTTGTGTGTTCTGTGCACTTCCTGAAAAGGATAACATGGACCTGGTACCTAAATCAGTTCCAAACAAACATGCTGAAAACCTTCAACAGTGAAGTGAAGAGGATTTTATGTATTATATGTTCAATATCATTGCTAACCGAGTTAAATCTCCAGAATGGAAAAATCATAGATAAAAGAGAGGACATAAAACATACTTTTCTTTCTAAGTAAGATAATATAAAGAGAAGCAGTTTTGGAGCATTAACAACAGACTCATTATTAGATTTACAGACAACAGAAAGAACACATGTCTTACACAAATGGCAGAATAATAATAATAATGATAATACATACATGTTTTTTCATGTTTTTTCGGCAGCAGTGATATGCTACATACAACCAGCCCTTCCATTTGTACCGTCAACAAAAGGGTTCAGGCATGTACAATGAGGATCTCTAACAACCAGCTCACTGCAGAGTTCTGAAAGTGCTGCATGTGACAAACTAAATGTTAATTGCATTCTAACACACAGCAGTGGGTAACACACGACAACAAGCTGGGACTGCCACTACTGCGCATGGCAGAACTGTGGGTGTAGCAGCATAGGGACTGGCACTGTAGCGTAGGGGGAAACACTGAGCTCATTTGAATGGCTTTGTTTGTTTCTTTATGCAAAACTTTCTTTAAGCAAGTCCTATAATTATATATCATTAGGAAGCTCTTTTTAATAAAGACTTTAATAAAGCTTTAGAGAGATTTTAGAGACATGAGTTACATATAGAACTATTTCAAGACTGACAGTGTAACAACAGGAGAAACTGTTTTGGTGCTAAATAGAATCATTCTCAAAAAGGTTAATCCATTTACAACACATTGTACATCAGTTTTAAGAACCATTATATTATAAATAACATTTAATTATGAAATGGTTCTGTGTATATATACATGTATATATGTTTCTATAGAAGCATTGTCTTGTCAAATGTGTAGCAGTTGGTGTGTGATGTTCTTTGGTGCAGCACTGTATCCCTCAGCCTTATCAGCTAAATGCATTTTGTGAATTACATACAAATTCTTAGTGTAGGTCCACTGGTGGTCAGAAGATGTGTAGGTCCACTGGTCTGAAGATGTGTAGGTCCACTGGTGGTCAGAAGATGTGTAGGTCCACTGGTGGTCTGAAGATGTGTAGGTCCACTGGTCTGAAGATGTGTAGGTCCACTGGTGGTCAGAAGATGTGTAGGTCCACTGGTGGTCAGGAGATGTGTAGGTCCATTGGTGATCAGATGTGTAGGTTCACTGGTGGTCAGAGGATGTGTAGGTCCACTGGTGGTCAGAGGATGTGTAGGTCCAGTGGTGGTCAGAGGATGTGTAGGTCCAGTGGTGATCAGATGATGTATAGGTCCACTGGTTTGAAGATGTGTAGATCCACTGGTGATTAGAAGATGGGTATATCCACTGGTGGTCAGGAGATGTGTAGGTCCACTGGTGGTCAGAGGATGTGTAGGTCCACTGGTGATCAGATGTGTAGGTCCACTGGTGGTCAGAGGATGTGTAGGTCCACTGGTGGTCAAAAAGATATGTAGGTCCACTGGTGGTCAGGAGATGTGTAGGTCCACTGGTGATCAGAATATGTGTATGTCCACTGGTGGTCAGAAGATGGTACAATGATGCTATGCCTGAAGACCTAAAGCTATGTCCTTGGGGGGACCACCACAGTGGCAGTGTTTGTCCCCTGAAAGGTATATTTAATATGTTTTTACAGGAGTGTGTAATTTACATATTCATATAAGGGCTCTGTAAAATCTGTAGTTAATCTGGAATCAATTCGGTGTAATGATTAACCATGGCTGATTTCATTATGGGCAGACTGAGCAGGACTGCCTGTGTGTCGCCATGTGTATTTATGTGCGTGTAGGCGTGTATATGTGTGCGATCGTGTGGATTAGAGCTGTAAACGGGGAAGCTGTGGTTATAACCTGCCTTTACCCACATCACACAGTCATCCCTCTATCCTATCTGTGTGGCACTCTGTGGCAACTCCCAGCCTGCGAGCAGATATCAGCACAAAGGAGCCTGTGTGTGTGTGTGTTCAAACACACCTCACCCTCCGCAGCACACACCGCCGCTTGCATCTGCCCGCAGCAAAAGATGAGCAGAACATGTGAGTTAAAACTCTGTTTATGCCTTTCACCTACACAGAGATCATAAGGCTCTTCGGGTATTTGAATTTGAATAATGTGGTTATTGAGCTTTAGTAAACTGCTGTCGAACTTGAAGTGGTAACAGTGTCAAGCGGACACTGTAGTGGTCATTAGCACTTTACAAAGTGTCTGCTGCGTTCATTTATACGACTCAGACTTGTGTATGTGTCTAAGTTGTGGTGGTGTCATAAAAGAGAGATCTACCTGCAATGGGGAGGGAAAATATGTATGGCCATATGATCAGTATGAAAGCCCTGGACCTAAACCACACCAGGGACAACGATAGCATCTTACACTGCTCAACTTCAGAGAGACATTCCGAACTCATTAGGTGCTCACTGTTGACTTAATCCTCATAGGCATATTTGGCAGTCAGCATTTTAACAAGTTTGGTGTTTACAGGTATATAGCTCTGCATACCAAATTATTATATTTTTGGTATTAAATTATATACTACTGTATTTAATTTTTTGGTATTCATTTTCACTTTAATATACCAGTTCATATCCGTTTGGTATATTATATGCCAAAATATTATTCTTCTGGTATTAAATTATGTCTATTTTGGAGTTTAGTTTTATATGCCAAATTCATCCTTTGATTTTCAGTTCTTTATAGCAAAGCCTTATTTTGGTATTTAAGTCTATACACCCAACTATTGTTCTTTGTTCATTGCTCCATGCTTCGTTCATTTGTTCCATGCTGCTTTGCACATTCTTACCCAGGCTGTATCTAGTAAGTAAAGGTTTGCATACTTAAGTAACCCATGTTAATGTCTACAGATCATGCAAACTTTAGATCAGGTTGAGTAGGAGGTCGGTTTTGGGAGCATAAGTTACCATCACCGAGGTTCTTTTCCTGATTGATAACCCCAGGTGGCATTCTGAGGCTGAGCACAGCCATGCTAATCTATATATTGCCTTCTTGGAAACAAGATTTTGCTCTCGTCTATTCTTTCTGCTTGGACTCTTGCTGTCAAGTCAAAATTAAGCTGGGTTTTAGGGTACAAATTTGAAATTTCTAGGATTCCCACACAAAGACTACAGTATAGTCAGAATTTGAGGAAGAAGCAGCGACAAAACCACAGTCCCAGCAAGGAAGTTTCAGGAATGGCCTGGAGAGGTGGAGGAAGGTGACACCAGTGGAGGTTGAGATGACACTGTATAGAACTGAGCTGGGGAGGCCTGGAGGAAGAGCACACTCCTCAGAAGATGATGAAAGAGAGCATTAAGCCGTTGTGAAGCATGGACGACTGGGAAATTACTTATCCCCTTGGTCCAGGGGCGAGGTACGGCCTCATGAAGGCTTGCAGCACGCTGGGCAGAAGAGGGTGATACCCTTCTGCCACATACAGCCTGGCTAAGGATATAGCTAACCTGTTACGGTCAATAGGACAGATATCTTTAACAATTGACTCTTCAAACATGGCATCTGGAACCAACCATACAACATTAACAAATCTATTTAAGGTAAGGACAATGGTAACAGTTGGTCAACTTTCCTGCAGCAATTTGAGGGGACAGCCCTTGCAGGCACTGGTAGAGGTTTGTTTGCCAACAACATGGAGAATATAGTGGGGCTTACGTATGAAAAGTTTACAGCAGCCTGTGGGGAACAAGGGAAACTGGCTGTGGCGGCTAGCAATGGAGCTAAGAAGCCTAGTTGGGGCTCCCTGGCAGTGTGGTATTGTATTCGTTCTATGTGGGTAAAATCACCTGCTCTGGGAGAGCTGAACATGCACCATCAGAGCTGATTGGTGGATCTCCAGAGGCCAGACCCAGCAATGCTGGAGGAGCTGAACCCCCAGATTATGCTGGGTACTGTACGGTGGACTGAAGAAGGCACTGAAGTATTGGAATCCCTTTAACACCCCTCAGTGACATGACACCATGACACCCTGGCAACATCAGCAGAGAACCCAGAGGCCAAGCCTGTGTGGAACCCTCGAAAGGGGGCAACAAAGAGACCATATATGTCTGATGGGACTGGTAAGCAAAAGGGTTGCTGCTCCTGAGAGAAGGGTGGTGGGGCAATGTGGATTCAGAGCACTTGATGCTTACCATGATGCTTAGCTGGACTGTGCTTAGTTCTTAAAACAGTAAGTACAGGTTTTAGGTTGCATGTGTCTAAAAATCCATGGTAATGCCTATAGATTATGTAGGCATTTAAAGCAGTTAACTAGGAGCTGGGTTTTGGGAGTATATGTTACTGTCACCTGGGATGATGATAGTCCCATGTGGGAATCTGTGGCTGAACTCAACTAGAGGCTAGAGGCTAAAGGCTAGAGGTTTAAAAAACATATTTTCTTCTTGCAATCGAAGCAATTTTCCTCATAATAAAGCTACACTGTGGACATATAAAACCTCCCCTGAGATTATTAATAGTATTATTAATTATACATACCTGTAATAATAACTAATTGTCTTGACTTTTCACTAAGCACTTTTAAAAAATGCCTGCTGGCCTTCACATAGGGTGTGTCTACAGTAGTACCTACATTACTTGGAACGTTATCTTCCCTTTTAAAAGTCATTTAAGAATCATGTGTCCACCTGTTCGCCCAGGTTCTTCATGCTCACACATCTCAACCTGATTATCTAGGGAACCATCCACAATTCTGAGCTTACTGTTCAGTTAAAAACCCTGAGACCTCTTAACTAATAACTACTACAGCTACTATGGAACTTGTAAGCCATATAGCTCTGAGAGTGATGAAATGAGGTGAGGATTAAAGAGTTCATCAAAGCCAAATGAAGAAGAGAGACCTTAATTAGAACAATGTAAATGATGTCCAGACACTTCAGCAGTGGACCTCCATTCTTACCCTTTGTATCCCCACAGCTACAGCTGCAGACCTCCTGATTATCTATGAGTCGGAGGCGGAGCAGTGGGCATCCTACCTGCGCTCCCTCCTGGCGGGCTCCATTCCGGAGGCCGCAATCTGCTGCTACGATATTGCCATGGTGACAAGTCGCAGGGACAACTTCCTGGAGCTGAGCAGCTACAAGTGCAAACTGCTAATCCTGTCACGGGGAATGTTGGAGGGCTTGTGCCAGCTGCGCCGCTTCTTCTTGGCCCGTGTGCTGCGGCCTGAGGCCAGGGTGGTGGTGCTGCTGTGTGGGGTGGAGAGTCTGACGCCCCTGCTGGAGCTCATCCCACTGAAGGGTGAAGAGTGTCTCCAGATATCCAGTGAGCAGGATGCGCAGGAGTACCGCTCAGCAGTGGCTGAGATTGTCCGCAGAGGTAAGGTTGCTAGCGGTTGTGTAAAAGATACTCTCAAATGGCAGGGAAAGTTCTGCATGTGGCATGAGCAAGTTTTGTGTGACTTAAGTTTCCAAGTTACAAGGCATGTTTGGCCAGTCCTGATTAACCTTGTATGTCTGATTTTCAGACACCGCGGCACATATGCCATTAAACTGAACTGTAACCAACATTTGCTTGCATACGGTGCATGGGAGGGTGTAAAATACAGAGAGTCCTGAGGGGTACCGGACCCACTGATTAACTCTTTGGACCCTCTGCGTGTCCTCATGCTGTAATTGGTTCGCTGTTTGAGTCGTCTGCCTTTGGTTTTGAATGAAGCAGCATTGGTTTGCCTAGGAGTGGCATTGTAGAGACTAGGTCCACCATACTGAAGACAGAAGACAAGACATGTAAGGTCTCAATTAATGTGTGGAAGAGAGTGTAACCAAACGAGCATTTCCAGAAGCAGAATTGTTTAGCTGAACATTTTATTGGCATTAACATCAAAAAAGACTGTTTGGTTTCAGTGACCTCATAGGTCATTTCCATTCTCCATAAGGTCATCTAGAATTTGAAAAAAGCATCTGTCATGGAGCATTCAATGGCTCTTTGAGTCATCATAGTTCTATATATGACCATTGTCTTTACTAAAGAACCCTTGAAGAACCATCTTTTTCAAACGCGTAGGTGTACCACATGAACACAGTTGTCGAATCTATTGCTGATTCCAGCAGATATGTACTTTGTGCTGATGACCACTTGAGCGCAAACAAGCAGGTTTATAGATGTGAGACTTTTCCAGCTTCTAGGAGTTAAAGAAGACTATACATATGCTCCCTAAGTAAGGTGAGGAAGAGCAGGTTGTTGCTGACAGCTACAATAGAAAGACTTTTTGCTCTCTTTGAGAATCTAGGAAGTGAATAGCTGATTATTCCTTCTTAATGTCATATGGAGCAGACCAGAGAGAGCAGTATACGTAGGTGTAAGTCACATTAGACAATCAGCAGACTGCTTTGTACACTGAAATACAAGCAGGGGAAGTAGAGTTTAATAAAACCCCCAACTGAATTACTGTAAATGCCTGCATTAAATTACATTTCCACCCAGCTGAAGGAAGTATCACCCCCCGATGCAGAAGTCTCACTGGGCTAAATAACTTGGCGCAGCAGGTTAAGCAGCGCTAGAGGAAATTAATCAGGTTTACATTCCGCCAACGTGATTGGTGATCCAGAGGACTGTAATTACAGAGCAGTGTGAGTGGGGAGGGGACCGGAGAGGGAGCCATTTTCCACATGTTTGAATCTTCATTATCCCCCCAAGACCTGACAAGCCAATTACAATCTCTCCATAACCACATCGCAGGGTATTATCCACAGGAAGACTACTCAGGAAACTGCGGCAAACATCACTCGGGTAGGTGCAAGGTTAAACTAAACCATGCACTTAAAACTAAACCATAATCATCATGCTATACCGTACTGTACTATACTATACTGTACTGTACTGTACTGTACCCTACTGTACTGTACTGAACTATACTGTACTGTACTGCACTGTACTGTACTGTACTGTACTGTACTGAACTATATTGTACTGTACTGCACTGTACTGTACTGTACTGTACTGTACTGAACTATATTGTACTGTACTGCACTGTACTGTACTGCACTGTACTGTACTGTACTGTACTGTACTGAACTGTACTGCACTATACTGTACTGTACTGTACTGAACTATACTGTACTGTACTGCACTGTACTGCACTGTACTATACTGTACTGTACTGTACTGTACTGCACTGTACTATACTGTACTGAACTATACTGTACTGCACTGCACTGTACTGTACTATACTGTACTGTACTGCACTGTACTGCACTGTACTATACTGTACTGTACTGCACTGTACTATACTGTACTATACTATACTATACTATACTGTACTGTACTGTACTGTACTGTACGGCACTGTACTATACGGTACTGTGCTGTACTGTACTATACTGTACTATACTGTACTGTACTGCACTATACTGTACTGTACTATACTGTACTGTACTGTACTATCCTGTACTATACTGTACTGTATTGTATAGATAATTGATGTGTACATTGTATTTGCACATTGTGACTACCATCCCACATTGTGCTGGGTGTTAAAACTGGGTGTTAAATATGTTTCCACATGGTTTAGCATACTCAATAAGTCCCTGTAGTCATTATAAAATGTGCAAGCCTTAATCAACAGTGAGTAAACTTGCCCCTATGATCCACTTTCCTAGACATATCAAATCCATAAAATATCAAATCCAGAAATCTTCCCACAATTCTTACCCCAGTTAACACTTATCAGTAACAGTAATACATCATTTAGTAGCTCTACATTCTTTTGCACTTAAAGAGTGGACTTCATTATCATCTAGCTTTATCAAAAGTGACCACGCTTTCCTACACTATCCAGAAATAATTTACCACCTTGTTTTCCTGGCTATTTATTAAGTAACTACTATAATATATTAGATTTATTTCTGTAATATAATATAATTTAATATATCTCTTATTTTAGCTGAGTTTAAGCATACTTAGCTTGCCATATTTTCCTAAGTCAAGCTGATATTGTGCTTTCTACAACTCTTACATGTTGTGGCTATCATATAAAACTCATGTTGTCTGATTTTTTACACCATTTAACACCATTTCACGTGAGTATTCGTGATGAACGGACCAAAAGACACAATCCCAACACAGACCCAGCTGTTCTTTCCTCTCCTGTGAAGACATCGTTTTGGAGATACAAAGTTTGTCATTATAATAGTGACAGCATACACAAATCTTATAACAACATATCAAAAACAGCTTGCTTTTAAGCTGTGCTCTCCAGAAATCTGACAGCATCACAAGATAATAGCAGAGCACCTGACGCGGAGATATTATAAACCAAGTGTGATCATTTCCTCTCTTGCTCTAGTCCCAGCTTGCAATCTGTAGCTAAAAGGACATTTAGGAATGTGCACCATCAGGCAGCAATGCAGGGCAAAGTTAAAACACCAGCACTTTAACACCGCACCATGAAATATACCCCGGGCCAATGACAAAGCTAATGAGGCCAACCACACATTAAAATCTGAGCTGCTAATCTGGTTATTAAACATTTCTATAGGTGCAATAATAACATGCAGTTAATTTTCAGCCGGCACAGCAGGCAAACTCATGTCTTGTCAGTCTTAGCCTGCTGAAATGCATTTCCACAATGCTTCAAGTAGAATAAGGTGTTTCTGTCTGTTGCATGAAGTCTACTGTAATTAACAGTTGATTAAAGCTGACCAGACTACAGAGTGTTAGTTTGGCCTTTGAGGTGCAGTAATTGCTAGAGCATTATCACAGCTCCCGCTCAGTGCTGTTGCCTTTTTGTGCACAGCGGGTTCACCTCTCCAGAACAAGTTAGGACATAGCTGCTCTCATTAACATTTCCATTCTCTCCCTGCACTCACACAGTCATTTGGTGTTCTCCTGAAAGCCCTCTCTCTCCTACACACATGCCTCTGACTTTCCCTCAACCAGCCACAGCCATTCCATACCTTCAGATCAACAGCTATGCTTTAAATGATATACAGTACATCTTCAGTTTGGACATCTGTTGCATGTGTGTGAACATTTCATGATGAAGGAACCAACAAAAAAAGCTCAAACATTACCTTAACCTATATTAAAAGTTAATAACGTTTTGCCCCATCTCGTAAAGGTACTATTTCTGGACAGTGATGGAATATAAGTGTGGGACTTTTTGTTATTCTGTCTCTCTGTGTACTTTGTGTTTTGTACATTGTGGAATAATAGCATTCTTTCTTCACTTGTCATGTTTTCAGCACTGGGACAAATGGGCTAAAAGTAAGTTGAAGCAAAACAAAAGTTACCATCAGGCAGTGGTGTAACTATGATCTTATGGGCCCCAGTAGAAAAAGAAAAGAAGGGTAATGATATGCTAAAGAAGTTAATGATAAGCTTATGCCTGTTGTTATCACGATTATTTAAACTCACCACAGTTATTTTCCACAGTTGTCAACCTTCACAAGCTTTTGCTGATGTTGAAATAAACAACACATGAGCTGGTTGTGTCTTCACTGGTGGAGACAAATACATAAAGCAAGGTTAATGAATGCTAAGCATCAGTTTAGACACAGCGTGCTTCTTAAAAATTCCAAAATATGAGTGCTACTATAACACTAGTCTGAGGATAATTCTTTAAAGGTCATTATTATTTTATTACTTTGGACTTTTATTTTTTCTTTTGTTTTGAGTCACTCTATTACTAAAATTATGTGTATTTTTCAAGTAAATGGAACATACATTTTGACACAATTGTATGATCAAATGTTTTGGCAGTCACAGTTTTAAAATATTTATTTGAGCTTAAATCAAAAATGTTAACCAGTACATGACTAGCAAACACACTTTACATAATCATAGAAACATAAAACCATAATATAATTATTAAAATACAAACAAAAACTTATAATATTTGATTTAGTAGTGACAGTTCTCAAGATTAAATTGATTTTCAGACACTGGGGAACATTTACTTTAAGATAAAGGCATCTTACTGCTTGGTATGTGGCGATGAGGGACAGGAATGCAGTCCCACTCGCTGTTTTAAAATTTAGGGTTTATGTTTGTGGTTAAGATAGGGCTCTCTGGCTTTTGGTAGTGACATAAAACATGCTTTGGTTATAGTTTAAAAAGCAAGAAAACAATTTAATTATTTGCAAACTTCTTAAAACACAATACCAAAAAAATATAAACTAACATTAATACTATTTTTGCCATTTTAAATTTAGGGTGAGGGTTTGGGACAGGCACCATTTAATAGAATGTACCTTTAATATATATATTATATATTACTACAATGTATATATGTATATATAAATCTTCCATAAGGTGTACAATTTGATAATGTTTAAATAAAGCATCAATTGAGTCTTTGGCACAGGCCCCGTCCTGGGCCCGGGTCTTGAAGCGTTGGGATCCTTGCAGATTATGCTGGATATGGACGGCAGGGGTGGAGGCTACCCACTGGGCAACAGCAGCGGGGCCAGACTAGTGGTGGTGAGGAGAAAGGAGGAGAATGTAGAAGTGTTCGCACCCAAAAGTGGCAGAACATGAGTGCAAGTTGAATCCTTTTTAAGACAGGTGGTGCATTGCGATTGGCCAGAACAATGAACGAATGAGTGACATAACATTGGAGTCTTCCTGGCAGGCTTTCATTTATACTGGCTGTGTGCTAACACTGCAAATGTGTTACATGTGAATAAAATGTGTTATATCAACACAGAAGAAGTGAAGTGAACAGCAGTAATTGTGTTGTGTACATAGCACATGGTATCTATCTGAGGCAGGAACCCACTAACTTCTTAAACACATAAACCAATATAAATGTTTAAAACAAGCAAACGGTTTAAACTCTCCAACTAAACCTTCAGTCCAAAATCACTGCACCATATCAGGCCAGCAACCAATAGTAACTTTTCTTCTGCCTCAGCTTTCTCTAAGGTCTTCATCATGATTCTAAAAACGTGACAAATGGATCCTTATTTGAAACTTCTAGGAAAAAAGACTCTAGAATGTGTATGTGGATAATAACGACCTAACACAGCCTATATACTGTACAGGTTTGGCAACATTTTAGGGTTATTTATCTAATCTATAGAGAAATGTAAAATGTAAAAATCACCTACCATGCCCGGTGTTTGCTACAGCCATATTCAACAGCAACAAAAACATTTTTCTTTGTATCATACCAGCAAAAAATGCCACATACTCTTTATACTGTTTTTACTTTTTTTTATAGTTTTCATAACTGATGGAACCAACAATTTTGCCCTAGTATTCGGGAGTTATGGGGTTTCAGTTATGACATAAATGCCATACTGTATATACAGCACTGTGCAAAAGCCAGAGACCACTCTTTTCATGCATTCATTTTTATTAACAAATAGTTGCACCCAGAAGGTCTTGACAGACTTAACAAGTTTCATGCTGGTCTGTGCATGTGGCGTAAGCAGGGGCGGGCCTTAACACTGTACCTGACTGTCCAAACAGCTACAATGATTGCCAGTGATGCCTTCCACCGCACGACTGCATGCCCGCAGACCATTACGGCGACAGCTCCTAACACCACATCAACGTCACCAAAGACTGCAGTGGTGTCGTGCCAGATCATCATGGAGTGATTCACAATGGCAGCGGCTCATCTTCAGTGATGAGTCCAGCTTTAGTCTTAGTGGAGCCAAACCAGTAAGCATCGTGGTCAGCACCAAGGTGAACAGTTTGTTGTCACGCGTCTCAAGCCGAAAAGGCCTGGTGTCACTCCACCTCCACCCCTACTGCAAATTCTGCAGGATCTTTGATGGATTATCACAGGACACCATTAGGAACCCCTACAACTCCATGCCGAGACGTCTGGCATGGCGGCTAAACGCCATACTGAGTGACATTACTTCTGTATGTGTAGCTGTAGAGTAAATATTGCCCATATCAGTCTTAACTGATCCTGGTAATCTTTATCTTTCTTCCCAATAGCCCTGCAATCCCACACTTCCTTCTGGGCTAACTATAAGATATTTTTTGTACTCCAGTTCTGTGTTTTCATGTATTTCCCATTGAAGTTCTAATCTCCTCAGACATACAGCCTGAACAGTGAACGACTTATACCTAATGACCATTTTTACTTGGTGCTAAATAAAGGATGGGTGGTATCAATACTGTCATACTGCACTTGCATTAATAGCATGTCCTTATGAAGAGAGTGCAGTTTCACTCTGCAGAGCTTACATCTGCTTTACTGTAGAAACGTCCAAACATATCCAAACAATGGAGCAGGTTTATGAGCCAGTAACCTATGCACCAGCTCTACAGCGCATTCTCTCACAGCTAGACAGCTCCATTTTGCCGTGATAAAGCCTGCTTAGTCTGTCACCTGTTTCCATGAGAACACTGTGTACCGCTCTGATGTCTGTGGAAGTAGCGCTGACAGCTTGCACAATTTATTCGCACCGACAGTTTTTTCACTGGTGTTTACTTTGGAGGTGATTCCTGCACAGTGCCGCAGCACTACGACCATTGTCGTGCTATAGAAACAAGCTAACAAGGTTTTAAATATTAAAATATGGATCGTCTTTTGTTTGCGGGCACATTTGTTTGATGTTTTATGTTGCTTGCTCCTGATAGGGATCGGTTGTGATCTCATGATAACACCATTGCCAGGCATTACATCTTTTCATTATTTATTGAATATGTTCATTTGTATTATTTGTATGTGCTGCTTTCACACAGAGTCTGCATTCAGGAAGATATGACCAGGAGCTGTTATTAAGCAGGTGTACGTTTGAGCCTGTGGCAAGTCACATGCAAATGTGCAGTCTTCCTCATACGTCAGAAACGCCTCTTATCACTCACTATGCAAATCCCAATCTCCTGATCTGCCCTACTGCAGGCCTTTAGTGGTGTCGCCAAAAGGGCTGCTTAACAAACAAACTCGAGAAGTTTAAGAAATGCTCTACAGTTTCACTGGGCTTTAAGTTAAGAATGCAGAAATGAGTCAGAAGTAAACTGCAAGCTAGTTAAAGCTAGTTAAACCCCTGTGCCTTCATATGTCACAAAGAACAATGTGAACAATCTAGTGTGGTCTGTTTGATTTGGCCACAGGTGGGCAAACGTCAGATATGAGACCAGCACCGGATTTAAAGCTGGAGAGAAAGCAGTCTGTCGCTGCTTCACAGGCAAAATCCCCTCTGCTGCTCCTGCCCAGCCGTGTCCCATGTGAGGTAAGAACCAGGATGCAGGGATTTATATGAAAATATTACTTTCTAGAATCTTCTGTATAGCATACCATGCACATCAAACTATTTCAGAGAGCTCTACATTTCATATGAATGGATCCATGCTTCCCCCACAAATATTTTTTTCTTTTTCATAAAAATTATAGTGAAACAAGTCTTAGTAAGGTTCGAATTGCCTTAAAGGTCCACTACTTCCTTAGGTAGGGTCTTTTATGAAGTTACATTTATGGCATTTAGCTGACGCTATTATCCAGAGTGACCTACAAGGTTATCATATTAGAGGTAGGCCAATGTAGTGTTAGGAGTCTTGCCCAAGGAGTCTTATTGGTGTAGCACAGCATAGTCACAGACTGGGACTCAAGCCCCAGTCTCCCACATGGGACAATAGCTTCCTGGTGGGTAGTGGTGTTGTTCTGCACCACACCAACCACTTCCAAGTTACCTCTGTACTGCAATTTTACCAGGCTGGAGTCATTAAACTTCATATCTGTAGCAGTGTAAGTGATTTTAAGCTGACGAGAAAACAGATAAAGTAGGTCTAATAGCCAAATTATTACTTTAAATGCATTATGTAGGTAATAAATGATTGATGAAGTCATCAGCAGCCAGGTTTAATGGGGCCCACAAGATGTCAACCCAGTTTACTGGACAATGGGGTCCAGTATCACATATTGGTGCTAGGCAAAACAAGCATATCACATGACATTAAGGGCTAGTGTTAACATTAGCCCCGACATAAAAGCTCTTTGCTAACCAAAACATACTTGTTAGCATATATCATATAACATTCATTTCCCCTGTCTTCATGGCTGTTGCTGACTTTAAATCATTTATATCTGCATTATATTATGGGAGGTCCATGAGCCTCCCAGCCCCAGAGTTGTAGACATGGTCGGCAAAAATTCCCTAAAATATAATATGGAATGGAATGTGTTTGTGGAAAATGTTTGTCAAATCATGCATGTTACATAAACTGGACCACCACAATGGTTACTTATTTTAAATGCTACGCTACTGAGCTGGACTGTGAGGGTCAATTTGCTCACACAATCTGCACCTAATTTTAAAATGTATGTATTGTTTGTGAAAAATAAAACTTTAACGTTCTTTAGTTTGGCAAAAATGAAGGTTTGTTGGGCTAAAATAAGAAACTGTGTTTTTTCCAGTATTCTATAGAGCTTGTCCAACCTAGCAACGGTTGCTATGAAATAAAGGATTAGTTGGTGAAGAACGAAAAAGTCAATGGTTTAAAAAGGTATATATAGGAATATTGCTCACACTAATGGGCCTGAGAAAGAAAACTCTGGGTAAAACACTGAGCTCTTTATATTGGACCTTAGAGCTTAGATTACACAGGTACATTGATTTTTTTTCTGTGCAGCCATATATGTCATATTTAAATGACTGTCCTTGCTTGGAAATGAAATGTAACCATATTCAAATCAGATACGGGACATTAGTACCTGCTTGTAATTTTCATTTCTCAGGCTTATCGTTGGTTTGGAAAAGTGTATGCATGTTGAGAGGTATTGGAGGGTTTGGGACTGGGGGCTGGTGGTGGGGAAAGTGGGGGTGGAAATCACTGATCAGCCTTTTTTTTTAAATAGTTGGAGTTTAAGAACCGAAAAGGTAAAATATAGAAATGTGCACAGAGACTATTAACTCTACTATACTGTACCACACTGCATAATATACCATATGTAACTATTACTGTCATTTTGCTATAATCAAAAATTCATGAAATCTAAATTTACATTCTGTTTATATTCGTTATTGGAACACTTATGATTTAATTCCATTTGGTTTTATGACAACACAAACTATGCACAACAATAACTTTTCATCAAATCATTTTGTAGAAATGAAAATCTACAATAAATCTTGCTAAACCAGTAGGCATATAATAGGTTATAGTTAGTTAGCTTAATAAATAGTTTAGCTTTATCTTAGCTACAAGTGTAACCTGACCTAGCTAAAACTTAGCTAAACCATCAAACTCAAATAATAACATGTCTTATGCTAGTCTACAAACTGGTTCACTAACACTGGGCATGTTTTTGCCTAAACTACACTACAGCATGTCCAGCTTGTCAACCACCTTGACCATCAAATATCTTGTTAGACCAACAGAGCCAATTCTTATGCGCAAAGAGCCAGTGTGGCTTCCAAATAAGCAGGAACTCATCTGATTCTACTTGTTTAACCAACTTCTCAGCCTCAGAATAACAGAATCATGTGATCTACTGCCTTATTGGAATAGAAACATGCAGCCACACTAGCCCTTTGTGGATTGGAATCCCTCTCTTACACCATCTATTAGCAAAGGCCAGATTCAGCAGCCAGGTTCTAGAGGGGTTTGGTTATTGCCTGTGATGGTTTTGACTTCTATATAATATATGACTTCTATTTAAAACATTACATTAGTTCAAAGAAGTAGATTGCTGAGATATTAAGGGCACTAACTCTATTCCATTCCATTTAAACCATCAGTCTACACAGCAGGACCTGCTCGCTGTTGCCCTTCCTACTTTAACGCTGGATATGTGAACTGTTCAGTAATTATAATCTCTATCTGTACAGAATCCAGGCGAGGTTTTCCTGCTCATGCAGGAGCCGGTGGTTAGTAAAGACTGTGAGGTGGAGTTCAGTGGGGGCAAACAGAGAGTGAGAGTAAAGCCAGTGAGCTGGAACGAGAACACCCTCAGAGTGGCCGCTGCAGGTAAAAGACACACTCCCAGCTGAATGTGGTTATGACTGGCCCCTGAGGCTTTTTGTATTGTGGTTGCAGTAAGCCAACAAATGAGTTGACGCTTGGCCTTAGGAGGACTATTCTTCACACTCTGAACAGCACTAAGCAAACACACCTCTCAAGGCCATCCTTATACAAGTAGCTGTACTTACAGGCCACTTTATTAGACACACCTTGTTAGAACTCCCTGTAGGTGCAGTTTCTTTTCCTTGCTCAGTTTGTATTAGGTATTGTCTAGCCCTTCATTAATGGTCAGATTCTACTGTTGATGTTGTTGGTCCCATATAAGTAATAAGGTAAACTGGCAGCTCAGGGTGGAAAATACTGAAATATTGAGCTGAATGGTATTTGTTTTGGTGAACACAACGTTAATTGCATGTTACAGATTTCCCTGCTGGAAGTGTGGGTGTAACGCTGTACTGCGGAGGTGTAATCAAAGCCAAGGCACGCCTACACTACTACAGCACAATGGGAGAGATCGAACTTCTCCTCAAGCAGGCTGCAGACCCCATGAACTTCATGTGCCAGGTAGACTGCTAGAAAGACACACAAACATGAAGGAGGCAGTAGTTTGTGACAGGGTCGTTAATTAATAGAGCTCCAAAATGAAATCAGAGGAAAAAAAATCAGTGCAACATTATTTGGCAACAGCAATGTATCTCTGCTTCCATCTCCTCCAACAAACCCCACAAGCTTATGGTTTACACATCACAGGAAACCACATCACAATGCATTTAAACTAATACACTATATTGCCAGAGGTGTTTGCTCGTCTGCCTTCACTCTCATATGAATTTGGGTGACATCCCTTTCCTATTCCATAGGCTGTAATATGATGTTGGCCCACCCTTTGCAGCTATTACAGCTTCAACTCTTCTGGGAAGGCTTTCCACAAGGTTTAGGAATGTGTTATGGGAATTTTTGCCCATTCTTCCAGGAGCACATTTGTGAGGTCAGACAGTGATGTTGGATCTGATTACAATCTGATTACTTGTTGTCTTATGTATGCTGTTGAGTTTCCCCAATACCGAATTACACGGGTGCAGTGGCAAAATCTGATTTTCAGCAGCTATCGATTATTAACTCCATGTATGCGCTCTCTAGTATTGATTTCACTATGGGCATTACTTATTAATGAGATCATTTTCATGGCCAGTTTGAACTATTTAGCCTTATTGTTGCCTGGTTTATGTATAGAGCAGGTTAACATTGATCACATGACAGCCTGCATTCTGATTACGGTTTTGACGCTTTGAATGCCATTTCACTATATTCACCTCATCTACATGAACCTCCTCTCGTTCAAATCTTTTTATCTTTTCTTTCTATTAACAAGCTGAATGATTTATGAGATTTAAAGCCAAGGCGGCCAACAAAACATAAACCTTCCCCCACTCCTGTACTGGAGTTGCACACCTCGGCATTGCTTAAGTTGATTCTATTTGCCAAATAATAATTGTTTTATGAAATAAAATTGGAAGGAATTTGCTGCTGTTGGCAGATCCAGTTGCGGCCTCATGCAGTAGCTCTTACAACAGTTTATTGGGCTTGGTGTCATTTGTGAGACTGCAAAAAATACTCTTACATAGTGAAGAAATTACACTTCCATTTCTGAATGGTGATATGCAGACGTTAGGTACTTGTACAGCACAACAGATGAGTTAGACCGCTAATATGAGTCTTGTGTAGGTTTATTTAACATCACCACCCGGGGCCTTGATCTCGTTATCAATGAGACAAATGACTTTGAATTTCTGTTGGATTCACGCAAGAGCTCCCTTTCACCCTTTAGCCACAGCAGAGCTGCTAGGACATTAAATGTTCAGTCAGCCATAGACTGATCCTTTTCCATGCCAACTTAACCCAACTAATTGAATTTGCATGCTCCTGAAGGCAGAGTCAGCAGCTTCATTAGTATTTTGGTCTAGACAAGAATAAACTGGAAATACATATTCATACCGTTTCAACTTCAAATGCTTGATACTGATACATTAGACTGTTTAATCTAGTGTTCATTTTTGTGCAGGTCGCCCTTTCCTGCTCAGGTCGTTCCACTTTAATGCCTCTAAGAATTCAAGTCATCATTTTGGATATATGAATTCAGTTTTATTTGCATCAACTGTATGATATGCCACCCTGAATATATGTTTTTGCTACTCATTAACACAAAAAAGACATAAATAAGATGTGTTTTAATAACCGAATCTGTGTCTGAGCTACACATTGTGTTCTTTTGGCCTAAAAGCACAAGAACAACCTTAATAAATGCATATGTTTGAATACATACAGGAATCCTATTATACATTGTACATTTTGATCATTTTCATCAGTCTAGAAATACTGCTGCCAATGTGTCTCTTAAAAAGCCACAAAACAACAAACAAAACATACTATTTAATTGACATGCTGTTAGCTAAGGCTAACAATAGCGTTAGATTAGATAGATTAGCCCAGGGTTGGTGCTTGTACCGAAGACCAACACCTTTCCTTGGCAAATCAAACACTCCAAACAAAGACCAAACAAAAATACTATACCAAATTACTGAAATACCATTTTGATTTGTATAGGGGAAACACACAAGCAAAATATATGTGTATAAATTAACAAAACCAAAAACAAAAAAATAATTATATTAAATAAACAAACAAACAAGCAAACAAATAAATAAATGCCTTGGCAAGTAAATGTGTGATTCGTGTTGAAACAAATCTGCCAGTCCAGTGAGAAAATGTCTCTTACTAAAGTTAAAAACGATACAATCGTAACCTAGGTTAATTATGACCTATGCTCGAGAAAAGAGAGGCGCGAAACTATCACTGAGGGTAGATCTCTTTCAGTGCCTTAGTTACTGAACTCAGCTGTACCATAATGCATTGAAATGATATGTTTTAAACTGCACTGACTCCACACACTCGACCTGGACTTAAATTTTTGTTATTGTAGTGCTCTGTTTAAACAGCTGGTTGCGAAATGGTACAGGTATGCCCCTTGCCTCTGGGGAAAAAAGGTAAACAGTTGGATCTTAAAGGCACTGTTGTACAGAAACATTGTCTTTACCCTGATGAACATGAAACGTACCTGTACAGTACCGTACCTGTTTTCATCATAGTGGCCCGACTTTCCAGATATTGTTATTCCTACTGCACTGACAATGAGTCTTGTCCGGACACCGAGTCAGTTGTTAAGGATGAATAGTGATAAAGTATTTAGGGCACAGTTTTATAAAATGTGCGCCAGCCGTCCTCTGACACAGACACATGTTGAAGTCAGTGAGAAAGGCCTGAAGGATCAACACTGACTACTCCACATTTATTTCACCCTTCAGTCTGCATGTGTCCAATTTCCCACAATATAATTGATCCGCTATCAGGCGTAACTGCACAACAGCTCAAATACTCTGCCGTCCCAGCAATATGAGCAGTTTCAAAAACAAGGTAAAGGTAATCAAACACATTGTGTTCTCTATAAAGAATGCAGTAGTTTACTGCAATAAAATTATAAATACATTTTTACAGAAATTAATACAAATAAATAAACGTATAATTACATAAATACATAATTAAGTCATACAGATTTTATGCCCATGTGTTATGTGTTTGTTACACTAATTCCTACAAAAATAGTGACACATATTGCACCCAGAGGGAATCAGCCCACAGGAATGAAGCGTGGTGGGTAGGTTTGACATCATGAGACATGCAAATGATTGGCCGTTCATGTGATGTAAGAAAGGATGGTCCTGCTTCAGTGATGCTTCCTGCTTTTGTCTTGGTGGAGATGACCAAATCCATGTCTGGAGGCAATGTGGTCAGTGCCAAGATTGGTTTGTTGTCACACGCCACATGTCCAGAAGGCCTGGCGGTACTCCACCTCCACCCCACCACAAAAACTAGAAACATTGGGAAAATATTGAAGCTGCATGGGACGGATTATTACAGGACACCATCAAGAACCTCTACAACTCCATGCAGTGATGTATGGCATGTTGTATATTAGCAAACATGGCGGCACAACACCATTCTGAGAGACACTACTTCTGTCTTCTCAACAAATATTACCCGTATCGGTCATCATTGATTGTTCCTGGTAACTTTTATCCTCCTTCCCAATAGCATTTGCTGTCCGACACTTCCTGTTGGGTGCAACTATTCTTGTGTTGATGAAGCTGTTCAGCATTATGCATGTTTATGATATCTAAAACTTGGTGCTGTCCAACTAAATAGCACCATTAGCTAGTTTGCTGCTCATCTTCACATTTCATGGTAATTTGCAGCAAAACACATAAACCTTTGTTTAAAGGCATCTAATTACATTACCTGGTGCAACAAGCTAGCTAGCTAGCCTAGCTTTCAGACTAGCACTTGTGAAATTGTTTGTACTGATTTGTTACCATTCAGTCACACAGTTACAGCAAAATTTGCAACAAAATGCTTCAAAAGCTTAAATACTTAGCTAGCAGCTAGCACTTTCACAGTCATACTTTGCCAGTGTAAGCAAGCTACGCTGTAGTTGTAGTCTTAAGCATGGCATGTGCTTGTGATGGTGATGACTCCACTTCTCCACCACCACACAGCATAGACCAGAATGCTATACAGTCACCAGTAAAACCAGCATAAGTTATGTTTTGCATGTTGGTAGTTGATGATGAAGGTGACTATGCTGGGTAATCAGCTAAACTATCATCAGCTCAGGACAGAACTGGCTTGAACCAGCATAGACCAGCGTAGCTCTGGGTGAACTTCATGCTGGTCTGTGCTGTTTTTATCAGTAGGGAAGTGTTCAAGCTCAAAGCAACAACAGCTTTTATTCAGTGTCCACAGCTTCCCAGCTGATGAAGGAGGAAAAACAGCACTGGGCCATTTGTCATAGACTTTGCCATAGACATCCTCAAATTCCTTCCTATGAAAAGATGAAGTGACACGAGTCTCATTGCTTGCCTGAGGTGATACAGCGGGCAGTATTTTTATTTTAATTATCATCTGTAAGGCAATAACAGCATTTGTTTTAACACGTTGTGTATGCACTTCAGTTTCTTGTGAAAGGAACCTACAGGCGGTTTAATGCACTCACGTAAAAGAGCAAACAGTGAGCTTGTACAACATGTTTGCCATATTTGCATAAACCTCACTTAAAGCAGAATGACAGTCTGTAATGTGTGTCCATGACTTTCCAAATAGAAGACATGTTGGGCTGTTGTGTTGTGTTTTCATCCTCATTTTAAAGCCCATTGAATGCATTACAGCACAGCATGGGTATGTGTGTATAACGGTTAATTGTGAATTCTGGAAAAGGTGATTTCCCCCTACTGTAAGGTACGGGGTTAAATTCCTGATTCTGGCAAATTTCATGCAAATTTAATAGCATTTTTTTTTACATAATGGAATGGAGTTAAATTTTTGATTTGGGAAAAAGCAAAGGAAACAATATTCCATTTGCATTTTGTAGTTGTAATTGCTTGACTGAAAAGGCAAAAAGAGACATTTTAATCCATTTAATCAGTTTTCCCAGTGCATAATTAAGGTAAATTTTGGGTTCTGAAAACTAAAAATGTATAAATGTATATTTATAATAAATAAAGAATTATTAGGTAATTTATTTAGAATAAATAAATGATTCATTGTGAAAATAAAAGTTGATTTTAAGTGTTTATCTTTCTGTTTAATGAGGTTAAATTCTTGATTCTGGTTAAGTAAATACATTTTTTTAAAATATTTTTGATTTAGAAAAAAGAAATGAAAGATTTTTTTGTATTTTGTATTGGGGTTAAATACCTGGTGAGGAATAAATCAACAGCTCATTCTCTTTGCATAAAGAGGTTAAATTATTTTTCCCTCTCAGCAAAGCAGTTATTTTCCTGAACCTGTAATAATCAGTTTTATCCCTCTGTGAAAAGATGTTAGTCTCCAAATTTTGCACAAAAAACACATAATTATTTTTCCCTCTCAGTAAAAGTATTAAATACCTGATTTGCTTCTCTTTCTTCTTTGTGTAAAATGATAACATTTCTGAGAAATGCAGTTTTACCTGTTTGCTTTTCTCTTAATAGCTTAAATTCTTCTTAAGGAAATAATTTGAAAATTAGACTTGTAGCCATTTTTAAATTCTATGGGCCGAATTCCTGATTCTTGCCTTAATCCACACCTACCTGCTTTCTTCAGGCTTTCAAAGTGTCTTCCACAGAGAAGTTGGATCACATTCTGGCTTCTTCTCTGATGCAGAAGATGCCTACCGGAGGTTTCCAAGGCTTGCAGAATGATCAGACTCCGTCTGGTGGTAAGTGATTCTCTGGGTCAGTGTCGTGTTTTAATAGCTGACCATTGCTCAGTTTAGGAGAAGAAAGAGTTGAACTTAGCCACTATGTAGAAGCACTGCTCACTGATCCCTGTTCTGTTTGTGTTGGCTAACTCTTCTGGCACCTCATTTCTCATTCTGTTAATGAATAAATGATGGAGGCAAGCCGCCTCAGCCCACAGAGGTGCATTAATGTAGTCTTGGACCACTGACATGTGTTTCCTTCTACTCACAAACACAGCATGACCCAGATCCAGAGAACTTGAATGCATATCTATGCTTATGCTAATGCTAATGCCACATTACAAAACACAAACCCCTTTTGTGTCTTTGCATTTAAACAAAGTACAGTAAACAATTCTCATAGGTGTATTAGTTCTATTACCTTTCAGAAGCACAGCTGTGATCAGTTGTTAGCAGTTCAGACAGAGCTGAATGAAATCAATGGTAGCGTAGCTTGAAATGCAGCAGAGTGAAAAGTAAGATGTTTGAGTTTGAAATGTAATGGGGTTAAAAATTCCCCAAATCGAAATACTCCAGTAAAGCTAGATGATAAAATGACTTTACTACAGTTAACAATTACATTTACTTCATTACTACTAGATCATTAGCATATATCAGTCTTAAAGGCACAGTAACAAATTCCAAAGGAAAAGAGAAATGGGAAATTGGGAAATTGTAAAGCTTCCTTCAAGTTCTCCTCGGATGTTCCTCCAACTTTGGAGGGTTAATTTTTGGTCAAAGACCAGATAGATGTGCCGTGTGTGTGTGTGTGTAAATAATGCTTTTCTGTTTATGTATATACAGTGAGGAAAATAAGTATTTGAACACCCTGCAACTTTGCAAGTTCTCCCACTTAGAAATCATGGAGGGGTCTAAAATTTTAATCTCTGTGAAAATCAATGTTAATATTTGGTACAGTAGCCTTTGTTTGCAATTACAGAGTTCCTGTAGTTTTTTACCAGGTCTGCACACACTGCAGCAGGGATTTTGGCCCATTCCTCCACACAGATCTCCTCCAGATCAGCCAGGTTTCTGGGCTGTCGCTGAGAAACACAGAGTTTGAGCTCCCTCCAAAGATTTTCTATAGGGTTTAGGTCTGGAGACTGGCTAGGCCACTCCAGAACCTTGATACGCTCCGTATGGAGCCACTCCTTGGTTATCCTGGCTGTGTGCTTTGGGTCATTGTCATGTTGGAAGACCCAGCCACGACCCATCTTCAATGCTCTAACTGAGGGAAGGAGGTTGTTCCCCAAAATCTCGCAATACATGGCCCCGGTCATCCTCTCCTTAATACAGTGCAGTCGTCCTGTCCCATGTGCAGAGAAACAGCCCCACAGCATGATGCTTCCACCCCCATGCTTCACAGTAGGGATGGCGTTTTTGGGATGGTACTCATCGTTCTTCATCCTCCAAACACGGCGAGTAGAATTATGACCATCTGACCACAGAACTTTCTCCCATGACTCCTCTGGATCATCCAAATGGTCATGGGCAAACTTAAGACGGGCCTGGACGTGTGCTGATTAAAGAAGGGAACCTTCCGTGCCATGCATGACTTTAAACTATGACATCTTAGTGTATTACCCACAGTAACCGTGGAAACAGTGGTGCCAGCTTTCTTCAGGTCATTGACCAGCTCCTCCCCTGTAGTTCTGGGCTGATTCCTCACCTTTCTTAGGATCATTGATACGCTATTGATACGATATTGAGGTGAGATCTTGCGTGGAGCCCCAGTCTGAGGGAGATTGACAGTCATGTTTAGCTTCTTCCATTTTCTAATAATTGCAGATGATCTTTTTTCACCAAGCTGCTTGTCAATTGCCCCGTAGCCCTTTCCAGCCCTGTGGAGGTCAACAATTTTGTCTCTGGTGTCTTTGGACAGCTCTTTGGTCTTAGCCAGGTTAGTAGTTGGAGTCTTACTGATTGTGTGGGGTGGACGGGTGTCTTTATGCAGCTAACGACCTCAAACAGGTGCTTCTAATTTATAATAATAAGTGGAGTGGAGGTGGAGTTTTTAGAGGCGGACTAACAGGTCTTTGAGGGCCAGAATTTTTGCTGATTGGCAGGTGTTCAAATACTTATTTGCAGCAGTAACACACAAATAAATTATTTAAAAAATCATACATAGTGATTTCTGGATTTTTTATTTTAGATTATGTCTCTCACAGTGGACATACACCTAAGATGAAAATTTCAGACCCCTCTATGATTTCTAAGTGGGAGAACTTGCAAAGTCGCAGGGTGTTCAAATACTTATTTTCCTCACTGTATATGTTATGTATATGCTAATTTCCTACAACAGAAGGATACTGGTAGGAGTAAAGATTTGTTTCCTAGGCAGATGCATCACACAGCATGTGCTTATATTTGTAATATTGTGTGTGGAGGATTTTGTCCTGCAGTGTTCACGTGTGAGTAACTGAAATACAGCTAATTTACCATACAGCTGTCTGCTTTCACTGCCCCCGCTCAACAACCTGGGGCTCTCTGCTAGTAAATACGACATCATGGTGGTGCTTGTGTGCATTTATGAACACAATGCAATACAATTTCCGACACAACTGATGATGATGATGATGACAGCAAATATACAAATGTATGAGGACTGATATTGTTGTAGTTAAGTGCTATACTGGGCAATATATCATCTCCTCTACTGTTCTGCCTTTGTAGAAGAGGCAAAGATTTTTTGTGACAGTTTCTCCATGAAATTCTCAGGTCATTCTTCACCTATCACCATCTTCCTCTATTTATATCTATAATCCTGTGTGCCAGTGGCAGAGGCAGCAGTGTGAAAGGTTAAGCAGGTGCCATTTTCAAAATATTAAGGCTGAAACTCTTAGCAGCCCTCACAATACTGAGAACAAATCACGGGGTGTGTGGACCACCATAAATTACTGCATATTGCTTCTATGTCATTCACACCCTCGTGTGAACTCTATTTCCAGGGGAAGGGCGTAAGAGGTGTATGACCTCATGTAGCCTCCATTACTTACTTCTTCTTTCTTCAACTTTTTCTTCCAGTTTTTTTCTCAAACTGTTCTTTTCCACAGATAGCAATTACCCATTCTCTATCTCTGTCTGTTTCTGTGTAACTTTCTCAGCTCATTCTTTCTAACCCATTGTGTTCTTCCATCTGTCTCTCTCTCTCTCTCTCCCTCTCTCTCTCTCTCTCTCTCTCTCTCTCTCTCTCTCTCTCTCTCTCTCTACGCACACACACATAGACCCTCGCTCACTCAGGAGCTCTATGAATATTTAGACTTCTCTCCACTTTCCCAGCAGGGTGTCATGAAAGCAATATCAACCTAGTGGGGGAAGTCGTGTCAGTTTTAATTTGACCTTTGGTTCTGCTTGACTGATGTTTGCAATGCACCTCTTCACGTGGCTCCCTCTAAGATCCTCCTGCATATTCATATCCTCAGTCAAGTTGTGCATTCCGATCAGATTGTGTCCTTTGATGGACGATTTTCGACCTATTGTTGTAGTCACTAATGAAAAGGGTAGCATTTCCCAAAGGACAAATCGATAAGCCATTAGAGATTTGTTTTAAGAGTAAGATTATTCATCATATATCTACATTTCTAACTTATTATTATATGGTGTTAAACGATTTTTATTTTCTTATTGCATTGTCAGAGTAACACAAATATCTGCCAGTATAGTAATACAATATTACTAGATAAAATGACATCAAGTTTTAAAGAATGTACATTGAATTTGGGGATTTGGAGACCTCTCTGGTGAAAATGTGTAATTGCGTGCAGTGAACGTTTCTGACGTTAGTTGTGCTACCAGCGATGAATCTTTAGTGAGTGCATTGAAAAGATGTAGGTAAAAGATCTAATATTGTCTCCATGTTTTTATCAGTATAATCTTAACTTTGCATGTGAGACCTAAACATTGAGCTGGACCTTCTTTAGAGCTTGTGATGTTAATGTGTAAAGACACATATGTTGTCTGAAACTTCACAGGGTGACCTTTATAGGGCGACCTTTACTGTGTGATGCACGGGCACCACACAGAGTATCCTTTAAACTAGGAAAACATCTGCAAATATGTAGAATCTCCTTACAACAATGTCATCATGCGAAATATTAGCACTGACTAAATGTAAAATATTTTGTAGCAAAGACTATATGTAAATTGGTCTAAAATTGGCAGTATATAAATGTATGGAATGTATGGAGCCCTTTCTTGCTATTTATTGGAAAAAACCCTCATTATATATCTTATTATTTATTGGATATATTTAAACCAACTGACTCGCAATATTAGCTTATGGTCTCAAAATATATTATTATATATATTATATATATATAATATAATAATATTTTTTTAATTATTATTACATTTACATATTAATAAATGACATTAATCCATGAAAATTTGGAAAAATATTTAAATATTGGAAATGGTTGGTTTCACAGACAGGAAACAAGCCTCATCCTCATCCTCGATTAGTATTCTGACGTAAGAGGTCAATATTAGCAATAAATCCAAATGCTCATTACAATATATACAGTATGTCAGAATTTTTGACACACTGCTGGCAGAACCAGAGAAGTTCTAAGTTTTGGTTTTCTTAATCTAAAGGGAATGTGCTTTCATGTGAATGGCGGGCTCTTTAGTTTTACACTAGTGTAAAATAAATAGGAATAGAATAGAAAGGAATAGAAAAGATTCATGCAGTGCTTGACAGCAACAAAGAATTAAGATTTAGTCATGAAACCATACAATCAAGTAGAATGTGTTATGCAACAACCCAAAGAAGAGAAAAGCTCTCTTGATCAGGGCCATAATTAGACAGCAATTACACAACAGTCAGATTGAATTTACAGCGCTGACAGCAGCAGCGTACTACTGGTATAATTCTCCTAGAGTCTGAGAAGAGCATCTTCTTTATAGCTGTGTCTTATCAATGTATCTATAATTAGACCTGATTGTGCAGTTTTGGTTGCAGTATTTAATATACCTCATGATGTTCTTGATAAAGTGTGATAACCTTTTATTGTGCAGACTACAGTTCATAGGAAGGTCAAAAAAGCTTGGGTTCTAGGACAGCCTTCACAAAGCATCTTGGGCTATGAACACTAATCAAATCCTCCAGATTCCTACTTTTTAAAGGAATCTCAGTGTTGTGTGAAAAAACATTCAATGCATAAATGCATTACATTTTCTTGATTTAAATCTGTAAATCATTTCTAGGAATGTTAAGTATGTTGTTTGTGGCAAAAAGTATGTCTTATCACTTTATTATCACTTTGCTGATCATTTTAATATTTGATTATGGACCATATTTGTATTTTATTAAGAATAATAAAAGTAGCTTTTATCATGCAATTTGGTATATTATGTAATATTCTGTAGAGGTGCACTACATCCATCTGCCTTTAACAGAACTTACAGATGAATATTTTCTTTGTATTTTGGATCATCAGTGTTCTTTCACTGCCTATGCATTACACAAATACATCATAGACACCATTTACCAAGTAGCTGGTTTCATTATTGCTCTAAATGTGGTTTGTTGTCATCTCACGTTTGCTGTGTTAAACACTGTTCAAACTGAGAAAAGTGAAAGAAATCAGAGTAAGTGCATATATACGCAAAGAAATAAGATTACTGAGCTAAACCCCAGCTCCCTTTAATGCATTCCTAGATTGGATTTTAAGGCCTTAACCCAAGGTAAAGAATATGAGTATTCTTGACTGATCATTGTGTATGTACACACAGTCAATATTCACACTCTGTGAATCTAAGCATCTTCATTACTGTCAGCCAAAGGTCCACAACAGGAGGGAGGAGCCAAGTGCAGGTTTATTAGGCCAAAACTCAAAGTCAAAACAAACCAGAAAATCTATCCAAAAAAAAAACAAAAAAAACAAGAATGTCGCCAAAACACAATCCAAATCTCAGAAACGGTAAACCAAAGCAAAGAATCAAAACCAGAGAAGAAATCCATACAAAGAAACAATTAGAACTGCAAGGCACGTAAGGCTTCACAAGAGACTTTGAGTAACATGGAGTCTATAAGTACAAAATGGCTGCTGATTACAATCAGGTGCCAAAAACAAGAGCTAGAATTCAGGAGAGAGCAACCTCTGTGGGCAAGGAGGGGAAACAGCAGCAGTAGATGTGACAGTTACAATGGATGGGATTTTCCAGCAGTCTGTAAAAGGTATTAAACCTGGCAAAACTACACAACAATTTACTTGTAGGTGGACCATGAATAGATTACTTAACAAACTTAGCAATGAGTTGGCTAAGCCTATGCTAGGTGCTAGCGACCTCAAGCATAAATCTAAGAGAGTGATAGTAAAGCACTGGAGTCCAACACAGTTGATCAAACAGAGTGTTTATTGTGTTGCTTGCTACACTATTGAAGAATTGTTGAAACATCTAACTTGCTTTTAGCCCAGCCCAGTTCATTAACAGGCAAAGTAAGCTGTTCTGAGTTCCAGCCTTGTGAGTTAAGAAGTCTAGTTTAAATCATCTGTTCTAAGATGCTTTGTGAATGCTCAACCCAACCGAGGCTCAATGTTTCAAGGCAGAAATTGAAAGCTGATCATAAATAACCAGCACAGCTTTGGCAGTTGGTACCTGATTGATGGCGTAATCAGTCCATCAGTAACCAGGTATTGATTCAGTGACCGACAAAAGGATTGCCTATACAGGCCTCAAAGCTGCCCTCTGCAAGTGTTGTCAACCATCACTCATTTTACAACCTGGACACAGGCCTACATTAGTGAATTTCATTGTTGTCCTGCAAGGAGTGTTCTAATCTCTTCAACACAGCACAGCGAACAAAACAGTTGCTTTAACCAGAACTGCCATTTGGTACAATAAAGCCCACTCTAAAATGTAGATGTGCAGCAGCACAGTGCCCACTCATAAACAGTGTATTGTCTTTGCTTTTCAAACACCCACACATTGAGTTGGAGTTTGGAATCAGCATTGAAGGCCGTGGAACAAGCTAACCCCCGCTGTTACTTCCAAAGCAATGATTGTCCAGCAGTTTTGAGTGCTGTGCTTGAGTCTGGTGGCTATGATAAATGTACTGTATTGATGCAGCTTTGAGACAAAACATATGCAACTCCCTTATCTATCTATACAAATATATACAAATCTATATTCATACTGGTAACTACCTTCATTGCTGAGAGCAGTGTAGAGATAGTAACATAATGAAATAATATAATTTAGATTTTGCTTTAGGTATGAACTGATTAAGGCATATGAGAATCTGGATATTTAAATTTTCCAAGTAGCAGATGCACAGGGATCTTGGTGCTTTTTTAATAATGCTATACACTCACTTACTTAGCTTGCGCCTGGTAGAGAAAGTGTTACTGTTAAAATATACTGTATAAAATACACATGTATCATATGTATGTGTCGTACATATATGCAGTTCCATTTTAAGCTTTGAACTACTATTTACAATGCAGTGCAACAGTCAAAGGCTTTCCTTTATTAATTTCATCTTTAGTCAGGTTAGTCATTTCAGAGAATATGGGTTCAATATAAATGTATAAAAAACAAAAAACTGAGGTTAAAAATCAACCTGATAGAGCAAAACTTTCTTTATCAGATACTTAAGGCTGAGTTTACAACTGAAACAATCTACAGGTGTTTCTGTCCATCCTTCCACTGTGAGTAGACAACTCAGCGCTACGAGTCTGAAAGGACGTGTAGCTGTCAGGAAACTGCTGCAGTAAAAAGAAGACAAAAAAACGGGGAACTTTTGCTGATGAAACAAAGAGGCTGCTGGTGTTCTCAGAATAATGGCTGACTGATCAAATTCTCTGCAGTTTCCTATGAATAACTAAAAGCAGGTTTACTGTAAAGAATGGAGGCTGTAATGCTGGTAAAGGATTGGAACACAACATGCTTTATGTATTAGTTAGCGTATGTATATGAAAAGTTAGATTTGGTTTATGAGGCTTGTAATATCAAACTTCTCTGCTTCTTAAATTAGTGGTAACACAAACTTTAAGCCTGTTTTGGCTGTAAAGTAAATAAATGAAAGGCGGTCTCTGAGTTTTGCACAGGATGTATTATGCACAATTGCCTCTGACTACAGAAGAGGAACGTAGGAGGAGTCATTATTGTTTGAGGATTACGGTTTGGGATCTACAGCAGCTATATTATGTACAATGCAATGTCTACATTAAAGTGCATATGCAGAGGGATGTGGGCAGGGTCTTTATTTAAGAGGATCCTAGCTTAGGGAAAGGAACTGCGTAGGTGAGAAATTAGTCCCACTCCTGGTCTGAGAGGGAAAGCACTGAAAGGGAAGGTGATTATGATGTGAGTGGTCAGGTATAAACCCTGAAGGGGGTTAACCCTATTTTGTGGTATAAAGAAGGGGTCAGGCTTTAAACTGGATTTTCCTTGTCGCCTGTAGCCTCGCATTCCGAGGACATTCCCACTCTTCTGCACTTTGCGGCACAGCATGGATTGAAGGACCTAGCCAGCATACTTCTGCAATGCCCTGGAGCCCAGCAGGCCCTGAGAACCAGCAACCGCCTCGGACACACACCTCTGGTGCTGGCGCACACACACGGACACTCCCAGCTCCACGTCCTCCTTCAGGAATCTATGGTGAGTAGATGTTGAGAAGTTTCTGGGCAGACTTAAACTTGGGAGTTACATGGGAAATGTGGTTTGGATGAAATTGGAAATGGCAGTATATCTATATTCATTCATCACTTTTCACAGCAGCTAGAACATGTAGTTTGCACATCTTTTGAGGGCCCCTGAATTGAGCTAAGCTATTTTTCATTAACATTGATGGGATAAATTGAAGAAGGATATGGTTATGATTTACAAAATTAAAAAGCAAGCTGGATTTTAATCTTTGTAGATGAGCAAGTAAAGTGTTTTCATCACATTTAATGCTAGTTGTCATTATGGCAGCTATACATCATCTGTCAGATCAGTAAGGCTGCAGATCATCTAGAAGCCTGTCTGATTTATCAGTGGTGTGAATTGTTTTTACAGCAGAGGGTCCTCAACCCTCATTTTTCACCCATACCACTTACCTCACCCATAAGACTAACCTCCACCCTGGCCCTAACCCTACCCCCACCACAGTTGATAATAGTTTGTTAACAGTGTGAACATCTGTAGATGATCTACGGAGAGCTCTTTAGATGTAGTGGGAACTAAATATTTTATTTATATGCATTTAAACCATCCAGGTCCATTCCACCACTAAAAAGCCACTGCAAAAATGATGCTACAATAAGATCTCTTCATCTTAAATGCATTGTCTCAGGCCATTTAGCTGCTTCCTGTGTGGAGGAACTCCTTACAGAGCTAAATGATGCCAAAGCTTTTCACTAGAGAGAAGTATAGTTCAGCATGTTGCACTTTTCCACAGTACAGTGGTAGTTATCTCAGGAGATGGATCAGATGAGTAGAAGAGCGGGGATCCACAGCAGGGTGCCACAGTGGGAGGCAAATATAATCTTCTCTCTTCAAGAAGAGTAAGAAAACAGCCTAACTAATCCTGAGAGATGAAAGTAAGCCATCCCTTGCAACAAGTGAAGATTTTATAACTTGAAACTGGGAAACATACAAATGTTTCAGAATCCTAATCACATTTCATGGATGTGTGATCTATAAACAGTTTAGATAGGCTGTCATCAAAGCATGGGCTTAATCTTCACAGTGGATGTTGTTTTGGCAATGATCTAATATGAAGTTAATGATTTCACCCTCACAAAAAAAAAGAGAAAAAAGAAAATTACACAATTTCTCCTTTAGCCCAGAAGCAGTTAATCAGCCAAGATGTTTGTTGTCTGAGGTTTGGCACTGTAGCTGCAAGGCTAATGTAACTAGCAAGTAATGGAATTTTAGCATTGTGCAAGCCTAAATCATCACACACTTGCAAATTCGATTTCTGGCCCAACCATAAAATATTTTGCTCTCCTTAAGCTGGCTCTGTTTCAAACGTGTATGAGACCCAACATGCTTGCTTTCATAAATGTATAAATCCAGGATTTTTCCTTTTCTTGCCTCCATCCCAAAAGCTATGTCCACAAAAGCAACAATTCCTGCGACCGCAATCACGTCTCTCATGCTGCAGCTAAGCTCAAACTCAAACAAATGAGCGACGTGACTGTGGTTGCTAGCCAACCCCGATCCACACAAGCCGGGTATTTACAACCACAGAGGGGCCTGCAGGGTGGGGCGGCAGTCCATAAATAAGGGCTAGAGAGTTAGCATGACCGGCTTCAACCAGGCAGGTATGTACCCCATGAGGCTAAGGTCGACCCAGATTGCTGCTTATACTCTTTCTCCTTTCGTTCTCCAGTGATAGAACTACTGGCAGTACAGCCAGGCAATTACACTGTGCCCCATACCAGCAGGGTCTATGGCAACCAGGACCCTTAGCATCTTTATTCGGCCCATTAAATTGCTGCTTGTGCAAATTTACACCCATGACTCATGGGCAGCTATGATATGCACTTTACCCATTAGGGCACCAATTTGGGTGAGACATTGCAAGAGCATGTAAGCCAGTGATAATGTAAGTCATCAGTGGCCATTTTTGTATGGGGGAGCAGGGACACAGGAAGGTGTTTTGAGTTTGGAGGTTACTAACTTCATGTGACTGAACACTGATGCTATGCAAATATATACCTTTTTGTTCGTTTCGAGCATGTGCATCAAATAGAGTCGGTCATAATTACGCTACAGTGTGATGCAAGATGGCATTATATACATATAGGCTACCTGACACATCAAACCACTGATGCACAGCCTGCGCACTCTCCGCTCCAGGACAAACTCCATTCAGATGCGCCCAGATTGAATATGCAGAAACCAATCATTCCTATAGTCAGGGCACATGCTGAAAATGCAGCATTCAAATGCACACCGAGTGGGAGAGAAATGAATCAATACATGGAACATTGCTAATGCATGGAACAATGCTAATGCTAAAAGACATTCTGGGAAAAGACCTTGTATTGATGTCAGCATATGTTTTTCACTTCTGCATCAATGAAACTTTCACACATGTGCAAGTCATCCTTGAGGCACTGATGCCTCTCGTACCATGACAGGCGCTTGTTGTTTTTTTGGTCCTTTTCATCCATGAAGAACTCAATGTTAATTTTTTCCCAAAAACAAACTGGTCGTCTGACCCAGCAACCGTTTCCACTATCTTTGAGGCCCATCTGAGATTAACCTGGACCCAAAGAACCTGGCAACGTTTCCTCCTTGTGTATGAGTTTCAGGTTGCATTTCTTAATGCAGACAGCGGATGGTGTTAGGTGGCAATGGTTTTCTGAAGTAAGTCTATGTGGCTGTATTTTTTTTTATTTAACACAGTAGCATGACAGTTCTAATGCAATGGCAAGCGAGGGTTCAACTGTCACACACATTCAGTTGTGGTTTCTGGGCTTTTCCTACATGAGATGATTAGTTGTGAAAGGTGTAAATGCATCATGCTTTTCTTGGTTAAATAACGAACTAATCACAGATTCCTTTTTTCTTTGCATTTTACAAAATTTCCTAACTTTTATGGAATTGGAGTTTGTACATACTTTTGTTTACCTGCTTGTGTTTTAGAGACCCACCTCTGAAGCAGTTAGCAAAGGAAGCGATTTGGCTCTGCAGTCATAAAACTGCAGTGTTCATTTAAAAAGTACATGGTTACTGCAGGTTTTAAAATTATATTAATATATCATATAATAAAACCCACCCTAAACAAGCATATATCCTCTCTCAGAACAGAAGTCCTAGACTGTGTCTGGGCGGGACCCTCAGGGGTACATCTTCACTACCTTTAGTTAGCAAACATAATTGTGCCATCTTCCATTGCACTCATATTTCTGAAGTTGCATTGGGCCTTAAGGGCCATCTTGTACCTTGGGTCCAGTAGACTTTTATGGGACAGTGTAGGTCTTTGTTGTTTATTTATATCTTAGGAATTCTGAACTCTAGAGAGGCTTAGTACCATCTTAGCCAATTTTCCTATTGAAGGGCATTTGTGGTTTTGCTCTGGGACCCATAAGATCCGAGTTTATGTAGTTTATAAAGAATACTAGTTAAGCTCTGGGATTCCTTTTTCACTAAGGGTACACTCCTTGTTTCATTAGCATTCTCTCTGCTTCTCGTTCCTTGCTCTCTTTTAGTAAAACAGAAACTAATAGATGCTTTGTTTTGTTTTTTTTTCATCCCAAAACAACACAGCTCTGTTGGTTCATTTAAGTCTAAGTACACAGTGCTGCACAGTGGTAAAAGCTTGAAGGGTGGGTGGGGATGTAGAGAAGTTCATGTCACGTTTGCACTGTTTGTGTTTTCTTTCAATGGCAAATGCAGTGAAAGCTTGGTTTGTTAAGGTCCCTCCCTCACTACCCAGAAGAAAGCACAGACGAGTGCTTCTGTACTAATAGCAAGCAATTAACAGGTATAAAAGTGTGTATCAGTGAATGCATTAAGCAGAGCCCAGAGGAACCCAGGCTTTCTTAATAATCTCATTTAAAAACACCCCATAGCACAAACTACCTCATAGCAAACACAGGCAAAACCCAACATACGTTAACAAATGTACCCTCCTCACATCACTGTTAAACTACTGCAGCTAAACTACACTGGCAGTTTGTACACACTCTCATCATTTGATCGGATACATTTACTGATTATGTGCACTGTTACTGCACAATTCAGACCCCCTGACCATAAGGGAACCTCTTAGGACCACCACCAACTGGATGTAATATAGGTGGTTTAGCAGTCTTATAGCAGAAGTGCTGCCTACATGGTAGTGACATGGTGGTAGTGTATTGCAGGAACATCCTGTGGTGGTCCTATGCTAATCCCTTTCCATGGCTGGACAGCAACAGATGGCCTCCAGCTTGATGTCCATCTATATGGTTGGTTTTTCTAATGTAATGACCAATGAATATAAGTGTGCCTAAAAATATAGTGCTCTTAGAGCTTAAGCTCTAAGCATTATACAGCAGTTCAACCAAACAATTATAATCCATAAAACTATGATTCCAAGATTACTAAACATCTGAAAACATGCTTCTACACAAAATAACTGTCTGCAGCTAAGTAATGAAACTTGATTGCCAATTGCTGATAAATTTGATTGCTAGCTATTTGATCATAACATAGTTGTATGAAGTTATTCATGGCAAATACGTTAACTTTAGATACATTTTTGCTTAACATAAGCCTGTCTATTATTAGAACATTGAGCTTTGTGATATTAGATTAATGCTTTTTTTTCAAACTATAGGAAAGAAATAAAAACACTGTCTGAATTATAAGCTCCCCAGTAACGGTATTTTTCACACTTAAGCAGTAATACATATAAAAACGTGTTCTTTAAAACGTGTTCTTTAAATAAATCAAAAATGGATGCTCCATCTAGCAACTTTATTGTATAGCTGTACGTGTTTGAGCCACCATAGCCAGAATCTAATTCCGAGTCAGCAAACACTGATGTACTCGAGAATCCACCATCTTCAGTTTGTAACAGAATGGTCATTTTTCCACCATTCCTGAAAGGCAGGTCTAGTGTCAGCTAATGGAGATGTATTATAGCCTGTAGCCTGTTCCATAATCAGCAGTTTCATCTAACATCACCTGGAGACGCAACGTGCTTACCTCACATGGTCTTCAAGTAGGGTAGGCTTGGCTACTCAAAGTACTGTATAGCTGATAACGTTGTTAACTTAGCTAAAGGTAAAGAAGCAGGCACTGTATGAGAAGTGCCAGTAAGCCATAATAGGAGCCTGGATTCACTGTGTCATATGTAGCCTCTGGGGACTGATCTAGCCTTTGCTAATGTGCTCCAGTTTTAATACTGTGATGGAGTTCAGGGAGGGGTCATGCTAAGTATGGAGCCAGTGAATCATGAAGCTATAATTCCGGGCCAGCCAAAACACCCCAAAATGGACACAATGAGGAATAAACTCCACAATGCAGTACTAGGGGGTTAACAGTGTTTTCACATTTTCAGCAAGTCTTTTAGAAATGTATATAGTACTAAGAAAGAATTCTCTGAATTTCTTTGCACAGTCTTTAACCATCATTTCAGTTCTACAACCTCATAACTACATAACCTACATGCTAGTTTCAACAGAGCTGCTGAATAATTCATTGTCACAAGTGTGACAAGACTCTTTGCAGACACTCTTTCATCCACTGGTGGGGGCCTATAAGCACAAGAGATGCTACAAAAGGTTCTTCCACATATACGTAGTAACACATCTCCATCAGAGAGGTCTCCAAATCCCCAAATCTAACAGAGGGCAGCTTTGAATAGCCTTGAAGCAGCCTGTGTCCCTGCACCTAATTGTGATACGTGTTAGCTTGTTAGCATATTACTTCAACACAAACCAGTCCAATATGCTAGACCCCCTCTCCCTTGCACAGACACACCACTTAGTCTGACCACCCAAGTGATTTATCACCTCAAATCGGGCATGTCCACAGATCTTTCTGTCAATAGCAGGTGCAAGCGCCACAGGCCTTTCATTTTCCAAAATGGACTTTGAGACTCAGCAATATGCACAGGCGCATTTCATCTCCATAACTAACAAGCTACGAGTCCACCCATCTAGGGAATACCAAACCACAGGGGAATGGAAATGATATGACCTAACCTAGTCCCCTCTCTACAGTGGTGGTTATGGGAATACTGTAATTATGACTGTAAAATTGGATTAAAGTTGCCTGATTGGGCTTACCTACTTCTGCAGCTCATCATACACGACAGAGGGACCATAATAAAGCATTTTGTTATTAGATCAATAAACCGAATACCATTGACTGATAGCCTCAAGAGCTTCATTTGTGAAGTTCAATATGTGACCTGGATCTAATCTATTAAAACGCAAGTAAGTTCTAATCAGAGGTGATGAATGACTGTGTCAAGTCAGGTCAGTGCCTATAAACCTCATCACCTCCCACTCCAGTAAATAATTTGGTGGCATATATTATTCAAACAATATTTCACTGGCCAAAAAAAGGCAATACATCTTTAATGAAAGTATCAATGCATGTTAATTATGTAACAGCAGGCCAAAAAAATATGTTTCCAAGGAAGTCAATGTGAATGAACACCAAAGGCTCGTGTCTGTACTGTTAGAAGCATGGTGACTTCTCCCTGGCCTTGCCGCCGGCCTTTAATCATCTAATTAAGCTCGATAGGCTTCACAAACAGCACAGTGGCAAAGCGGGGAGCTAATTAAGAAAGGTTTGTGTTTTAATTGTGTGCGCTTATTTTGCTATTATATCATCTCCACACTCCTGCCCTCCGATTTCTCCCTCCTCATCAGTATTCCTTCACAGTTACTAGTTTTTAGCAACATACTGTGATGCTGAGGCACTTTTCATGTACTTTTGGCTTCAGTGGCCTTTTATAGTTAAGGAATTCTTCAAAAGCTTTTATTCACAATAACACCGAAGACCATCTGTAATCAGCGCTGCAAAATGCAGCCGGTTTAGCTTGGTGAAGCTTTTGTTTGGTGCATAAGTAGTTCTACTTTTCAGCGTTCTCGAGCCGTGGGATGCCAATGCTCTTAACACCTACATATGTTGAACATAGTCATCTTTTCATAGCATCCAAACAATGGAATGCAGTGCATAATGGAACATAATGACAGGTCAACCCTTTACGCTGACCCTCAGGGGAAGAAACACATGCTGCGAAATAGTATTTCAGATGGCATAATTAGAACTAGGTATATGCTAACATTCATATGGCCGTCTGTCTGTGAGACTGTGAGAAGTCAGTTCTTCACAGAAAGCGTACATACCATACATTATATTGTCTGGACTTTATTGCTTGTTTTTTATTTTAACCAGACAAAGTATATTGATGTCAGTTAAAGGTGACTTAGCAAAGCTCACATTATAATAACAATTACAATTGCACATTTCGTCACTGTCATATCAACACCATGTACCTATTTTTGTATTATTTAGCAGTTCCAGCTGTTACATTGTGTGAATGTTTTGTGATGAATGGAGCAGTAGAAAGGCCTTGAATGATCTGATATAAAATCTCATGAGATTGATGTACAGCCCCATTTCCCCCAAAAAGATGCTCTGACACTGCAAAATGTAAATAAAGGAGAATGCAATGGTGAGTGAAGTATTTAAACCCCATTTCTCATTGAAAACAGAACAAAACAACAACTTAGCTAAGAAACTGAAACTGATACACTGCGTTGTTTTTGCAAAATATATGCCCATTTAAAATTTGATGCCAGCAACATATTACAAAAAAGTAGTGACAGTTTCATGTTTACTACTGTGCTCATCATCTCTGCTTTTAACAACACTTGGTAAGCATTTGGGAACTCAAGAGACCATTTGCTGTAGTCCTGAAAGTGAATAGTTTTCTCATTTGTGCTTGATATAGGATTTCATCTGCTCAACAAGTTCTCTTTTGTTGTATTGCCTTTCATTATATGCCAAATGTTTTCAGTGGGTGAGAGGTCTGATCTTTAGTCAGGCAAGGTTAGCGCACAGACTCTTTTATTATGATGCCATGCTGTTGTAATACGTGCAGAATGTGGTTAATTCTTTCTGAAACGAGCAAGATCTGAAAAAAACATAATCCAAAACCCGTATACATATCATTCAGCTAAATGGTGCCTTCACAGGTATATATATATATATATATATATATATATAGTTATAGTATCAGACAATCTAGTTTCTACAAAGTGACCAATTCTAATTCATTTTTACTAGAATGAGTGGAGCATTTTACATTATAACTATTCAAATTATCTTTGTTTACTTGTTTAGAGTCTAACTATTAGTTTACCAATTCAGATAAAAACAGATGAATGCCATTCAGTGTTCTTTATTTTAAGTTGTCAGTACATTAAATTATCAGAATTCCAGTTTTCCTGCACTGTTTGATTAAAATACTTCAGGTGACAAACAGTCACCAATGTTAAGATTGTTATGTCAGCATGATACACAGGTCCTAAGGTCCCGGCCTATTGAGTGCTCTTTGATTTGGCTTTGTCCAAGGCCCTTGACCAGGGCTATAATCCCTTTCCCCCCATTTCCCTCCCACCAGAGCTTATAAATAAGAACATGTTTCCTGATCCCCCAACCCTGCCATCAGTCACTCATACAAAACAACAAAACAATACAATAACACATTCTTAAGATCTTATCCCTGCTGAAATAGACACCATTCCTAATGTCCCCGCAAACACATGAAGCAAATCAAAGACATCCATTTGAAAAGGTCAGCGTGGCATATTAGAGTGATTCTATTGTGAGCCATCTACATTTGGTGTGGGGTCTTGTTTCAGCTTGCACCCATAAACATGTCATCTCTCTGCCTCGGATGCAGGCGCCTGAATCATACTGGGACGACCTGACTTTCAAACACTTGGAACTGGCAGATAAAAAGGGCAGCAAAAGTGCTCAAGTGGTGAGCTAGTGTGGCTACACTTTTAAAAAAGATATTTTGGAGGCCTACCATAGAAAACCCAATTTGGTTCCCAAAAGAATCTTCTTTTATCATTTCGTGAATGTGAGTGTAAAGGCTCTCTTTAAAGTCTAAAGAACTCCCACATAATTGAATTATATTTCTACACCAACCATACAGCCAAGCCAAGCACCAATTCATTTTAAGAGTGTAGCTGTATTGTCACGTCTGATTAAACTTATTAAAATAGAAAAAAGGAAATAAGCAAAAAACTTAAGGAACTGGAGCTGCTGCGTCATGTCACTTGAAATCTAATCGCTTGATTTGTCTCATCGCGTTTGTAATGACAGATCTTGAGCAGCAGCGCCTGTGGAAGGATGGTGTGATCAATCACTGGGTTTATAAATAGATTAAGTCCGGCATTAAGAGTGTTTTTTCCTGGCCATATCGTACACCAGCAGCACCCTCTTGCCAGCGGAGCGGCTCTAAACAGCTTCTAGGCCACAGCAGGTCAGCAGTTGCTGCATATGAGAGCCTGATGAAACTGCTTGCAATGGCGGCCAAGCACGGCGGCCATTGTGTGTCATTAACGGCAGGCAGCCATGCTCCTCATGTGATTGAGCATATGTAGTGTATTTACCACATCAAGGTCTCCACTTATTCACCTGCATGCATCTTTCGTTAAAATAAAACCAAAGTCCTGCCATTTTTCCTATGGCCAGTGTTCTTTTCCTTCCATTGTGTTTGCTGTAAATGCCTGGTTGCAGTACTGGCTACACTACATTGAGGACTACTGTATGATATTATAGCTGCTAATTTTGATGAAGTTTGATAAAGTTTGGGGCTTAGTGGGATGGTTCTAGATACAACCTTTCATTGGCATGGAAGGTTAACGTTCTGTGGAGGTTCATTAAACTATAAAATGGTTCTTCAAACTCCCAGCTCATACACAAAAAGGATTCTTTGGTTTGTTTTCTGGCTGTTTGGAGGTTTATCGTCACACTGATAGAAAGTATTGAGGCGTAGAGTAAGGTGTTAAAAGTACATGGCCTTTAGCAACTGCTCGTTTAATGAACCCAGCTGCAGGACAGAACCGCTGCTCAGTGCTCCTGAAGGGCCGGGACAGCAGGAAGGTCACTTCTAACCACACGTCTTCCATATATGCTAAATAACAACCCACACAAACTACCCCACAACCCAGAACTTTACAGCACAACAAACACACCAGCATTTCATTAAACTTAATACAACTAATAACTTATTCACAACATGAAGTCCTCCGTACCCTAAGAGAATCCACATGTGTCCGCTCTGCATGGCCACACAGCCCCCTACAATACCCTCTCTCAAGTAAAGCCATCTCAGCAAACCTTACAAAGTCTGTGCAGAGTCCATAATGCGTGTCAAGGGAGACATCCTCCCCTGCACAGCAGAAATCCTCAAAGCTTGTAGCAACACTCTTTATGCTACTGAGGGCAGTGCCAACAGCGGTGACACTCTCTCCACCACGCTCCACATCCTCTATCACCCAATGCCAGCAAGGTTGCAGCCTATACACACTGGAACTGTGACTCCCAGCCCTAGTCAGCCCAATGCCCAGTGTTGCAGGAGGGCAGTGGTCAACAACACCCACCCTTAATGCTGCTCCACCAGCAGGTTGTCTTGGCTGGCCGCCATCCTCCAGCTGGGCTTCTCTGATGAGCCTTGTTGCACTGCTTCCTTCAGAATCTTCACCATCAGTCTTCACCAGCAGCGTTTTGCACCATTTAGCTATTGAGTTTGTGGTAGTGCCAGTCCCATCCGGTCCAGCCACACATTTCCTGTAAGTGATAATTACCAAACCCACACCCATAAAATCAATTTCTTGCGGCAGTTGTACACCATTTACTGTATTTTTAGATCAAGAAATCTGCAGTTGGGTTTCATTTTACCTCTGCACTGGCTTTTTTTTTTTTTGGAGAGGTGTTCCCAGAAAGGAGCTCCTCTCTACTCAGTCCTCTTTGCTTACTAGCAGCTCAACACAGTTACAACATTTCAAATGCAGAGTGTTCTAATACAGTGTCCTACACCATCTGATAACAGTGAGTTACAAGTGTGAATATTTAATCCACAGAGCTCCTGCCATTTAAAGGGCCTGCAATGCGAGGCTGTGAGTGTAGTATGCCTACTACACCTTTCCAGCTCACTCCATCATTTACCTACCGCATTTTCCACATCTAACCTCCTATTCCAAAGCATGTATATGCTTCATAACTTCATCTCAGCCTCTATACCAGGGATGGATGACATTTGGAATGGCCATCAGAGTGGCTGCAACCTCGCTTTCCAACATGTTTCCTTGTTCTAACCCTCTTTTGATCCGCTCCTCACGGCTCTCTTGGCCTGCTGAAGTCTGTAACCACAGCAACAGTAGACTCTCCTGCATTGTGCTGAGAATGTGTAGCACCGAGGCTGAATTCTGGACGAGAGCAGATTAAGTGCTGAGCTCAAGGATCTCTCTCTCTTTTTCCTCTCTCTCTGTCTCTCTCTCTCTATTGCGGGCCAGAGTTTCCCTGTAGAATGTCTAGTAGGCTCATTTGCAATGGATGAAATGTCTAAAGCTTGTAGTCAACTGTAGCTGGACCACAAGGGAGGCAAAAGCAGAGAGTAAAATTTCCACTTATGGATTTATTACAAAGAAGAATGTCAGAATCACCCAGTACCCCTCTATTCTATAAACAAACTACCTCAGTTATATTTTTTCAGATCACCTTTATGTCCTATCCGTATTACTAAATGAACTTACCACTGTCATTCCCCCTGCCACTGCTAGTCCTCACTCGTTTAGCTACACAGCTCAGATTTTCTAGAATATTCTTCTGGAACCGTATTGTTGTAAAATGTTCTTTCCAGTTGTATTTTGCTCTAGTGGGTTCCTTGCACATATGGTTCTAGAATTGTTCTTCCCATTTACATTACTATTCATGTTCTACAGTGTTCTTACTGAATCCCTTTCACATTGTTCTAGAACTCTCCAAATGAACACAGTTCTTGTTTATCATTTTCATTGGTGTAGAATGTTTTGTCTTATACTCTTTTCTGTAATGTTTTCACCACTAATGTGTTTCTATGATGTTCATCTATAGGAGATCATCCTACTAGAGGTTTCTCACTGTTCTAAAATGTTATTTGCCATTTGTGTTTTAGGAATTTTCACCAGGTTCTCCACAAAGTTCACCAATTACATGGTTTTACAATGTTCCTATTCACTCCAGAATGTTGTTTTGCATTTTCTCTGTTCTGTAACGTTCTTCTAAAAGAGTTCATGCTTCTAGAATGTTCCTCTTATTCTCACAGTTTTGACCAGTTTTGAATGTTTACCCAATTCTGAATTATTCACTGTGCACTATTCTAGAACGTTCCACCCATTCACATAATTCTAGAATGTTCTTTCTTGTTAACTGCTGTTTTTTTCCATTTACTCTGTTCTATAAGGTTCACCGCATTCACAGTATACTAGAACATTCCCGTATTCACTCTGTTTTATTATATTGTTTTCCATGTGGCCAGCTCTGGAACGTCTGCCTTTCACACTGTTTTAAAATGTCCTTTTTATTATTCATGTTCTACATTGTTCCTTCTGTGACATGTGAATCCCTCAGTTAGTTCATAAACTAAACTTTCTAAAAACTGCTGCCAATGTTACAATTTTAAAATCAGTTGTGCTGGTGTATTCTGCCCTGAACAATAATCACAAGACCACATGAGAAGTTTCACCATGATATTGAATAGCAGAGTCATACCTATGAAACAGACATGCTAACAAGCTGTTATGCCTAACTGCCTCTCTCAAGCTTCATAAGATTATCAGTACAAGGATGCATCTTCACAAACTGGATGATTATCAGCGGGATGCTGGCATGGCTCTTAGATTTGTTTGAGATTTGAATGCTGGTGTCTCTCCGTCTGCCGCAGTAATGTGTAACACTGGCTCTTTCAGTGGGCGCGTGATAGTCAAATGCAGCATGAGCTTTCCGCTCATTCCCAGTAGGAGCTTTTTGCATGCTTTAAAGTATCCTTGTTGCAATCCCCTGACCCAAATGGCATACTTATGTCATCTCAACGGACCATCATGTTGCCACTCATGGACTAACGGCCTTTTTGAATGCTTGAATGCGAGTTCCACTGGTTTCTGCATGCTAATGAATATTACTGCATGTTCATGTCACCATTAAAATACATTTGCACAGCGGTGGGCTAATCTATGTAGTATGGAGAGCGACACTGTATGAGAAATTACATTTGTTCCACTTCGTTTAGGAGCTTATGATATCCATGCCCTTGGTAGCAGTACTGCGCATTACGAAGCAGCCTGCAGTTGCTCGTGTGCAGCTCACACAATGCAGTCTTTATTTATCGAAGGGTGAAAATTAACTGAACATGCAAACATGTGGATAAGGAGCATTCTGCAGGTGATATGGTTCACTTGTTAGGTCAAAGACTGGGTATCACTGCTTTTTGTTGACTTTGCTTCTTGCTGCTGTTGGAAAGTTATAGAAGGGTTTGGAATGCAGTGAATGGCAAGGCAAATCAAGGACGCTCGTTATGTGTGCACATGCTTGCTTAATGCTGGTCATGAGTCAGAAGCCCTACTTCTTTTAACCATTTTTTTAGTTTTTTGATAATGATTGTATACTCAACAATCACTTTATTAGGAACACCTGTACACCTTCTCATTCATTCCATTATCTAATCAGTCAGTCATGGGATGGAACTGAGGTGCAGAAATCATCCAGATACAAACCAGCACCTTCAAATGTTGTTCAAAACAACCATCAGATGGAGGAAAAATGTGATCTCTGTAATCTGGAACATGCCATGATGGTTGGTGCCAGACGGGCTAGTTTGAATACTTTCAAAAACGATCTCCTGGGATTTTCCCTCACAACTGGAAACCCCATGCTGAAGAGAAAGGTTGAGACGAGAATGACTAGGTGGGTTTGGACTGACAAAAGGTCCACTGTAACTCAGACAATCATGCTGTACAAATGTGGTGAGCAGGAAACCATCTTACAATGCGCAGCATGCCGAACCTTGAGGTGGATGGGCTACAACAGCAGATCACATCACATTCCACCTCTGTCAATCAAGAACAGAAAGCTGAGGCTGGAGTGGGCACACGCTCCTCAGAGCTGGACAGTTAAAGATGGGAAAAGTGTAGCCTGAATTCATGGACTCAACCTGCGCTATGTCAGCAGTCCAAGCTGTAGGTGGTGTAACAGTGCTGTACCAATCAGTCACCATTTGCCACAGCCTGTTTCAGTGCTCTTGGTCAAAATGTTGACCCTGCAAATCCACAATATACCATCTTCTAATAGTTATGTCCAGCATCATAATGCACCATGACAAAAACTCAATGTCCTTTAGTGGCTTTCTCAGTCACTGGATCTGAATCTATTAGAACACCTCTGGGATGTGGCAAACCAGGAGACTCACAGCATAAGAGTGACCCTGAGTAGTCTTCAGGAGTTGGACCAGAGTTCCAAAGGAATGTTCCAACATCATGTAGATTCCATGCCATGAGGAATTGAGGCTGGTTTGAGAGCACAGAGAGGACATAACCAATATTAGGATAGTTTTCCTAACACCGTGTTCAATAATTCCCTACAGACAGTGGTTCAAACTGTAGCCTGTCCCTCACTCTGCTACACTTCCTCGTTTTGAGGACAAATCTAGCTTTCCACTTTGCTGTTGCTTCTATTAGTTTTGAGCACTGTCCCACATTTTTTGGTATCATTGGTGTGTTATATTAGTAAATGATACTTCAGACTGCATATGATTCAGCACTAAACAGTACAATCCATAGCTGGAAATAACTTTGGTTTTATTATTCATTAATGAATCTCACCATTTAAAAGCTCCAATTCAGGGTTACAGGATTTTATCATAGTAACATACAGCGCAGCATACAGTGTGCAATTATTAATGGGTAGAAATTTCAAAGTACCAAAATGTGTTATCAGCATTTAAAAAATAATTGCTGTAAATCGTTTATTAGTTAATTAGCTTTGAAAAAACTAATATAGACACTCATATGAAAAGTTTGGGCAACCCAGTTAAATGTTTTGTTGATTTTGTGCGTAAAAATAATTTACACTACTGTATGGAAAACGCACCTCTGTAGATTTTTAATGCACAGTAACTGTTGTGGGGCTACATTAAACATATTGTAGAAAAAACATGAAATAAAATGCAACCTGTGCAAAAGTTATGACAAATTTTATTTTTCATATGTCAAACTCAGTAAAAGCAACTATGTAAAATGTGCAGACAGTGCAATATTTATTGTTTATGATGAAGGCTTAACTTGTAGAGGCTCTTAGCTTGAATATTGAGGGACGATTAAAAAAGATTTTATTTGATACAGACACAGCACATTTATTTCTTAAGCATGAAGTACTTCTGAGTGAAGCAGGCTATTTAGATGGGAAGTAAATGTGGCTGGAACTTTTTTTTATAAATATTTTATTCTTTAATATTTGATATACTTGTGAAAAGTGGGTTTTAGAATTAGCACAGCAAACTCTGAATGTCAATCTGTCTGTTTTACAAGAAAGCCAAATGAAAATAAATGATTTTGCCAGAAGTACTACAATATTTAGATGTGTAGTATTTTCTGTAGTTTCCTAAACACATTATTACTAAAAGCTCTATTTTCATGTGTATTTGTTACTTGTTAAGACATAGACAAAGTGAAATGTCGATTAGCATTCTGTTAGCACCTGTGCTGCTGACTTTATGGAAACATAAGAGAGTGTAAATAAATCCTGTACAAGCATAAATACCTAACATCTGAGCATAATATGGCCTGTATGTTGGTTTATGTGTCTGGGCGTGTTGCTCCATCTTCACCTGAGCCTCACAATATAACAGAAAACAGGGTAAATACCGCTGGGTATCTGGGAACTACCTCACTCCTGTTAATATGAACACAGATTTTCGGCCTATACAAGCTGAATTAACCCCTAGGTGACTGTTTTACACCTGGACCAAACCTAAAAAACACTAAAGTGGAACTGATGATGAGTGTTCTTAATGATAATTGGTCAAGGTTGGTGGAGAATGGATGGAAACATACAAAGATACTTTTGTTAAGTAAATGCCATTGGCACACAGCGATGCATGCGAACTTTGTTTGAGGGAGGCAAGAATCACTAAAACTTTGATCAAAGATGACAGAGAAACAGGAATGTTGTCTCTTCAATGATATGACCAAATTATTAGTATTTAATGTGACATCTGGACTTCAGGCAGACTTTACATAATGTTGATGTTCTTTATACTTTAATAAGGTTCCTATTTACAAAAAGAAATGTTCTTTAAAGAATAAACAGCCCTTCATAGCCCTGTCGTTCTGTCCACCTGCCATTATTCCCCCTATGAGAGTAAATTCTTACATTATTCATCACTACAGGAGAGCACTCTTGGAAAACCTGATCATGTAACAATCATGATGGACATCAAAGTCCCCGTCTTTCAACCCCCCCACCCCCAACTTGTGATGCGTAATTAGCTTGTCTTGTCTATCTGTTAATTCCCCCTTTCTACTCTAATGAATATATTCATAACACTGAATGCTAATGTGCATTATCAATAGTAAAGGGGAAGAGTGTGGGCTATTATTCCTAGTGAATGGCAGGAGGTTGCTAAGGAACAGCGGCAAGAGAATGGGGAGTTGCAGGGTGAGATCTGCACCACGGTGAAGCGTGTACTTTCTATAGTTCTCCTCGTGCTCATCAATTCAGCAGGCCCTCCGTGTGTTCAAACAGAATGAAATCAGTGTAGCTGTGGTCAGTATATTCATGTGTGCTGTGAATAAGCCCATTGTTGCTCAGGTTCTGCAATGAAGGGACAGGGGAACAGAGAGAACATAATCCGTTCACAGGCAAATTGAGTTGTCTGTTGTTTCCACACAGACCAAGGCCTTGCTCTGCACGCCACTGGTGCACTTCTTCATGAATCAGTTCCGTAAGCTTGGCCAGAGTGGCGGGACCTTGAAACGGAAAAAAAGAAACAACAATAAAAAACATTGCCTGGAAGTTACATCCCATTACGCATATCTCCTCCTTTAGCTGCCACAGACTCAGTCACAACACTTGGCAAGTGCAAAATCAAATCTTTGGCTCCGTATAGTGGGCTTAATTACATGTTTGAATAGGCCGAATTACAGGTTTGAATGGATTGCAATCATAAACTGCGATCAGCGAATATGATACAATCTCTTTCTGTTCAGGCCATGTCACTGCTGGAGCCAGATCTGTCCGTGTTTAGCCATATTTGCTCCGTGTTTGTGTTTAAGGGTTTGCTCAGTTTGGTTCTTTTCTTGATTTTTATCTTCACCCTGAACTTAATGGTTTAGGCAAGGGATGCCACTTTATGAGGAAGGAAGACGTGGTGCTTCTAGATTCATTTTATTGATAAACATGACATTTTTTATATAGTTTTCCATTGATGTTAAGCAAAACCACATATCACAGTTTGCATCATTTCTAATGGTTTATTAAAAACCCTTACACACAATGTAAAATGCAATATATATATATATATATATATATATATATATATATATATATATATATATATATATATATATATATTTCAAATATATGCTCAAATGACAGCAATAGAATAATGTTTTACATCAATAGTGTAGTTACAATGCCATATGTTAATAAAGTAAGACATAGACAGAGGGTTATATATAACAACTGTACCATACAGGAAAAGTCAGCCACCCATCATCTTTCATTCATTTAATTTTCTGCCAAAGTTAATTCACATGCATAATGAGGACGGTCATGGGGAAAGCAAAAAGGATATAGAGAAAATAGAAGACAGACATGAAAATAAAAATTAAATTAGACCTTAAAATCTGTCAGAACTATGCAAACAGTACTTAAGCTTTCATTTTTGAAAGAGAGGAGTAAATCAAGCTCCATTTTTACTTCAGATCAACAGGTGTCTCTGTCCATCCTTCCACTGTGAGGAGACACCTCAACACTATGAGTCTGAAAGGATGTGTAGTTGTTAAGAAGTTTTTACCGAGAAGGGAAAAAGAGACGAAAGCTACTGGTTCCCAGTACATTAAACAAGTCCAGACCTCTGCATCACTGAATGAGTTTGGAATTACTCGTAAATGAAAATGAAGAGAAAGGAAGCTGAAGGGCTGTAACACTGGAGATCTATGATGACAATAATACTGAAAATGTTGCTGTTGTGGTGACCTGCTACTGGCTGTGGGAGTGCTAGGTGGCAGTTTCTCTTCTTCTGTCATGTTGTTTCACGTATCTTCTTCTAAAGTGCCACACTGATGCTCAGAAGTGGGATTTTACCACTGATACACAAGAGCTTGAGCGCAAGATTAAAGGACTGGTGGTGTGAACAACAGTAGACATTCCAATATCCCTGCTGTACTGAGACTCCAAAACCCTAGCGTGTTAGAGCCCTTGTGTGATCCAGAGGCATTGCTCAGACATTCTGAGGTTGGCATGAGGGCTCTTTTGAAAAACAGGGTTGTTGGGGGGGTTCAGTAAAAGCGCCATGTTCCCCGCGTCTTCTTCTTTGCCGGGATGTCACAGTGTTATATGAAGCTGTTTTCAGTGAATTCTTTTTCTTCTTGACACCAAAAAATGAACTTAATTTTGACTGGAGATTAAACACGTGAAGGGTGAAAGGTGGTCACAGTGTTTTGCAGTGTGTTCATGCTCATTCCTAAGCCTTATAATTTGCAGATGTTGTACTATATGACTTCTAATTTCTTATTATTTGATAAGCCTCTTAGAGGTGTACAATTAATTAAGTCCTAATTGAATTAATTGAGTCTGACTGACTATGCCATTACAGGCAATGAGCAGTGGAGAAGACGGCGATGACACAAGCGTGTACGAACTGATGGGCAGTGCTGGTAAGTGACCATAAATTCGAGCTCGGTTTTAATTATTGTGTGCCTGCAGATTTCCTGCACAATAGCAGGTTACTAAGAGTACACAATATTGGGCAATACAGTCATGCATTCCCGACTTACTGTTTTCTCCTTTCTATCCTGCAGGAAATCTACAGGTTACTGACAGTCATGTTGAGACTCAGGCAAGAGGATCCAGAGATGGTGAGCGTGCGGAGAAAGAGGGCGACCCCTATGCCCACATGGGAAGCAATAACGAAGAATACGACACCATTCTGACTTCCAGCAGCTCTGTGGTTATAGCCAACCGCCCACCTGCACCCACCCCCAGACCTGAAACCCTCCCACCCAAGGAGGACAGCACACCATTCATAGCCCAGGGTAAGAACACTGCACACTGATTCATTATAACCCTTAAGTCACACTTTCTGTTTTTGTTTCGTTTGTTGACACATTGTTGCGTATACCTTGTGATTTTTGCTAACACTTTATCTAGAGGCTAAAGACATCATAATGCATGCACAGGCACTGAATAACTTATTTTAAAAGCACTACTTGACAATTTTTGAACAGCTTATGGCAGTAATCATAAGATACCATAAGCCAAAATGAACAACTTTGTACTATACCTTTGCACTTTAACTCATGTAGATAGATATAAACCTCTAAACCCCTAGAATTCTCTTATAAGCTGAATTACTTGGGAAGGATGCTTCATAATAGTGTTATAAATGTACTTCACTACTGGATGGTGGCATATGTCAATACAGTTTCATTTACATCAAAGAATATCTCATGCCTTTATGCGGTACCTTCATAAGCTGGTCATAAATGCACAAATATTGGTTCATATATTTGTTATTCAGTTCTTATGCATGTGTTGTATAGTGCATATGGACACAGCCTTCAAATACAGTGTTTTTTTAATTAACCAACCAATTTGTGCTAACATGGGTGGGTGAACCTTGCTGCTCTGTGACTGAAGGGTATGGTAGCTGGACTTGAGGTGTATTTAACACAACTCCCTCCACACACATGCTTTATAAACAGTGAAAACAAATTTTTGTGTTTTTCGCTGTCCAAAGAAACACAAGTATCTCCAAAATGTCAACTTTACAGGAGAGGCCAAAAACCTCATTTAATTTGAATGGAAGTCAATGGAACCAGACGTCTTTCCAAACACTTTTGGGCTGTTTCTGTGGGTCGTTTTATCATGAGATTCTCACACAGTGTAAACGGCAGCAGCTGTGGGCAAATGATGCATAAAAGTAGAAATGGACAAAAATGGAGATACATGTTTTCATTGGACAGCGACGATATGCTAAACTTTATCCCCAGGTGCATTATAGCTCATGTTCCAACTTCGCTTTTACAAAAGCATGCGGTGTATAAATGATATTTGACTCAAAGCTCATTGACACAAGCGTAAGTATTCTTTCTGATTTTGTCTGTTTGTATTCGCAAATAGCAGAGAAGACGTTTTATAATCATTTCAATTAAAAAAAAAATATTGTCCTCTGTATAAGATCAAAATGAGTCACCTGTGCTTGAAATGTACCTAATAGTGTGTAGCACCTCCACAAGCACGAATGACAGCTGTAGTTGGATTTGGCATGGACTGGACAAGTTTCTGTAGCCCACATGAGTGTTCAGCCACTTTTGCATCAAAGAATTGCGCAGCTGGGCCAGATTGGTGGATGATTTTTTGCCACTGCTGGTAGACCCGTATGGCCGTATGCTTCCATACACCTGCAAATTCAGCTACTTGAGATGAGAGAGAGAGAGAGAGAGCGTTGAATGAATGTAATAAATTATACAACTAACTACATATTTATTTATGTGATCACATGATTAATTATACAAATATAGCAAAGCAGTAATGATAGCCTCTAGCCTCTAGAGTTAGAGCTCATGCGCTGTTCTGCATTCACTCTGAATGGTCTACCTTTTAATGAACCTACTTAATGTAATGCAGTAAATTACATATTCCCATTTGGTCACTTTGGCGTTCCTACATTAAAAAGTATTAATCACTTCTGACATATTCGACATACTCCTCACCCCTTACAGCAGATTATGCTGCTCTCAGAGTCCACCATTCTCAGTAATCACTGTCTATAAATACTTAATAATCATTTTTCTTTTGGTCTGCACTCCTATAACGGGCAGCAGGGGAAAGTACGACCCAAACTTGCAAATTTGTTCTTAAATGTTCAATTTCAGCTGCATCAATAATTCAGTTAGATGAAGGTGCCAAGTGACTTGTATTGTTAGGGCTTTATAAATCATTTAGACTACTGATCTCTAGCCTCTGAGAGAGAAACTGTGGCTTAGTAGTGTAGGAAAGCAGACACTCTTTAGAGAGACATCCGAGACCATAAAAACGGATTATAATATTTATGTGTGTACCAAAACCAGTCATAATTCATTTTCACATGACCATCTATTTTTTTAAACCTCTCACCCTTAAAACTTTTAACAGGGTGTGTTCATTACAACCCAGTTTTATCTGCATATTGAGCCTACAACAATGTAGGCCTGCCCATTCAGACCAAAGCTCTAGTGTGTTCAGCCTGGACTGTACAGGACAAGCCAGTCATTTAGAATCAGAAGATCATCTGCAGGAGCTGCGTGAGAGTATTCAAGCTGCATGGGATGGATTATCACAGGACACCTCTGCAACGTTTGGCATGTTGTATTAGCAAACATGGTGGCCCAATGCCATACTATGATACACTACTTCTGTCTGCATAGCTCAATAAATATTGCCCATATAAATCTAAATGTATCATCATTTATTGTTCCTAGTGACCTTTATCTTTCTTCCCAATAGCATCGCAGTCCAATACTTCCTTCTGGGTGCAACTATTCATGAGTGTATTTCGATATCTCTCAGTGACTGGCATTGGCAGGCTGGTTAGCACAACACTGATCACTAATTCCCCTCATTGGCTGATGGCTTTATTTATTGTGGACATTCATTTTTTATAAATTAACCTTCACAATCAAATTATATAGAATTATTACACAGTAACACCATGCAAGTTTGAAACTAGGAAGTGAACAGCTGCCTTTATTGCTAATGTAAAAATACACCGGCTGTACCTTTAAGACTGATATACCTAAATGATATTCTGATTCTAAACGAGTGGCTTGCACTGTACTTGAAACGCTCGTTAAAACTTTGGTCAGAATGGACAGGGCTACATTTCTGTAGGCTGAATCTGCAGGTAAACCTGGGGTTTAGTGATCAATTCAGAACAGACCATTTTTGCAGCTTAATTTTAATATACAGATGCGGTATAGAGAGGCTAGCAGTGGTGGACGAAGTACATAAACTATACTTGAGTTAAAGTAGACATACCCAAGGTAAAATATTAAAAAAAAAAAATCCTCAGATACACAAAAATCTAATTAAGAACAGTAACTAATTACATTTCTTTTGTTAGTGTCCACCACTGGTGGCGAGTAAATGGTACATTTAAATTGATCTGTTAAAGCGGAAGGTCCTCTTAATTGCTTGGCTGTAGTGGCAAAACAGTGAAGCCTTTATCGATTTATAGCTGATCGATTTCAGTAAATGGACAGGAATGCATTTACTGGAATGCGTTACTGTACCTAATGTGAAACGTGAGTGAACAGATGAAACATGAAGTGTTTTACTGGTTAATAGGCCTATAGCGTGCGTGTTAGTGGGTATGAGCCAGCTGATGTGTTGTTTGGCTCCCACTGTGAGATATATTGCAGTGCTATCAGATGCTGTTTTGTACGAAACAGATGGTTACTAGCTCGTGTTGCTACGGTTGTCTTGTGAACACCTTTTTTTCCTATATTAATACAGGGGGGATGAATACATGAGCAATGCATACTTGTCACTCAGCACATCCTGACCCCCCTCCTCCCATCTCTCTCTATAGAGAGAAAGAGACAGAGAGAGACAAGACAGAGAGAGAGAAGAGGGGGGATCAGGAGGTGCTGAACGACAGCTACAAATATACAGTACAGGATCAATTACAGAACAGCATAACTGACACAGAATGATTCTCTATTTTCTCACTCTTTCCTTCATCTTATACTCTCTCCATCTCTCAGTCTAGGCCTCTTAGTTCCATTCTCATTCTCTTGAGAGATAAAAAGAGGGGAGAGACAGAGAGAACTGAATTGAAATTTCTTTCCCTCTCCTCTCTCTCAGTCTCTATTGCTCTCCCTCTCCCTCTCTGTCTCTCCCATTTGTCTCATATTCTCTGTCTCTCTCTCTCTCTCTTTCTCTCGCTCTCTCTCTCTCTCTCTCTCTCTCTCTCTCTCTCTCTCTCTCTCTCTCTCTCTCTCTCTATATATATATATATATATATATATATATATATATATAAATACTTTCTCTATACCTATCTCTCCTCTTTCAGTCTTTCTCTACCTACCTCCACCTTTCTCAATAGCTTACTCTCTTTGTCTCTTTTTTTATCACTCCTCTCTTTTTCTTTCTAAAAAGTGTCTCATATTGCTCTTGAGCTTGTCTGAGGTGAAAAGATCATCGTCTGTGTTTACCTTTTCCACTGAGCTCTTCAGCGATGAGCAGGAAGTCGGCCTATGCTGGAGTGATTGCTTTTTTATTGACATAGTCAAAGTCTCAACTGCTAACACCATGCTGGCAGGGAAGGGTGGCTGGAAATGAAACTGTTTGTTAAAGCATATGAGAGCTGGGGGACGGAGACAGTTTTGACTGCAGTGCAGCTGTTTCTCTAATCCATCTTTACCTTCACCGCATCCCTGAAATCCTTCCTCTCGACTGGACAAGCAAACATCTCCGCTGTGTCCTTTCAGCAGCAGATCTGATTAAGGGAGAGCTTTATGCATGAAACAGACAAAACTTTCAAATGATCTATAACAGATAGAGGTGATATCACAAAGTGTGTCTACAGTCCTGGTAGTGTTTTTGTCTTTCTGCTGTTTCAGTCCTGCTGCTGTTTTAGTCTTTCTGCTGTTTCAGTCCTGCTGCTGTTTCAGTCTTTCTGCTGTTTCAGTCCTGCTGCTGTTTTAGTCTTTCTGCTGTTTCAGTCCTGCTGCTGTTTTAGTCTTTCTGCTGTTTCAGTACTGCTGCTGTTTCAGTCTTGCTGCTGTTTCAGTCTTTCTGCTGTTTCAGTCCTGCTGCTGTTTTAGTCTTTCTGCTGTTTGTCTTTCTGCTGTTTCAGTCCTGCTGCTGTTTCAGTCTTGCTGCTGTTTCAGTCCTGCTGCTGTTTCAGTCCTGCTGCTGTTTCAGTCCTGTTGCTGTTTCAGTCCTGCTGCTGTTTCAGTCTTGCTGCTGTTTCAGTCCTGCTGCTGTTTCAGTCCTGCTGCTGTTTCAGTCCTGTTGCTGTTTCAGTCCTGCTGCTGTTTCAGTCTTGCTGCTGTTTCAGTCTTGCTGCTGTTTCAGTCCTGCTGCTGTTTCAGTCCTGTTGCTGTTTCAGTCCTGCTGCTGTTTCAGTCCTGCTGCTGTTTCAGTCTTGCTGCTGTTTCAGTCCTGCTGCTGTTTCAGTCCTGTTGCTGTTTCAGTCTTGCTGCTGTTTCAGTCCTGTTGCTGTTTCAGTCCTGCTGCTGTTTCAGTCCTGCTGCTGTTTCAGTCCTGCTGCTGTTTCAGTCTTGCTGCTGTTTCAGTCCTGCTGCTGTTTCAGTCCTGTTGCTGTTTCAGTCCTGCTGCTGTTTCAGTCCTGCTGCTGTTTCAGTCTTGCTGCTGTTTCAGTCCTGCTGCTGTTTCAGTCCTGTTGCTGTTTCAGTCTTGCTGCTGTTTCAGTCCTGTTGCTGTTTCAGTCTTGCTGCTGTATTAGTCCTGCTGCTGTATCAGTCCTGCTGCTGTTTCAGTCCTGTTGCTGTTTCAGTCTTGCTGCTGTTTCAGTCCTGTTGCTGTTTCAGTCTTGCTGGTGTTTCAGTCTTGCTGCTGTATTAGTCCTGCTGCTGTATCAGTCTTGCTGATATTTCAGTCTTGCTGCTGTTTCAGTCCTGCTGATGTTTCAGTCTTGCTGCTGTATCAGTCCTGCTGATGTTTCATTCTTGCTGCTGTATCAGTCCTGCTGATGTTTCAGTCTTGCTGCTGTATCAGTCCTGCTGATGTTTCAGTCTTGCTGCTGTATCAGTCCTGCTGATGTTTCATTCTTGATGCTGTATCAGTCTTGCTGCTGTTTCAGTCTTGATGCTGTATCAGTCCTGCTGCTGTTTCAGTCTTGCTGCTGTATCAGTCCTGCTGATGTTTCAGTCTTGCTGCTATATAAGCCCTGCTGCTGTTTCAGTCCTGCTGCTGTTTCAGTCTTGCTGCTGTTTCAGTCCTGCTGCTGTTTTAGTCTTTCTGCTGTTTCAGTCCTGCTGCTGTTTCAGTCTTGCTGCTGCTTCAGTCCTGCTGCTGTTTCAGTCCTGCTGCTGTTTCAGTCCTGCTGCTGTTTCAGTCTTGCTGCTGTTTCAGTCCTGCTGCTGTTTCAGTCCTGTTGCTGTTTCAGTCTTGCTGCTGTTTTAGTCTTTCTGCTGTTTCAGTCCTGCTGCTGTTTCAGTCTTTCTGCTGTTTCAGTCCTGCTGCTGTTTGTCTTTCTGCTGTTTCAGTCCTGCTGCTGTTTCAGTCTTGCTGCTGTTTCAGTCCTGCTGCTGTTTTAGTCTTTCTGCTGTTTCAGTACTGCTGGTGTTTCAGTCTTTCTGCTGTTTCAGTCCTGCTGCTGTTTCAGTCTTGCTGCTGTTTCAGTCCTGCTGCTGTTTCAGTCCTGTTGCTGTTTCAGTCCTGCTGCTGTTTCAGTCCTGCTGCTGTTTCAGTCTTGCTGCTGTTTCAGTCCTGCTGCTGTTTCAGTCCTGTTGCTGTTTCAGTCCTGCTGCTGTTTCAGTCCTGCTGCTGTTTCAGTCTTGCTGCTGTTTCAGTCCTGCTGCTGTTTCAGTCCTGTTGCTGTTTCAGTCTTGCTGCTGTTTCAGTCCTGTTGCTGTTTCAGTCTTGCTGCTGTATTAGTCCTGCTGCTGTATCAGTCCTGCTGCTGTTTCAGTCCTGTTGCTGTTTCAGTCTTGCTGCTGTTTCAGTCCTGTTGCTGTTTCAGTCTTGCTGCTGTATTAGTCCTGCTGCTGTATCAGTCTTGCTGATATTTCAGTCTTGCTGCTGTTTCAGTCCTGCTGATGTTTCAGTCTTGCTGCTGTATCAGTCCTGCTGATGTTTCATTCTTGCTGCTGTATCAGTCCTGCTGATGTTTCAGTCTTGCTGCTGTATCAGTCCTGCTGATGTTTCAGTCTTGCTGCTGTATCAGTCCTGCTGATGTTTCATTCTTGATGCTGTATCAGTCTTGCTGCTGTTTCAGTCTTGATGCTGTATCAGTCCTGCTGCTGTTTCAGTCTTGCTGCTGTATCAGTCCTGCTGATGTTTCAGTCTTGCTGCTATATAAGCCCTGCTGCTGTTTCAGTCCTGCTGCTGTTTCAGTCTTGCTGCTGTTTCAGTCCTGCTGCTGTTTTAGTCTTTCTGCTGTTTCAGTCCTGCTGCTGTTTCAGTCTTGCTGCTGCTTCAGTCCTGCTGCTGTTTCAGTCCTGCTGCTGTTTCAGTCCTGCTGCTGTTTCAGTCTTGCTGCTGTTTCAGTCCTGCTGCTGTTTCAGTCCTGTTGCTGTTTCAGTCTTGCTGCTGTTTTAGTCTTTCTGCTGTTTCAGTCCTGCTGCTGTTTCAGTCTTTCTGCTGTTTCAGTCCTGCTGCTGTTTGTCTTTCTGCTGTTTCAGTCCTGCTGCTGTTTCAGTCTTGCTGCTGTTTCAGTCCTGCTGCTGTTTTAGTCTTTCTGCTGTTTCAGTACTGCTGGTGTTTCAGTCTTGCTGCTGTTTCAGTCCTGCTGCTGTTTCAGTCTTGCTGCTGTATCAGTCCTGCTGATTTTTTAGTCTTGCTGCTGTATCAGTACTGCTGCTGTTTCAGTCTTGCTGCTGTTTCAGTCCTGCTGCTGTTTCAGTCTTGCTGCTGTATCAGTCCTGCTGATTTTTTAGTCTTGCTGCTGTATCAGTCCTGCTGATTTTTTAGTCTTGCTGCTGTATCAGTCCTGCTGATTTTTCAGTCTTGCTGCTGTAAAAAGCCCTGCTGCGGTTTTAGTCTTGCTGCTGTGTCAGTACTGCTGCTGTTTCAGTCCTGCTGATGTTTCATTCTTGATGCTGTGTCAGTACTGCTGCTGTTTCAGTCCTGCTGATGTTTCAGTCTTGCTGCTGTATCAGTCTTGATGCTGTATCAGTCCTGCTGCTGTTTCAGTCTTGCTGCTGTAATAGTCCTGCTGATGTTTCAGTCTTGCTGCTATATAAGCCCTGCTGCTGTTTCAGTCCTGCTGCTATATCAGTTCTGCTGCTGTTTCAGTCTTGCTGCTGTATCAGTCCTGCTGATTTTTTAGTCTTGCTGCTGTATCAATCCTGCTGATTTTTCAGTCTTGCTGCTGTATAAGCCCTGCTGCGGTTTTAGTCTTGCTGCTGTGTCAGTACTGCTGCTGTTTCAGTCCTGCTGATGTTTCAGTCTTGCTGCTGTATCAGTTCTGCTGCTGTTTCAGTCCTGCTGCTGTTTCTGTCTGTCTGCTCTATGAGTCCTGCTGCTGTATCAGTCCTGCTGCTGTACCAGTCCTGCTGCTCTATCATTCCTGCTGCTGTTTCAGTAATGCTCTATCACTCCTGCTGCTGTTTCAGTCCTGCCACTCTATCACTCCTGCTGCTGTATCAGTTCTGCTGCTGTTTCAGTCCTACTGCTGTTTCAGTCTGTCTGCTTTATCAGTCCTGCTGCTGTACCAGTTCTGCTGCTCTACCACTCCTGCTGCAGTTTCAGTCATGCTCTATTACTCCTGCTGCTGTTTTAGTCCTGCCACTCTATTACTCCTGCTACTGCTTTTTCAGTCCTGCTGCTCTATCAGTCTTGCTGCTGTTTTAGTTCTGCTGCTTATCAAGGAGCAAACAGAGGAGATGAAAAAGAAAAAGAAAAAGAGAAGATAAGAAGAGAGGGCACAGGCAAGTGAGAGTGAATGTGTAAGACGGGGAGCGAGTCTGCCTGTTGGGTCTTATATTACTTATGTTGAGCTCTTCATTAGAGTATTAGCTCTGTTGTGTAATTGCCATTGTAAGATAGTTTAGTGTGAGAGTCTCTCAGGTAAGCAGCCTCCAGTCTGATTACATCATGAAACCCTTCTGAGGAATTATTTATTCTTTCATTTTATTTTATTATTCAGTAACGAAATATGAAAGTGGTAGCAGGTTATATAGTTATTAGAGTGAATAATTAAAATAGACCCTCATATGGAACTGAAATTAGGTGGTCAGTGGCAGCTGTCCGGGTTAAACATAGAAAGAATCATTTTGGAATCTTCTGTTGACCACCTGACCATCTTATTGCATACTTGAATTTTATGGTAGTTTCATTGCATTGATCAGCTAAGCTTGATTAGCTTAACGGATGATTCCAGTGAACGAGTGCCATTCCTCCCAAAGGATTACAGCAAAAGTCTCTGACCAAAGACAGAGAGAGAGGGTGGGGGGGGGAGTGGGAGTGGGAGTGGAAGAGAGCCAGGCTGCTACTCTGTGCATCTGCAACCAATCTGAGCAGCTCAAGGGGGCCAAGCACTGCCGGCATCATGCATTACACATGTTTTCCACCTCACCCATCCCACAACATGAACTACAGAAAGCGAGGGAGGAGGGGAGGGAGAGAAAGAGAAACAGAAAGACTTTTCCATCCCATTCCATCCCCTCACTGGGATCTTACGCCTACATGCTGATCGGATTTCTCCACCCACTCAGAAAGTTAAGGGAGATAAAGTAGGAGGAGCTAGAACTTTCTGAAATCATTTCTACTCCTCATTTTCAATCTCCAGTCATTGTCAAGAGCACAAAGCTGGTGGATTATGCACAATAGGCTATATTCTAGTATGCATGGCCAGATCTACCATTTGAATGACCTAGGTGGCTGCACATGTCTGCCCACTGTCCAGGGGCATCAAAGAGTTGCTTAAAAATGCACAGTTTAAACACATTTGGTCAAATTTGATAGGCAGTGATGGTCTGAGTAAAACATAATCAGAACAATTTTGACTTATTCTATCCTCTCGCCATATTATTGGCATACCAGACAAAGAGGTCTTAGCGGAGAAGGTAACTCTGGTCAGAATTTGCAATACTGCAACCATCTCAGCGAATGGTCCTAGGATAATATCAAGGGGTTTGTGGAGATGCCCAGTGGCACCACAGGCTCCTACTGTGGCCCTGCTGGTACAAGATGAGTTTGAGGATGGTAAGGACAGGGTGGCACTGGGCTAACATCTCTTTTAGGTCCTCACATTGCAGGTGTGATATGAGTGCAAAAATCAGTCATGCAGGATGGTGTGAATGAGAAAAAGAGGTGTCACTAGGTGGTGTGGAAACACTAGAGTGCACTGTGAAAAGCCAGCAGCCTTTCATTTAAGGCACTTAACAACACAATCAATAGTATCACCAAGAGTATTCTTCACTTTGATTCAATTTTCTCCTCTTCATTGATCCCAATGAGCCTCATCTCTGTTGTCTCAATGTCTCAGCATGAGACTCGAGGCTCCTTCTGGTCTATTTATGTTGTTTATGTTCATGTGTACTGCTTCTAAACTCTGTTATTTCGGTGAATGCTTCTAATGAGAGGTTTTTCATTTAAGGCACTAGTGATTCAGCCCTTTTTAAATTTAGTTATCTTTGTTATGTGCTGCCATCTGGTGGAAGATTTGGATTAGTGGCATAATTTGAACTGGAAATGAAGCAAGATTAATGCTACATGCTTTTGTTTTTCTTTTAGTGTTCCAGAAGAAAATGTCCCAGGGAGATTCTGAAACTCTCTACTCTTTACCAACTAAGCAAAGTAAGTTGTATTACTTTAAACAAAGCACTGTTCAAATCCATATCAAGAAAGGACAAATATAATTCTGAGGTTGCATATAAGAATGCCTTTGTTAGGGAGCAAAATACAGACATTAAATAAAACCAATAATGACCAAATCATGAGCTAAACTATGTGATGTATTATTTTACTCAGTTAAAGAGGTGTGTTTGCTAGCTAGTTAGCTAGGCTAGTCTAGGCTAATATGCAAAGTTAAATGCTAAGTAGCTATAGTCTGGTTTCTGGTTGTGTATCAGCCTGGTACTTAGAAATGTACAACATGACTACATGATAATTGACCATTTTCCAGGTTATTATTATTACAGCTAGACCTTCAGTTCAGGCCGTAAATATCAAAACGGCATAAAGAATACATTAGAAAAATACACTCACTTCTATGATGCAATGCAATTGCATGTTCTGCTTGTTGGTGACAGACAAATGACCCTATATTATATCTTTAAGCAGTATTACAGTGACTAAGCAGAGAATTCAGCTGCCGCAGCTGTTTTCAATTTCTAACAACCTCTGATTAGGCGGCCCCATGTTTTCTTTTGGCCACTCTTTCTTTTGGCCACAAGAGCATTAGTGCAGTACTTGAAAAGTTAAATACAGAGTTATAATACAAGTTTGATTCTGTTAAATAAAAGTGTGTTTGCATTTCACAGAAATTATTAGATCTTGTCACTGCTAGTGCTTCAGACATCCTGAGAGCAGTACAATTTTATTGGAATTTGTTTACTGTTTGCACAGGTTGGAAAAAACAAAAACCTATTCAAGCAGGTTGTCTGCATATTTATGGTTATGGTTGTGCTGTGTAGCATAGATTGAAGTTCAAAACTAATTGTAGCAAAAAATAATTGAAATATGTTAGTTTGTGATGCAAATGATGCAAATGAAATGTAGATGAATGATGAAAACATGTAACCAAATCTTAAAAAAAAAATATATATATATATATATATATATATAAATATATATATATATATATATACATATACATACATAAATATATATATAACAGTTGCATATATGTGAAGATCTGATCTATTCATTAGTCAATACAT
>JAMWET010000180.1:922500-1030000 GCA_024036415.1 Prochilodus magdalenae
AGCAATCATTAACACAACTTAGACTAGTTCAGCTCAACCTGCAACTAAACCAATGCAATACTAAAGCGCCATTTATTCTTTAAGCCAAACATGCAAACATGCTTATCCATCAAAGCTATTTTAAAGCTAATGACCCCAAATTTTTGACGGACAGTGTTTAATCAGTTTTTATTAAAAGTAGTTCTTTAAAGAACAAGAAAGAACAGCTGGGGTGGTAAGTAGTTTTGTAAGGAGTTCTCCTAAGGCAACATTTATAATGAGCAGTTCAACAGTAATAAGTACAACTTAGCCACACAAACTGAGAGGGACTTTTACAGTGAGACTAATTCAGATTTTCACTCTGGTCAGCTGTGACCACAAACGAATGCCGGAGAGGGAGCCAGCAAGCGGAGACTGATTTCTACAGTAAGCCCCTCAAGGGACAGCATGTGAGTTTTCGAATTAAGTTTCTGGAACGTTCATCTACCTTTCAAAGCACAAAGCATTAATCTCCCTGCAGATGTTAGTTAATTGGCTTTCTTCCATTTCATAATTGTTGTTTATATCTCCTGATAATACTCACAAAAGTGAAGAAACTCTGATCTTCACCTTCTAATATAATCACTCTTCATTTTGCAGTCCAATTTCTTTTGGAAGGCAGACAAACGGTGAAAGTGAGTACAATCAAATCCATCTTCTCAACTTACACAAACTTTATGAAAGTATGAAAATGCTCAGTGCTGTAACTGCAGTGACTGATGGGAATAAACTTCAGTTGTTGCTTCTACCTTTTCCTTTTCTAGCAGCCTCGCTTGGACACATGCTCTAATATATGTTTGAAGCTACTCCACTTGGAAGCACACCAGAGGAAGACATAAGATCTTCAAGTTAACTTTCAATACATGGATAGGAAAGATGCCAACTGGTGCCCCTCTGACAGATTCCCAGAGTACCTATGAAAAGGAAACCAACGAAAAACAACAAAATCTTTATATATACATAAATCTCAATACTCAAAAAAGTCACATGCTTCTGGTCAAATTATGTGTTGCTGATTGTCTAAATCCAAAAAAGTGAACATGTGAATCATCTACAGAAAACGCTTTTCTGCACAATTACTGCATATCTGCTTAATTCAACATACTGGGAAAAAGATAAAACATACAACGTGTTCTGTGCAAAGTTTATATAAATACGTCTTCCCAGTCAGCAAAGAAATTGATATTGTGCACCGGAATTAGCATAAAATAGGATATTTAAGTATGTTCTCTATAGAGGATGTGTTATTATTTTATGATTCTTATTTTTCACTCAGAAACTCAACAAAACATCATTTGACTAGGGGTGTTCAGGCCTCTGCATATGACTCTACTTGTGACTATTTTTTGAGTTTTTAAACAATGTTAATTTCTACTTGTTACTCATGTTGAAGTGTCTGATGCTATTAGAATAAGTTAATATAAGGTGAAATCAAAATAAACAAAAAACAGTTCATTTTTAAATAAAAATCATCTTTCAATATTTTTCCCTCCATTTCTTCCATTTACCTCACCTAAATCCAGGCCTCAAACCGTCTGTAATAGTACAGTGACACCTTTGATCAGATTTAGCACCAAGTCCATGTCATATAAAAATGTCCTCAAGGAGGTGCTATGCTACCAGACATGTGGATGGAGTTGAAAACCACAGTTCGGTCTTGATTAATTCCCAGGCCCTTTGACAGACAGAAAGGGCTCTCGCACGCCCCGGTTTTCCCAGCAGACTCCCCAAGTGCCATACGGATCACTGATTGTGTGTAAAGACACACACTAGAGTCTCTGGATCTGCTACGGTGGCATCAAGGGGATGGCAAAAGCAGCTCTGCGACGAGGGGGCCAAGCACCCAGGCGCTACGTAGCTACTGCTAACCCGGTCCGCCTGCCAAAGCTAACAGCTGGACACGTTTGCATGATCAATCATGCTCTTTGTGAATAATATGTATTAAAGCCCCTGCGCTCCGGCAGCAGTTTTCGCCTTTGGAGATGATCCGGCTCCAGCAGCCCTGGTGGCATTTGCAGCTTGGGTTTTTTGCCCATCACCTGCTGCTCTGGGAGCGAGGAGAGCTTCCTGATCCTAGGCTGGATCCAGCTTTGCAGTGCCCTCTTCACCTTCATGCATATTCCTCAGCGCCATGAACCCGAGCAGGCCGTGTTAGAGAGTCCTTCGTGTGTGATCTAAATCAGGCCACTTCAAAGGCAACTATTGTGTCTTGCCAGAATCGGAATGGCTTGTTGTTTATTGCCGAAATGAACAAAATTAATGACTGCTTGTCCATAGTCTCTTATGGAAAGATGCCACAGGAGTTCCTACTTTTCGCAAGCTGGAAGAGAGTTGATAAAGCCCACATAAAAGATTAAGGCTTCCCCGAAGTATAGAGCTTTATCAGAGGGAGCGGAGGGCAGGATTAGAATGCAGATGCATCAACAATGCTGTCATAAAAACCTCAAACTGATAAAGATCCAGTGCAGCTGAGGCTCACTCTGAACACCAAGAGTGAACTGGGGCACCCTGTGATGCCGATAATGTGTGCTTGCCATTTCCAGTTTTTTTTTTTTTTTGATTGACTTCCACTAATGAAACCTTTCCAGAAACTTGCAGGAAATGTACTATGTTGTGTGGACGGAAAGAGGTAGATGCCAAATGCAGGTATCTGGATTAGCTTTTGGTTAATTTCCAGAAATGTTCAAGCACACACGAGCACAAGCACCCGAACGCACGCACATGCGCGCACGCCTCTAGCTCAGTCTCCATCCTCCGGATTAAGACCCAGAATTATGCACAGCTGCTCCCCTTTCTGCTCCCTGATAAAAATCGGGCAATTTCACAGTCAGTGGCATTCTTTCATCCCCTAATCCCCCGGCATGTGTACAGTATACGTGACCCTCCCCAGGAAAGGGCCGAGGCCACAGTTGGGGCACCTCCGGTTGGGGAGAGAGGCTTTGATTTGAGGGCTCCTTGTTCAGAGGGACCAGGCCACAATAAATGGAGCACATTGGATTTAAATGGCTGAGCTTTTATCTATTTACGCTCTTTAAAAATAAAGGTTTCTTAATGGTTCTTAATTTACAGTGGAGTTAAACGCTTTCATTTGTATAGAACGTTTACATTATGTGCTTTTTCATCTGTGAGAAGGTTCTTTAGTAAAAGTGTTTCCTCTATAGTGTCACTGCAAAGACCTTTTTTGGTACCTTTATGTTATATAAGAGTGTACTATACTACTGCTGGACTAGCATGTGAGAAAAAACGAATTATCTGAATATCATAAAGACACGTCTAGTTGACCATTACTGAGCGAAAGTCAGAGACCACACTTGATTTATCCAATGTACACTGGAAATGGTCATTCAGTGCAAGTTGCATTCAGTGCAATGTAGTTTTTGGAAGATATTTCTGGAGTGATGGGATAAACATGGGATAAATGGAAGAGTTAGGAAAAAAAAAGAAAACTGAAGTTCCATCAAATGATTAAAAGTAAATTCCTAACAACCTTGCAAGACCGGGTAGACCAAGGGTGCTTGACTTTCCCACCCCTAGGCCCAGGTGATAAGGGCTACAAAGCATAGCAGCCACCAAAAAACTAAAATGAATTATTATAAATACAGTTTCTCTAAGAAATGATACATCGATGATATGTTGTCTGAAACTGAAGATGGATAATTAGCCTGCTGCTGTCAGGTTTTATATTCATATTAATAAACTTAATATAACACCAATATGGTTATGCATACCAACATTTCCAGCCCGCTACAAACTACTCCCTCAACTAGAGGGTGCTTCATGGCCCACTGGTGGTCTAGGGCCCACAGGTTGAGAATCCCTGTGGTAGACCACCCAAACCACCACTGTCTGATAAACAGCCCTTTTCATCTTTGAGAGTGAGGAGAATATCAAGCTCTACTATATGCCAAAAAGGTATTATTACAACAACATCACCTCACAGGCCAGACCTCAACATCACAGAATGGGTTTGAGTTTACTTGGTTTGGGTGATTCAGGAAATGCAACCAACTTCTAAGACTGAACTTTGCAGGTGTCTAAAATTATTTTTGAAGAACTGAGAAAGCAAACCTCTTAAAGGGCTTGGAGCTGTAAAACAGACAAAAGGATATAAACTGGTGTTATATGCAGGTGTTGACGCTCAAATCTATCTGATCAAATCTAGGCCTACACAGATTTACACTACTCATATTTAAAATACTCAGTGACAAGCAACTAGTTGAAGCTATTTTCCCAAAGATTTCAGAGATATAAAATCAGAGCAAGCAAAAAGCAGTACCTACCCCTGTCCTCTGCATTCAGTACACCTCTATAGAGGCTAAAAACAACAACAGCTCACATTTATCAGTGCAGTGAGAGAGTACAAAGACGGCAGAATGGCAGCAGTGCTTAGTGGGACTGGAGATGTTTGTTTACCCCTGAAATGAACTCAAATTAACCAGAACAAACTACAAGAGCAAACCACTTACCATATAGATGCTATGCATCTTTAGGGCTTTGAAAACGTCTTCATTAGGAAGTGGCTAATGGTGCTGCATCTCAGGTCTGAGAGTTTGTAGTGCAGGAGAAAAGGGTTGGAGTGATTGGCAATCAGCGCACATAAGAGCCAGGTGTTAGGCTGAACCATGCTTTGATAGATGTCTATCAGGACACTTCTTCGAAGCTTTGATTGTGCCCTCTACTACTGCTTTGAATACTGGCTTGGCCACTGTAGACTGTGCTATTACGCTGTTACAGATCTACAGTATATCAGCACCAAACCTCTGTGACTTCCAGAATAAAGGTCTTCATCGCTGTATATGGTTAAGCATGCTGACACACCATTCAGCTAATTAGTCAAGAAGCATAGACAAACCTTTAACAAAACTCCTCAGAAGAAACATGCAGTGAGAATGTGGCAGTAATTTTTTGAAAGCAGTTTTAAATTTGGACCCGTTAAGCTCAATGGTGAAAGGGGTGGTCATTTTTATCGTGGCTTCCATGCGTGGCAACCAAAGCAGTTTCTTTCTTGCTGCCTACAATGCGTTCGTTTTTGTGGTTTACTGCAAATGTGGGGCAGTCCCCTGGTTTTGTTAAATACCCTCTGCAAATGCTGCGGAGTACCTAAAAAAACCTTCTTTGCAGTATAACAATGCTTTGGATTAATGTTATTTGTAAGAAAAATCGGTTATTGTATTCAAAAACGATGCAAAGTTGGAAACATCCTCAACTTTCTTGTATAAGCAGTCCCCTGTATTACAACTTGTTATAAAAAAATCACATGGACCTTATTCCGATTTTTTTTTTCATTGATTATAAATTTGACTGGAAAAGGCAGAGGTCATCCAATGGGAAATTGAAGAACTTGCTACAGGGCTGGATATCTGGTCAGAAAGCGACCGCTTTTTCATAGGTCTTTTATTATCTGTTTTTATAGCGAAGCAATGTCATGGCTTTTTAAAAGGTGCATCTGGTGAAAAACCAGAGGTGGTGAATAGAATGAATGCCAGACAGGTAAGAGTTTTAAAATTTCTGTTTCCTCAGCCGGTTTTTTTCAGAAGGTTCCTATCCCACGATATTTAGTCCAAAACATTGGACAACGACTATACAAAAGAACAATGTGAAACCTAATTCACGGCAGAAATGAACCTTGTCCAGCCCCCTAAAATTTAGTTGTTTCTGCGGTTTTAACAAATACATAATTTGAGCCAAAGCCCCAAGAATTCATGTTTTCCACCCCAGGTGTAGCTTCGTCCTACCACCACAACAGGGCAAGAGAATAAACTGTTTTTTTTTTTTTTCAATTAAAGTAATTTAAGTACTAATTATTATTATTTTAATTTTATGTGTATCTCCATTTTTGATTGTGGATTTTACTTTTCTGGGAATACATTTCCACACACAGTCCACCACACCGCATTGAGTAAAATGGACCAAAACAGAAAATGGGGGCACAAAATTGCTTGGAAAACATCTGGTTCCATTGAGTTGTTGCACTTTCTCGTAAAGTTGTCATTCTGTAGATACTTGTTCATCTTTGAACAGCAATAATATATATTTCATACAAATATTTTTTAGCCAAATGTTTTTTTCTGGGTTTTAAGGTGCTTTTAAGTGGTTTTGAAATGCTTTTTTTGATTCAACAGTTTTTTTTTTTGAACAGTTGTAACTTGTACTCATAAAAACACAATAAACCTGTTTTAAACTTCAGGACACATTTACTTGTTTACAAGTTAAAAGGCTAAACTGGGTGTCCACTTTCCTGGCTCGACATGGGATTTTGAGGGACATGGATGCAGTCCCCCCCCCTCGCTTCTATTTTCCTTAGTGTAAAAAAAAATACAATATTTTAAATTGAAACTTATATTAATTTTTTATTCTTGTTTTTATGTTTTGGTTTGTTTTACTTCTAGCCCCACGTTAAGTAAGCTAAATGCCTACCTCTATGGAAGTCTAAAGTTGACCCCTCTCTTGCCTCAAAGAAAGCCTCCCTATTAAATCTACACCATTAAACCTTTTCTACTCTATACAGTTTGGGGAACTGGTTTCCTTGAAAAACCCTGTGGGGTATTTCAGTGGCCTTTTGGTGTAAACAAACCTCATGAAGAAATTGCCCTTAATTTGAATGGTTTTTTTTTCCCCTTCATGTTTCTAATATGAGACCTGTGATGATGTGCTGGAAGTTTTAGCTTCAGAGCAGCAGGGTGACAGCCAGGAACAGAGTGATATGTCTTCAATGATTTTACCCTTCATCCACTACTCCGGGAATTATCTCCCTCCCTGGGCTTCTGTTTTCTGCCCTGGTTTGGCCTGTGTTGTTAAGCCCCCGACCCCCAGTGGGGGGGGTTTTGTGGAGGGAAAGGTCTACCACCTTGGAAAAGGGAATTTCGCCCCCAGCCCCACCACTTCTGAAGAGTTTTTCACCATCAACCCGGGGGCATTTACTCTGGGTGCAGCCTAATTCAAGCTTTAAGCAAACCCCCAGTCCGCGTCGCCCTGGGCTAATGCCCCCATGCGATTCGGTGCCCTCCCCCCTGTAAAACCCGCTCCCACAAGGGTGAAGTAGCATCTGCTAGCATCAGAGGGCGATGGTACATGGGGCAACCGTGGCCCCTACCGGCCCCCCCCTCAGCCCATCTGACAATCGGCGAGGCCCAGAATGAGGCCCCCCTGGGGTGCGGGCCCCCCTGTGGTGCCCCCTGGTTTGGTCCCCGGTGGCCCTCAGGAAGCCCCCCAGAGCCTGAAGCTTTGGGCAGATTAAGCTTGCGCTATTCACTGCAGGGCTTTTGTGCTGCAGCACCCAGCGTGTCAAGTCCCTGGTCCTGCGGGCCGCTGGGGGAAATGCCCCCTACTAATTTCCCCTCACGCTGGTCCCAGCGGCTCTGCCAATTTTCTCAAGTGGCTCCTAAAAGGTCACCTCCGCCACGGAGAAGCCCCAGAACAGGCGGGCACATATTTTTATCGTCCTGGCGCCGTCCCTGGTGAACCTTGCCGTCCCCCCCCACCGATGCCGGCAAAAAACCGGGCCCCCTTGAAAGTTCCAAAGGCCCGAGGTTTTGATATACAGGGAAGGCCCCCTAAGTCCTTATCTTTTAAGGCCTAGCGTGATTCATGTCCTTACTTTTACTTTTATCTTCCTGTTTTGTATTTGCTTCTTTTTTTTTTTCTTGATTGTTTTAGTTCTTTTTTTTTTTATTCTGACTTACCATTGCGAGGCTAAAACAATTAGAGGACCTGTACCTTAAAATGGTATCCAGCCATAGCGCCTTGTAATCTTTTTTTTTATCAGCAAAACCTTCCCAGTGCTTTTCCAAGGGGAGTTGAAGCCTTTTGAAAGCTTGACGGTTTTCTGTTTTTCGTAAGGATGGTTTTTTTGACTGCCCTCCGATGTTTGTCTGGTCCTGTCGTGGTTAAAAAAGAAGACAGTGGTGTTTTTTTAATGTTTTTTTTGGTTGTTGGGGGCGTTTGATTTACTGTATTTTTTTTTTGCAAGAAGTCCCCCCCCTTTGCGCTTGGAACAACACACTGTAAAGCAAATTAGAGAGGGGCACCCCAAATGACAAGCCCATAATTTTACATCATTAAATGAAATAGCGCTATTCACTGCAGGGCTTTTGTGCTGCAGCACCCAGGCGAGGTCAAGCTGTCTGCGGCCGCGGGGATGCGCTAATTCCTCCGCGGGTCAGCGGCTCTGCATTTTCAAGTGGCTCCTAAAAGGTCACATCCGCCACGGAGAAGCCAGACGAGCGGGCATTATCGTCCTGGCGCAGTCCTGGTGACCTGCGTCCCCCCACGAAGCCGGCAAACCGCCTGAATCAAAGGCCGAGTTGATATACAGGGAAGGCTTAAGGCTTTATCTTTTATCAGCACTTCAGTGCTTCCAAGAGGGAGTTGAGCCTTTGAAGCTGACGGTTCTGTTTTCGTAAGGATGTTTTGACTGCTCGATGTGTCTTCGTGGTAAAAAAAGAAGACAGTGGTGTGTTATGTTGTGTTGGGGCGTTTGATTTACTGTATTTTTGCAAGAGTCTTTGCGCTTGGACAAACACTGTAAAGCATAGAGAGGTCAATGGCAGCCCATATTCATCATTAATGAATAGCTGGCCTGGTTTCAAGCCTCATGGATGCTCCCTTTCTTTAGGCGTATTTCACAGTGCATGCAGTGCCAGAATTTAAAGAGTATGTGATAAGTTTGCTGGGCTCTGGTCTTTATAACCATGCCAAGAGAGGTTTCTCAGGTTAAATGTCATGATTCTTAAGACTAATCTCATTATTACAGTAATGTACGACATAGGTGAAGGGAAAAGAGGGCAAACAAGGCAAGGATTAAAATACATCTTCACAAATAATGGAGAAGGAGGGACGTTAGAAGACCTGCTGTTCATCTGAGCTCTTGCAAGTGTAGCTAATGTTGGAACCTGCGCAATCGCAATTTGAAACAGCAGCAATGAAAGAGAATACTGCCATGTTTGGTCATGAGAATGGTGCCAGCCTAGTGCCTCTTGGGAAGACAGTTTAGAAACAACCGCCCTCTTAAAAATAAATGTTCCTGAATGGTTCCTGACTTGAACACGCAGTTCTAGGAACTGGCATAACATTTTGAAAACACTTCTTCACACTTTTTAATGAAAAACCTTTAAAGAACCATCCATTGCCAGGTTTTTGGAAAAGCCAAATAACAACCACTTGGAACTCTCTGAACTAACACCTTACTGAGGGACATTGTCAGGGCTGGACAGGCCAACTGTATCGAAACATGTACTAAGAGAACCGAGTCCTGTGCAAATACACATATGTGCAAGAAGATCACAGTCACATCCATGCAATAGAGCTCTGTGGGCACCTGTGTATCTCCATTTAATAATGTTAATCCAAATGCTTTTTTTTTTTTTATATATATTTAAGGGTTTATGGTAGTCATAGTCTATCAGGCAATATGAACAGTGTGCAAAATAAAGGGCGTTGTCATAATGTAAAGCTAGCAATGCTTTGGGATTTTAGCTGTGCTACCACCTTCTGTGACTACTGCCTTCATTATCTTCAACCTATATGTGTTTTGGAGTCAGTAAGCTGATTTAGGAAACAAATGAAACGCTGAATGATCGTGACTCTTAAGCAATAAACTGTTTACCTCCCTGTTGTGAAATTCCAACCATACGTGCAATACTGCTGGTGTGGTTTCCTAGTCCTCAAAAATGCAGAATAAATGCTATTGCTAATAGCGCCTCCTTGTGGGGAATCCGAATCGAAACGAAATGATCAGTTTATTAAGTAATTTAAATACAAATATTTTAGATGCTTTTATTTCTCAGTTAAAAATGACAATATGTCCCTTTTATAGAGGTTTATAATTTTGAAAACCTTTAATGTAGCTTCAGTCTCAGTGCTAAAAATGTCATTTGCAGTTCTTATTGCTAGATCCTCAAAATTTGTATTTACAGTCTTACGGTCGAGTCTATTTAATCTATTTATTTGTGTTTATTTATGTGTTTATTTATGAACTTGTTATAATACATGTACATGTACAGTTTCTGCAGCTGCAGGTACTGGATTGGTTTGACACTAGTTGGGAAACATCCTTATAAATGTAGGTTTATGTCAGTTCTCATTAAAAGTTCATGAAGGTGTCATAGAGCCTTATAAATGCTGCGCCTCAGTGTTACCAAACAAATGGATTTGGTCCCGTGGTTATCCTGAAAAAAGCAAAACCACAAGGATGAACACCACACAATATGGAGTGACAGCAACATCCCCGCTCTCCTGAAAGCTCCTCTCACCAGAACGGGCCTACCGCTCGTCGCCGCAACAAAAGAGATTAATTGTTCCAACACATGTGCAATAATAGCTTGACTCCATGCCCAACCAATGGAGTGCACAATGCCAGTCCACAGAGTAATCAAGGTGATTTGGCAAGCACTGCCTTGCATACATCGTGCCATAAAGACATCATCTTACGCCGCACAAGAGCTGCCTGCAATATTGCCTTGAGGGGCTTCCTGTGCCAGGGATGTGGTGTAAATAGGAGCCGGAGCACTGACTAATCAAATAGGTGTGTGTCTGAACGCTCTCTGTCAGCATTATGAGTGAGAGTGGACGACTCACTGCATTGGGCAATAATCACTCCTGGGTCGTCTCTGAGGGGCATGTGTAGATGTGAGTGCTATGTTGTTTTTACCATGCAGGACCCTCGGAGCCCCCATGCACTTCATCACAAACCCGTACATGCATATATGCAAATACTGCTGAAAGCACTCTTTCTCTTTCACTCTCGCTGTCTCATTTACTCTCATAACCTTTCTTTGTTTCTCTTTCTTTCTCTGATTCTCTTATTCTCACTTTTTCACTCTTACTCACTCTCTCTTTCTTTCTCTTTTATTTGTTCTCTCCTCTCTCACTCTTTCCCTTTTTAGAATTCTTTTCTCTCTACCATTCTCTTTTCCTGTTTTCATCTGTTTTTCTCTGTCATTTTTTAAAAATATATTTATATTTATCTAATTCTCTCACTCTTTCTTTCTCTTCCCCTTGTCTTGTTTTCCATCTCTTCCATCTCTCAGTCTTTTTCATTCTGTCTCCCTCTGTCTGTCTCACCCAGTCACTGTTTCTCTCTGTCTGTCTATTCGAATCTCTCCTGCTCTCTGTTTTCTGCTTCTGTTTCTCTCTAGCTCTGTGTATATCTCATTTTCTCTAGTCTTTATATTACTTCTCTACCTCTATATTACCTCTATCTATCTATCTATCTATCTATCTATCTATCTATCTATCTATCTATCTATCTATCTATCTATCTATCTATCTATCTATCCTCTACTTCTCTCTTTTCCCTGTCTTTCTCTCTCTTTCTCTCTCACTCTCTCTTTCATTTCCTCATCTAGTATGATGAACACGTTGTCAGTGTTGGGGGGATCAAAGCTTGGCAAAATATGAAACTTCATACATTAATTCTGAAAAACTAATTTTATTGCTTGAAAAAAAAAGAAACAGGAAAAAAACCTGGGAGGAATAAAACGATTGGGACATTTTCCCAGTTCCTCTGAGCCTGAGGCAGCTCTAATGATTTTTCTCCACTCGGATGCAGGTGAGGAGAGTCTCATTCCAGCTGAATCACGTCACACCCCCCGCCCCTGCCCCCTACGCAGGTGCTTGGCCAATCAGGGAGCTCGCTGCCGCTGGACGTCCGCCATAGTGTTATTAAAACCTGCAGGCATGCTGAACACAGCCTCGACACATCGCCCTCCAGTGCCGCAAGGAATTAGAAAAACCACGAAAAAGCTCTCCAAAGAAATGGAATCATAAAAAGCGAAGCCAGGGGAGGAAAGAAGCTGACAGGTTTAGTACGAAGAGGGGAAACCCAGAGCACGGGGCAATGCTCCCTCACCTAATCACCACTGCTAATGGGATCAGTCATTAAAGGCAAGCAAAATGGCTGAACGGCTAACTGATGGGTGACGTTAGATAGAGCTAAAATGCACTGGCATCCTTGCAGGCTAGCTCACAAACTCGCCAGTGACAAAAAGGTGCATTTCCCTGACACCTCCCTTCGATGTACTAGGCTCAAAGTAGCTGGGTCCATTCTGTAGGTGCTTTTACAAACTTCTCTCAGATCCCTGGATTTGTCTCCTGCTTTTTGCTAATGACAGCATGCTAATTTTCCCTTGGTGCCACGCTCGGTGCATTAGCTTTGATAAGCTGAGCTTTTCTCACCTGCAGCCAACAACATGGCGCACTTCCACCAGGCACCATATGCAAATTATTATTAATGGTGATTCATTTACTTAGTGTCCTGTGCCAATCTTCACTATTAGGAGGGGAGAAAAAATGGCGAGAAGAGCAAAAAAACACCTCCGTGTTGGGGTTTTAAACTACCCCCAATATCGCCCGGTTTCGAGGTTGCTAGGCGACTCCCAATCGGCTGTGCCGCGGAGGTTGGCGCCAGCATGGTTTGGCGCAGGTGGAGCGCATATGGAACAATGGCCCATCTGGGTGTGCCAGCAGCGCCCATTTTAATCACACCGTTGCCACGGCGCTGGGCTGATGGAGACGTCGAGTGGGCTGCTGGGAGGTGGCCAGACCTTGACCGAGTCCCAAATGGCCCCCTGTTGGACATATAGTGCAGATTTGGGTGTGCAAACCATTATTTCATTACCTATGTAGCCCACGGTATAAGGAAGCAGGGAGCCGATAGAGATTTAGGCCCCTTTGGCTAATGCAACAGGGGACGCTAATGCCCGAGATGAAAGGCTAATGACACAGCAAGACTTGCCATTAAATCCATCACTGACATTGATTCAATCCCCTTGTTAGCATGAGATTGCTAATGCAGCATTTCTTAAACAATAGCCCAGCCATAGGTTCTCTTAGCTCTTAGTTTTCTAAAGAGAGCAAACTACCAAAACCATGTGTGGACTGGGTGCTGTACTATGGAAATGTATGCACAGGCATACCGCGCAAATGCTTCTCAGCTCTCTCCTGCCGCCTGATGCTAATGCTAACCCTAGCTCTAATGCTATGGAAATTGGAAGCACGTGTGCCTAATGAATCAATCATCCAGGGCACCTTATCAACTGAAGCACATTTAGTATGAGCAGGCCTAGCGCAGGTTAATTAAAACACAAAAGCCAAGGGGGGAAGGCCTGGCATCCGTCCCTGCCCAGTCTAAGCCTGTTTCTGCCATGCTGGGGGAAGAGGATTTGGGGCTAAGTGTGTAATTTTAAGCCCCCCCTTCCCACCGAACCCACCAACCCCCTACTACGCTCTCACACATACATAAATAAATCAACTCTTTGCCTCTTTCCGCACCTGCCCCCTTTAAAGTGATGTTTGTCAACTGCTAGCGAGGCTTTAAAGTTGAAGCTTGTTGGCGGCAAGCTTTATACTTGCGCATAGTCACATAACAGCGATACATCTGCTTTTAAAGAATGCAAAACTGAAATAAAATAGCCTGACATGCTAGTAAGCAATGAAATCAAGCTGTCACAGCAAAGCTTTCACAGGTGGTCTCCAAATAGTCATATTTCATGGTTGCTGAGCACTTTATAAGTAGGGCAAAGGCAATAAAAAGGGAACGCTGTTTATGTATTACGCAAAATTATAAGCTAATAACATGGCAATACTCTCCGAAGCACACAAAACATTCCTCCTAGTTTCCTAGTGATTTAAGGGTTAACAGAAAGCTATTCAACACCAAATGCACTTTAATTTAGATGAGCTCACCGCATATATGGCATTTTGTCCTAATCAGCAGTCATTACTGAGATATCTGGAAATCACTTCCAGAGCTTTCTCTCCATGATGAGGGGGGCTTTCTGCTAGGCATGAAGCGTACCTATCATTAGCCTCGCAGCAAATCACCCACTTTCTGCAGATGATAAAGTAATTCCTCAAACTATTAAAATTACATCAGGTAAATTAGAAGTTTAAGACGCTGATCAAAAGAAACAGGAAGCACGCGCATGAACAGGCCGGCATGCAAAGCGCAGACACTCACTCGGTGAAGTGTACGCACACTCTGAGAACAGTTCTTTGTGCGTCCCCAGGGAGACTGCTGCGTGAGTTTATACGCAGGGGGGTCATGAACTGCGCAAGTTTTAATTAAGTCGCCACTCTTGGCACAGTACAGCAAGCCTACCACTGAGCTCCATTAGAAGTGTACTCCCAATTACATACACAAACCCAGCACAAGACCACAGCTTCCATAATCACCACAATACCTGACAGAAACATGCATGTCGTTATACACATGACGCAAAAGGAGGACACAGGAACGCAATTGACTGTCGTTCTCGCATTCACTATTGCTTTGAAGAGTAGCACAATGTGCACATTTGTTTTTTTGATGGATAGTTTTAAGAATATGTATCCAAATATAACCCTTTTTTAGAAAGCAAAATTCCTACTAACTCTGTTCCCAGCATCTAACGTCTGCAAACAATTCAGGCCAAAGTGGTGTGAGTGCAAACTTTACAACTTACCCCATAGGTGGAGGGGCAGGAGTAACTCCACTCATCAACAACAGAATAGCTACACAGTTACAATAGCTGCACCCAGAAGGACTCAGCCAACATGAATGAAACTTGGTGGGTAGGATTAACATCATGAGACGTGCAAATGATTTAAGTTTTCTGCTCAGCCACACATGTGACATAGGCAAGGACGGGCCTTACCGCTGTACTTGACTCACCCAACAGCCATGATTGCAGACATTCAGTGAGCAGTGATGCCCTTCATTAGTCATCCTATCAGTGCCATCACTATTGGCAGACAACTGCACGATGCAGGACTACATACACGCAGACCATTACGACGAATGCCCTCAACATCACATTAACGTCACCAAAGACTGCAATGGTGTCGAGATATACGATTTGTTGTCACACGTCACATGTCCAGAAGGCCTGGTTCCACTACACTTCCACCCCTACGGCAAAATGTGCAGTAACTGCATAGGAATATTCCAGCTGCAAGGGACTGATTATCGCAGGACACCATTAGGAACCTCTACAACTCCGTGCTGTGACGCAGTTAGTGTAGCTCAGTGGTTAACACCACTACCCAGAGTGCCATCTCTACATGTGGGAGACTGGGGTTCAAATCCTGGTCTGGGTGACTATGCTGTGCTACACTAATAAGAGTCCTTAGGCAAGACTCCTAACACTACACTGGCCTGCCTGTAATATGATTAACCTTGTAAGTCGTTCTGGATAAGAGCGTCAGCTAAATGCCGTAGATGATGTCTGGCATGTTGCATTAGCAAACATGGTAGCGAGACACTACTTCTGTATCTACAGATATTGCTCATATTAGGCTAAATTTATTATAATTAATTGTTCCTGGTAACCTTTATCTTCCTTCCCAATAGCACTGCACTTCCTTCAGGGTGCAACTATTCTTTTATTGATGATGATTGTTTAACAGACGGATGAGTAGCTATAATAGTAAATAAAATGGCTGGGAAATCGATGCAATACACAATTAATTCCGCAGTTTTATGTTGATTAACCAGATTAGCTTTCCAACATTCCAACAAAGTAAGAGTAAAATAAGAGTAAATATTTATGAAATATTCTCAGTTCACCTTTAACAAATCTGTGTCAAAGTGTTAATTGAAAATTCGATAGGGGTGGAGACCACAGCTTTTTGGCGATTTGTTGCCCGCTATTGCTTGGTGCATGAATGTAAAAGGTTGGATCATCTTACAAACATAATTTTTAGCTAAATAGGTTCAATATGTAGAGCAATTATGTCTGTGGGTGTGCAGACACAACCGTGGTAACTTGATCACAGCTTCAAAATGCTACCAAATCTCAAAAACAAGAGCCGTTCCCAGTTAAACTGTAATTTGAGAAGTTCTCTAGAAAGGTCTTACATGTAGCTGAAAACATGGTCTTCAATTTTCACCAGTTTCACCACCTAATGCTCTTTCAAGACACTATGAAAGCATTTCTAGACCAGGTATGCTACCAAAGAACTGCTTTCCATTCTATGTAGAATGCAGTTAAAGCATTGTCCACAATAAAGTACATTAAAGCTTCGTTTTTCTCACTACTACTTCTCACTGATCTACAACATCTACAACATCAAGTTTTGCAGGCTTTAATGGCCTCAGTCTGCCAAGTTCTTCACGTTAATGTTAGTACCAGGAACGGCTGACTGTATTTAGCTACTCCTTCAAAATGCAAAGGAGGCCTGTAAAGAAGAGGCATCCTCAGTTTAACTCTTATTTTGAGAAGAGCTCTGTGAAGCTTTTTCATGAATGTGAAAACACTGCCCCTTAGAGGGGTATTGTAATGATGGATACGGTTACGATGTTGCTTTCTCATGCCGCCATAATCTCAGTATGCATATTCTTCTAGCCCTTTCACCATCTGCAGCCGGAGCCAGAGGGGGAGAGGGAGCAGCAGTACAGTAAAGGCATTGTGTGCCCGGACAGGGGAGGGGGTGTAGTCTAAGGTGGATGAGAGGAACCAACCACAAGATCCAGCCAAGTCAATTAAAACACAAGTGCCAGAGAAACATGCAGCGTTTAGAAACCGATGTGAAATAAGTTAAGACTGGTGGCGAGGGAATCTTTAGTGCACTGTATCATTTCTGAATCTCCTAGGGCTGAGATGCTGTGGACAAGTCAGCTTTGACCTACATACTGCAGAACAAATACAACAAAACTAACCGAAATCCTTATTCCTGACAATTATCTACACAGAATAGTCCAAATTTACCCTCCTTCTATTCTATTCTATTCTATTCTATTCCATTCTATTCTATTCTATTCTATTCTATTCTATTCTATTCTATTCTATTCCATACATACAAGGCATATATGTTCTATGTTACAAGTATTACCCCCTTAAAGGAATGGAATAAAAAATGATATCCACTATTATTTTTTTTTTAACTTTGATACTATGGAACAATTTTTTTTTTTTTTTTTTTGAGGTCAGGATTTTCAATAGTTAAGGTGTTAAAAATGTCTTTACCATAGAAACTGGTTTAATGGTTTAATAGTTTAAAAAAAAAAAATAATAGCATATACAGCATTCACATATTCAATCTTCATTTTCAATCAATGCAACTACATCCTTCAACATCAACATAAGGTATACACACAGTCATTAAACAGTAAAAAACAGCCACGAGAGGAGTCGTCTTGTTAGTGGCAGCACTACTGGTAGATGGCTTCCCAACACAGGACTAAATGCACACAGACCATTATGACGATTACCTTAAACACCACATCAACGTTGACAAAGACTGCAATGGTGTTGTGCCAGACTGTCATGTCGTGACTCAGAATGGCAGTGGGTCATCTTCAGTGACAAGTCCCGCTATTGTCTGGAACACTGGAAACAACCAACGAATGTGTGGAGGCACCGTGGCCGTGCCAAGATTAACCTGATGTCACGCTACCTCAACTGCAACATCTGTAGGAACTGTGTAAGAATATTGAAGCTGCATGGGATGGATTATTGCAGGACACCATTAGTAACTTCTACAAGTCTATGCCGAGACGTCTGGCACGGTGCGTTAGCTGAGAGTCACTACTTCTGTATATGTAGCTCAATGTATATTGCCTGAATAGCAACCAGACAGTTCCCTCTAGGTGCAACTATTCTTTTTAGAACTTGTGGTTCTAACTAGAACCCTAATCTTCACTAACTCTTTTTAAGAGTGTAGTTTTAAACTGTACTCTATTCACTTTCTAATGTTGGCATTATGCCAAATTTACTGTCATTTCCAAACTGCCACGTTTAATGAGCTAAGGGAAAATAGGCAAGCTTAAATTGGAATCTTGGAAGAATTCTTTATTAGTCATGTTCTTCCAATAGTTGCTACAAAAGCAGCCACTGGAGAACACCAGCTTCTTCACCCAACATACCACTTTTTCTTTCTCTCTTTGTGACTTTATACTTCAAGCCAGCGAGATTCACCAACCTATAGCTAAACCATCCATAAGAACGTTCTGGAAACATGAGGATAAAAAATAGATGTCTTCAATCTGGCATTAATGTTAGATCTTGCTCCTCTTCTGCATACCACATATAAGAAACAGACCTCAAAGCATCAGTTCCCAGACATTAACAAACCTCACATTATCTAAAGCAGACCACTCTGTTAACCACACTTCTGCATATTAGTACAGTATGCACTTCTTCAGCAATCCTTTACCGTCATGTTTATAAGCATATTAAACCCCAGGAAATATATATTCAGTGTAAATGTAACATTGAACCAATAAATGTAAAATACTATTGTGTACATCATTTTCATACCGAATAAGCAAAATATATGAGGCATTGGTCCTCGGCTAACTTCTGTCTGCATTAGCCATGCAATAAATATGCAACATGTGAATATTTTCTTTAAAACAAGCTCCTGACAGAGCGGTGAGAAGAACCCACTGTTGGCTGGGAATGAGCTTTTAAGGCCATTTCCTGCAAGCAACGTCCATCATTGCTCTCCATCTCACGCCGTTCTCTCTGTCAGCCATTATTCATCGTATAATGTTGTGCTGGGCAGCGCCCCAAAACCCAAAGCAGCCATGGGGAAAGAAATGGGGAGAGAGCAAACACCCGACGAACACTTCATCCTTTACGTTTTCGTGGAAGGGATGGAGATAGGACAGAGTGGAGGAGTTTTACTCCGATCCAACTTCGCACAAGTGTTTGAAAATGTTGACAGTTCCGCCTAGGGAAAATTAAACATGCTAATCATTTCCAGGGTTACTGACACAGGATTGAGGCTGTAGCTGAGATACAGTATATTATTTTAAATCTCTGGAACTACATGAGGGAAATTCTCTTGCTTTTGATACCCAGAATGGCTGTCAAACCTGGTGGTCGAACCCAACGTGCTACTCAATGATTGATCCCTTAAATGTCTTTGTATGGCCACACCCTATGACTTATTACTCAGGAAATAAGACGGAAACAATGCAAAATGAGTCATTAATTATTAATGTGTTAGCTTGTAGGCACTCACAAAGGTGAATATCAACAACAGATACCAATAATTACTTGCAGTCATACTTTTGGAAAAACTTTAGAGGAAGGGGCAGACAAAGTTACGGTTTTTATTAAGTTTTTATTCCAAATGATTTTAGAGCATTTCTATTGATCCATTCATCATGAAGCTTTCACACAATGTGAATCTGGACAGCTCAATACATGTAGTGATATATTACACCAATTACCACCAATTAGTAAGTAAACTGAGAGGCAAGACCTGGCTGATGTAATATACAGTATTTTTCATATAAAGAAATGGAGTAAGCAAATTCAATGTATTTTCAATCTAGTACTGCAGGCAGGTCCTGGGTTCCGCTCCTGCTTTTCGGGGCAGCCCGGTGCTGCTTGTGGATGGGCCTCCGGGGCTCTGGTAGGGAGCGGTCCGGTGGGGTAGGGGAGCAGGGATTGATGGTGATTGCTTTAGCATGTGAGGCTGCAGGGGAGGACACTGCTTTAGACAGCCTGCCTGAGCTGAGGTTAGCTAAGGTGAGAGGCAGGGAGGCAAGACGCTTTCTCTGGCCCGGTGCCCACCTGCAAATAAAGTCATACTTACACAGGACTTTCGCTTCATCCAGGGGTTACTGTTGAGTGCTTTGGTAAGTCTTCTGGCTGCGTTTCTATCATATACGCTCTTCCAAATAAAAGGAGCCAAAAAGACTTATTTGGAGTATGTCCACAGAAGATCCAAATTTGGTTCCCTAAAGAATCCTGAAATGGATGGTTCTTTAAAGAATGGTTTTTGTACATAAGATGTGAAGAACCTTTGAAGGGACCCTTATGGTGGTAAACAGAACTGGCCTTGTATCATAGTTTGAGGTAGTATAATGATGCCCCAAAAACCAATGCATTTACACATGACCACTGGTTCCCATGGGGGTGAGTGCGTATTTGATCCCAACACTTTCTAAAGTACTTTTGATTTTTGATTGAGTTATGGTGACTTATTCCCCAATAAAAAAAGAAACTTCACACATGGACTCTTGACGCCTATAGGAGAGATCAGATACAGTGACAAGACCAGCATCTCCATTTGAGCTGATTGATTGGACATTTTCCAACAAACTAAATTAATGTGTCAGGCCTTGCCCTGTTTCCCTCCCAGCCTGATTCTGTCTTTGTTTACCGCATGTTCCTGTCAGTTCCACAGGCTTTTGGTTCTGGTCTCATGTCATGCCCTTCACCTGTTCCTAGTTTATGACTCCTCCCATTCCCAGGTGTCCCTCGTTGGTTGTTGTGTATTTATACTCTTGGTTTTTACCTTTGTGTTTGCTTGGTGATTTGTCTCCGTGCGTGTTGTCCCATTGCCCAGTTTAGGTTCTCTTGTTTCCCTTTGTTTTACAGGTTCTTTCTGGATTTTGTTACTTTTGCTGATTACTTACTATTTGTGGTTTTCATTAAACAGGCTTGCACTTGCATCCTGCCTCCTCGTCTCTCTGCGTTACATCATGTGACTTCAATTTAAGCAGGAGTTGCCTCAAACTGCTTCAGTTCACTAATCACTTACATGTTTTCACTGCAATGCACACATGTTGATGCACTTGGCGATATCAGATGATGTGGAATTGATCTATATCCCTTTCAGTTTTTCATACTTCTACCTTAATGAGTTATAATTAAATGCTCTTTAGGGAAAAGTTGCCAAAGTTATCTACCTGAGCTGAACAAGTGAACCCTACAGCCTTAAACACAAGACCGGCACTGTTTATAGTGCATGTTATTTAGTTAATCAGCAACCTATTCAGTCTTGTCTCAGTTAAGTTGTTAGAACAACATATAGTTAAAGCATCTTTAATATAAACTTACTGGACAAAAAAATCACCTTGCCTGTTTAAAGTGGAGATAACTTCAGGCTCCAGCAGATGGCGCTGCACAAGGATGATGGGCCTATAAATACCTGTGTGGTGTGAAACAGGATTCAAAGATTCAGAGGAGGTAGTACAGTTGAATGAGTGTCTCTTTCCATGTGTGGAAAATTGGTGAGGAAGCACTGTCAAAAAGAGAGTTGATTGCATTTGCAAGTCACAAAAATTCCAGTCTATAGGAAATTCTTAACAGAATTGTGCCAGGCTTTCACCAAATCTGGCTTAGCTCTTTGATGCAACAGTGGCTAAACACTGATGTTGCATCCATCCAGAAATTTGTCCATTGAGCTTATTTATACATCATAGGATTTAAATGCTCAATCATTACTAGACCTAAAGAACTCAAATATTCCAAAAAATGAGTTATAGGCCCCTTTAAAACCTTAGAAATGATCCTTTTGGTGGAAAGCTGAACTGTCCTCATGTTTTTTAGATCATAGTGTGGCATACTATGCAAACATTGTTTAAATGTCTATAATCCCCACATAAATCCTTTATTGTGATGTCCCAAGACCATGACCATTTGAACAGCACAGGTAAAACAAACTATGTTGAACCTCTACAAATTGTAAAGGTTCTTTGTCAGTTAATGGCTTTCCCTAAAACCCTGCTTACAAGTAACCAAACATTCCATTCTTGAGAGTATATATGTCTGAGTGCTCTAGAACAGCACTTCTAGAGTAGCATTTACTAAAGGATATTAATTCTATACAGGTGTTGATTTGATAGATGAACCTGTCCATGAAAGCACAAAGGAGCATCTTTCATTTCACCTATTATCAAAAAAAGTGACATCAACATTCACATTAGCATTAGTGTATTCCTGTAGCCTTTTTGTACGGCGTTCAAATTGCATAGCTGCTTCACATCTTTCACAACAACAGCGGCAGCACACTCACAAACCATTAGACTCTATTATATACCACTGAACCAATGCCAGTGATTCCATTCATTTAATTGACTAACGCCTCGAGCCTGTCCAAATCATTTTTCCCACAATGCACTGCTCTTGATTATTCGTAATTGCCTCATATTTTGTGGAAGCTGTAGTTGGTGATAATGATGGTAAAACACACAGTTTTGCGCTGTTTTGGAAGCGTTTGATAGGATTGAAAAACAAACTTTCCTTTTCCGATTTTAGATGCACACTAGTTAGTTTGCATCATCCTTTATCAGTTTCAGAGACTTCAAGAGCCTGAACAAGTTTAACACTCCACCAGTTGATTCCGTGAATACAAATAGCATTAATATAAACTTTGTCTTCAGTTTTAGCAACAGTTTATCACAGTCACCACTTAGAATAGCACATAGAATAGCACACCACTTAGAATAGCTGCATTAATGTAGATTACTGTACTGTGAAGCTTACTAGATCACCAGTACCTTCATATGTCTAGAATCAGAATTTTTTAAAGAACAGCACAGATGGAAGTGCATATCACTCACATCACATCAACAACAATGCCATATTAATTCCATGTATGTCTCATGTGAAGCATGTACTTTATTTCAAATGGTTTCTCCACCCTTACCGCATGTGTGGTGATGTACACAACAAGCACCCCCACTGATAGGGTCATACAAGCCCTCTTTGATCTCTCTAACAAGAGGGAATTCCTCCAAACCGCTTCACTGTGTTGTCTGTGTACTGAGTACTCTGTAGTGTGCTCAGTTAAGCTCATAAAATTGAATAACAAGTCCCCAGGTCGTTTAGTTCAGCCTGACCTGAAAACCAAGACGATTCCCATTACTGTTCCAATTTCAGGCTGCGTCTCAAGGGTCAAGTTAGACTTGCTGTTTATACCAGTTTAGCCTGCAAGCTGGGCCATGTGGTCAGATAGTGCTCAGTATTCAAGGAATGTTCAGCATTGATGCTTTAAACATTTATAGGAGAATGAAAAGTTGTTTTCAGCTGTAGTGAACATGGCTGTGCAAAAAATCTCTTAAATATCTCAAGATATGAAAGTTGGTGGGTAGGTTTACATACATACGTAACACATGCAAATGATTAAATGTTCATGCTCGACTGCACATGTGATGTAAGCAAGGAAAGGGCTTATTGCTGTACCTGACTCACCCAACAGCCATGATTGCAGACATTCAGTGAGCAGTGATGTCCTCCATGAGTCATCCTGTTAGTACCAGCACCTTTGGCAGTCGACTGCAGGACACAGGACTTAGTGTAGACAAGCAGACCATTACGACAACTTAACACAACGTCAACGCCACCACAGACTGCAACGGTGCTGTGCCAGACCATCGTGGAGTGACTCAGAATTCTCGATGGAGACAGCCAACAAATATGTGTGTGGAGGCACAGTGGTCAGCGTCAAGATGATTGGTTTGTTGTCATGCATCGGAAAGAAGGCCTGGTGTCTTTCCATTTCCATCGCACCACAGATTTTTTTAGAAACCATGTGAGAATATTCAAGCTTATTTATCCATCATAGGATTTAAATGCCCATTCATTACTAAACCTAAGAACTCAAATATTCCAAAAAATGAGACCCCTTATAATAAGAAACCTTAGAAATGGCCCTTTTGGTGGAAAGCTGAACTGTCCTCATGTTTTTGAGGACAGTTCAGCTTTCCACAGTTTTTGCATTGGATGGATTATCACAAGACACCATAAGGAACCTAAGGAACCTGTACAGCTCTGTGCGGAGATGCCTGAGATGTTTCGTGACAGCCCAATCCAATGCTGAGAGACACTAAGAAGTAGTAGTATGTGTAGCCCAATAAATGTTGCCCTTATCAGTCTAACTTTATCATTATTTATTTTTACTGGTAATCTTCATCTTCTCTCCCAATAGCATTATATACGTTATCTGACACTTTCCTGGGTCCAACTATGCTTGGATGATGTGTGTATATATACATACATTTATGAATAGAGTATATGAGTGTTTTTTCCCAAGGCATCTTTTGCTATGCTTCACTGCAAGCTAGTTTTTCTAGTCAGGATTTAAAACGTTTTGCCAGAAGTACAAGATAAGCAAGCTATCATGAGACAAAGCCATGCTGACATGCGTAAAAGTCCCCTCATCATAATTGTTCAAACACTCAGCCCTTACTAACCCAACATCACCCAGGCATTGACATGTCTCTGATAACTTTAATCAGGGTTATGAAATAAACATGACGAAATTAAGCCCTATATTCCACCGTAGCTTTTCCACCACATGCCACTCCATTCTATTCCACAGCTCAAATCCCAAAGTTCCCTGGTGACATTCCACCTTCTGTGAGAAGGAAAAATATCTGTCTTCACACATACACACACAAACTCTCCTCCGCGCTTTCAGCTTATAATCCACCTGCCAGTACAAGACCGACATTACAATGGAGAGCAGTATGTGGGTTTTGATGGGGAGGGGTGTTTGTTGGAGGGGATGGGGGTGCGGGGGTTGTTGGGGGGTTGAAGCCCACTGAAGATGCCGCTCGGGGTTTGGCGCTAATCTGAATATGCAAGACGAGAGACAGAGAGTGGCACGGCTGCCAATTTGACAGATGGACAATTAATCTGAGCTAAGATGGCATCTTGGCCTGAATACGAATGGCGGGATAGAGAGCTGGACCTGAAGAGAACGAACAGTCATGTTTCTCAGAGAAACGCAGCACAGCCTTCACAAAATGAGTCAGACCGATGGGAGGCCATGGCTGTTCATCCATATGGGTAACCCTAATCATTTCTTGGAGTGAGGAGAGTAATAATCACATTATTATCAAATACGGGATGGCATGGACAGCGTGTTTAGCCCATTCTTGTTCCAACCGTCAAATTCTGATTTGAGCTTGGATAGATCAGGTAGACTACCAAAAACTGTATGTGCTAGAGGCTTTTACAGTTCATGCAAAATAGCAAAGATGTTTTTTAGAGGATCATAGAAAATAAACATTTAACTAGATGACTAGGCAAAAACAGTTCAGCATTCAGATGGTCTTTGAACTCCTGATTATAGTTATAACTTAACAACCCCTGAGGAACCCCCTGTTTACAGGTGTCCTACATAAAGGATTTTCCCATTTTCTAGGAGAGTATTAAAGTTCTGTCTTTAAAACATTACTGTCTGTGTCCAACACAGCATATTAAATGATAGTCCCTTATACTGCATTGATGTACAATGTATTTCACGCATGATAACAATGTGGTACTGGCTTCAATCTGCAGTGAGGCTTCACATTAAGGTTAGCCCCAGCTAAAATGTGTCAAATGAGCAAAACCAGCTAATTAAGCACAGAGACCGTATGCTCTAAATGAGCTTATTTTAAATAAAGAGATGCGATGTCTATGTCAATTCTGTCTTTGGCTCTTAATAACCCGTTAAACAATCAGGACCCAGGAAGCAGCACAAAGTTCACTGTGAAACGGTATCACTCCGAACGCTCTCTCCCAGTTAAGCTGATCTTGACACCGCAATGCTTTCCAGAATCCGAGCCTCGTTCAGCATTCACAAAGACTAGTCTCAAATTCATTCATCAAGTGGATGAAATGCCCCCCTCACACCCACCTCCTCCCCCAAATTGTGTTATTTTGAAGTCTAAAGGACATTTGAATGGGCAAGCCGAAGTGAAGTGCTGTAAACTGTGGAGTGTCTCTCGTCTAGCACTCAAACAAAGCTGCGCGCGCTCTCTCTTCCCCACAGGTGTTCTCTGAGTGTGTTGCTGTTCATGAAGGCTCTTGCCTAATTAGTCTGTTTACATTCAGCCATTTATCATGGCAATAAGGCACAGAGCCTTAAGGTAGGCCTACTTCTCTTCATTAACAGTGCTATCAGATAATTCCCATTCTGGAAAATAAAGCCAGCACAGTCTCTGTATTACCATATACGGCACAGGACGTATTAATATTGATAGCATGCGGGCTGGAAAAATATTTAGCCTGCTCATAACAGCAAACCCAAGAAAAAATGCTATATAAGATTTAGATTTATGGGAGGTTTTATGAGAGGCAAGAGACCTGGCCAAAGTGCAACATACAAAGGATTCTACATTCATATGACCCATTAGGAGTAATAATAAAAAAACAGAAAACAAATGAAAACAGCTTTTATGGATGAGGAGCCTTGCTTTTCTGAAGGGTCGATGAGACACTAATCATTTCTACATCTGGAAGATTAAAACACCTGTGTAGCACATTTGAGTGAGTTATGGTAAGGGGAGATCCAGCCACAAGGGGGCAGTAGACCAATTACTGTCAACCAAGCACACAGAAGAGAGCACATGTGACTTCTTTTGGAAGAGGTGCATGAACTGAAAAGAGGTCTTAATGGACTGGGTTCCCAGACATGGATTAATCCTGAACTGCATTTTCTGTGGTAAATCACTATTAGAAGTTAGTCTAGGCTTAGGCTTAAACAATGAATCAACATTTCTGCATTATGAAATAGTTAAGATGTAAACAAAGTCAGAGTGGTCTGAGGTGAAATGATTCATTCTAGATAAATTCAGCATTGCTCAGGTATTAGGAACTAGATGCCTTTAGAAGCCTCTAAAAAGCTCACTTGCAGAAAGCTGTTCCACAAAATAGTTATGAATAAGTTGTATGATTGTCTGAGACATTTTTGTGAGATACTTTATAAGTATAATCTAGTGGCCTAAAATGTTTATTCATGACAGTAAGGTACATATACTGCAGAGTATGACAAAAAGCCTACAGGATTTCCGGATTTATCACTCTTTTATTATTAACAAAATGGAATAGAGAAATTCTGAAGACACATGTGACAATATTTATTTTTTCTTATCCGAGCTTTTCTGAGCATACGGTGAATATTACCATTGTTAAAAGAACACTGATCAACTGCGTGTTTCATTCCAAAGAGAGCATAATTAGTCTTGTTTAACTAGGTTTAGTGCGGCATGTAAAATGAGGAATACAAATCAGTTTTTGATGGCAGTTTCTCAAGGTGGCAATACAAGTGCAGTGCACGTGGCTGTCAAACCATTGTGATATTATATATCATATTGTGAATAATATATTGTGACCTGATCATTTTGGATAGTAAATAAAATGTCTATATTTGTTTTGTCATAACCCCTGGTTCCTATCACCACCACTGTAAAGAAATCAGGGTCTCTGAGTTTCTCTATAATGAAGTGTTTCCCATCAAACCCTGAACTCTCTGTTTACATTCTAATAATGTAATTACGCTGACATGTATGAAGAATCTGTGGAATTCCTCTCCAAAGGTATCCAGACATCCATCTCTGATTAGCTGTGAGGTATGTACTGAGGAACGTTCATTTTATTACTCTGCTTACTTATTATTATAAATATCTGTTCTTTTATTAAATATTTCCTTTCACTGCACCACATGTATACCAGTAAAATATCTTACTTGCTATTCCAATACTTTACACAAGGCTCTGCAAAGTAGAATCTAATTTCACAATATCTGAATAAACATGATGCAGGGATTAATCAAACTACCTGTAACTAAATCCATCCCCTACATACCAAATATCCTATAGTAGTCTAGAAGCTGTAACAAAGCCTGGCCAACTCTGACAAACCTTCAGACTTAATGTGGGACACTTTAAACCAGATACCCAGTATTCCAGGAGTTTGCATGAGGAGTGCAATTATAATCATTATGCTAAACTAAACGAGAGGAGAAATGTTGGCTTGTAATGATCATGTCTTTCTACTTTTGATACATAAGTACATTTACAGTCTAAACACATAAATTAATAAAACATACAATATTTCATATTTCCTTTGTTACTTTATCCACCACGGCAATTTAGTGAGCTCAGCTACTGGTCCGCCCATTGCACCCATTGTGTAGGTGTTCAACTCCAAGCATACATACACCTTCTATAAACTCCATAAAAGTATTGCCCATAGGACACTTAGGTGCAGCCGCACATGCTAAGCATCAAGTAGAGTGATGTAAAGCCCATCTAGTATTGGGCTGTGGAACTGTGAAACTATGTTCTTTGGAGGGATGGGGCTCCATTCAATACCTTTGGGATAAGCTGGAGTGGCAGAACTAATCATCCAACATCAGTACCTGACCTCAGTAATGCTCTTGTAGCTGAAAGCAATCACATCTTCACAGCAATGTTCCAACTTCCCGTCAAAAAGTCTTTGTAGAGAAGGAGAGAGCTGCTACTACAGGAGAAAGTGGACACCAGTAATACTCTTGATTTCCGAAGGAACTCGGAAGCATCTGTCTACAAACTTGTATGCATACAGTGCTACAGTTTCAGCGCATGCTCATGCACACCATAAACCTAATTACCGGAAGATATCGGCACTTTCCCAGAGAAAAAAGTATCCACACCTTTTGTGTCCGTTTCAAACAGGCCCTGCTTATCAATAACAGGCGAACAATTACTGAATATTCAGGGAATGAAATCACTGCGAGGCTGCGAACGCAGGTGTTGAATCTGAATTTTTTTGTTGCTAATTAGTGATTTGTTCCTTGGATTTGACAAAAGGATTATTTTCACTTGCCCTGCTGTTAATCAGAACTTTCAAAGCATATTTTCACTCCAAATTCTAGTTTTGTTTTATTTTTTTTTAGGGCCCTAATCTCACCATCCAGATGGTCTAAGTCTCTTTCTGATATAATTGGCTATAAATCTGGTGTGAGTTACAGCCTAACACATTGCAAAGACAGGTGCACATTTCTTTCCTTTTTTTAAACAATTTTTTTCTCCCTTCTGAGTGGCCTGCGCTTCTGAGAAGCTACCATCGTCCCACATGTCCACTGTGAAAAACAAGGAGTGATAAGAGGAGGGGGGGTCGACTGCCTTTCCTTTTTCCCTGCACCTCACTCAAGTTCTGACCCTAAATGAGGGAGTTCTCAGTGGCTTGCGGGACGGACACGTGCATGTCCTCGTCTGGTTCATGCTGGCGTGTTACAGCACGAGCATTTCCCCTGTTTTTTCATCATCGCATCTGATAGCATATGTCAGGAATTCGGGAGGGAGAAGGCTAGAGAGCAGAGGCGCGCAGACAACGCTTTTGAAGCCACTGCCACGTTTTGAGAGAAGAACTGGAGGGAGGGAGATAAAAAAAAAGGGAAAGAAAAGGAAGAGAAAAGAGGCAAGCTCGCACGTGGACGTGGCTGTTTGAAAGAGATGGAAAAAGGGGGGAATAGCTCCAGGGGACTTGGAGAACATCAAGCTCGACCCTGGGACTCTCTCCCTCTCTCTCTCCTCTTGCCGTGTGTGATTCTCCATCAGAGCCATCTGGCTCTCCCTCTCTCTCATTCCCACTCAACATATTGTCATTCCATCCCCCCCCCCATCCCTCCATCCCACTCGCACACAGCACTCGCCAATCTGTCCCCTACCTATGCCAGCCGAGTATGAGTGTGTTCACGCGTGTATTTGGGTGTGTATGTGTGTCAGAGAATAGCTAATGGTGCGTTTACACTGCCTTCCTCAGCTAAAGACGCAAAATGGTCATGTCACCACATCGTAAGCAGTTGTCGTGTGGTCATCAGGAGCTGGTCAACTAATCATGCAAACAAATAGCCTACCTGCATCCACAGAGATGGACCAATGCCATCTTCTAACCATCAACATCACAATTGGTCCGAAACCAGCTTTTTACATCAAGAAACAGGCATTACTAATAAAGCAACGTTTGAAGGCAAACAGCATTGACGGTATGTGAAAGACGTCAGAGATATCTACTGAACTTAGCATGCTCACCAGCTAGCCCCAGGACATCCTGTCTTGTAATACCACTTTGTACCTCAAGAGGTTATAATGAGTCACTGTAGCATCTAGTCTGCCATATGTCCATCAAGAGAAGATAAAGAAGTAGCACTGCTGTGTATTCTAACCTCTTGTCAGTCATGGTTGAAGGTTCAGTTCCAGGTAGGATCATGTAAGGAGCCACTAAAAAGTACCAGCAATGACTGGAGATGTTGAGAAGTGTCCATTAAAATGCCACTGCTCCATCATGACAGGGATTCATTTTTGGCAGCAAACAAAAGTAGTGATATGAATAGAGGCAAAACAAGAGTTAACGTTGGTGTTGCCTTCCAATACTGGAGACATTCTTGGAGAGTAACGGATGTAGGTTGACGCTGAACGTGTCTTCTAGACTGATATGTAAATACCAGTAATACTAACACAGGGGAGGAGGGACTGTATCTGTTCTTTGTTTCTTAGGATAGGGGTGGACACCACATAGCCATACCAGCAAGGTGTTCATAAAATGGAGTGTTCCCCACATACAACTCTATCATGTTTTAGTGGCACAGGAATGTAGTGAACACCACCTACACATATGTAGTGCTGCTTCGCACTACTCTGCTCAGTTCAGTATAAGCTAGACCGGATGGGTGTTCTGGGAAGGGTCAAGCAAGCATGCTCATTGGAATGTTAGGCCACAGCCAAACACCTCTTGAATAGCCTTAGATAGCTTTATTATATTTTATGTTTTTTAAAAAACAAACTTTTAAATTAAATAAATTGTTGCGTCAAATGAACAATCATAATAGTTTACTGTTCAGCTGGACTTTAAAGCAAGCTACCTTTAACGTCCATTTTAGCTGTAAAGAGCTGTAAGTTATTATTATAATTACCATGAATACAAAGATTACTAGTCAAAGCCTTTCTATTCAGAGCACTTGATGTAGTTTCTGTAATTTGGGAGTTGTATAGCATACGTAACACTGATGGCTTCACAGTTATTACATTCTTACAAAACAATGAAAACACAAATATGACCAGGATTCGGAACAGACTTCATAATAGAATTCACAATAAGATGTATTATTGTTTTATTGTTTTATTTATTTTATTAAATATATATAATCATACAGTATACTGTAGATCAAACATATATGAATGAATACATGAATAAGGCTGGAAATCTTACTTATACAGTAGTAACAATAAAATACATTAAATAAATAAAATCATAAAATGAAAATAATTTTGTTAATGTTTATGCTAATACATAATGAATATATCTGATATTGAATGTTATTGTAATTAGCAGAAGTAATATTCAGTGTCAATTATATATATATACGTTTTAATGCAAATCTGTGGCAATCCAAATGCATCACACTAAATCTTTTCCATGTTCTTCCAATTGTCATTTTCCATCCTTAATCGCAGGTTGGTCTCTCTGAGCACTGAAAAGGGAGAGAAGACCCCAAACTGGAATCACACAGAGGTGTGGGGAAGGTGGGGGGGGTTCTCAATAGCACCACCCGCTGGGGGAAAACCCCTTTCCTGACTGTACATGAAAGAGTGTGTGAAATGTGTGTGAAGTGCCTGGAGACGTCTTAACATGCTCAAAGTGCGTGTGGACGGGGTGTATCCTTACTCCCCTTGTCAACTAGTTTGACCTTTGCCAACATGAATGGCCCCTTTAATTCTGAATCGCTCGTTACTGCTGAGACTTCTGGAAATTGATTTGATGTGGAGATTACAGCTCCAGGGACTGTAGGATGGTGTTGAGCTTTATGGCTTTTCTTTTTTTGTCAGAGGAAAACAATGCTGAAATCTTTAGGCAGATTTGAGCTTTTTTCTTTGTGTCTAAAGAGCAAACCGAACGCTGTGGTCACTCTCCAGGTCAAACATATTCAGTACAAAAACCTCTCACAAGGATTAAATTTGCTGAAAGGAGTCAGAGTTTGACCACAGCGGTGCTGGCGTGGGTCAGGCTGTGTGAATAACAGTGCGCCGGGCCTTCACTCTCAACGGGCCAGAGAGTAAATGCGCTCTGCTATTCATTTTTTCCCTCCCTCTCTCTCTCTCTCTCTCTCTCTCTCTCTCCCTCTCTCTCTCTCTCCCTCTCTCTCTCCTCTCTCTCTCTCTCTTATTCCCTGTCTCTCTATCTGATCTGTCTACTCCCTCCCTCCCTCTATCTATTCCATCCCCCTGCTTCTTGCTTGAGGGAAATCAGTGTGTAATGAATGGCCAATCAAAACAGACAGGGACACTGGCAGAGTGGAAAATAACCAATCAAATGTAAGTGTTTCATCTGGCCCCCTGTACCAGGTCAGCCATATGGGCCCACCATGCCACCTTCTGCCCATGTGCGTGTCTAAGAGAGAGACAGAGCAAGAGAGGGAAGAGAGAGAGTGAGAGAGGCTGGCTAGCCAGCAGCTGTGTTGAGATGAAAGCAGTGCACAACAGACAGGTTACGCCGAGCAGGCTCTCTGGTGAAAGGTATTAGAGGGGTATTTTCAGGCTTTACATTCTTTATGTGAAGTCCATGATGAAGCCTGGTCTGCTTTTTGTTTTAGTTTTTTCTGCTTTTTTGTCATTGCTTTTCTCAACACAGTGTCCACTTACACGACTTTCATATTACCCATTAGTCTATGCTTTTTTTATATTTTGAACTATTTAAAAACTTTTTGTAACATTTCATAACCTGATAGTAATATAGTAATAAAGAATATTCTGTACTGAGCTATTTGATCTCCACTTTTTAAAAATGCAGGACTAGGCAAAAGTCAGAAACCAGCCCACTGGTATTTTAATTTCAGAACTGTCTTTAAGTTATGGCACTAAATAACATATATTTAACATCATAACAAATATGACGTGTTTTCGTTCTTTACTTTAAATACAGCTTGTCATTTTGTATTCATTGTACACTGGTGCACAGTCATGTTGAAACAGGAAGGGGCCGTGAAGCTCTCTACAGACTCAGTATCCGCTGACCACACTCTGTTGTTTTACCTGGGTTGCTGTCATTCCCAATCGCTTCTACTTTGTTCTAATCCCACTGACAGTTGACAGTGGGATATTTAGTAGCGAGGAAATTTCACTACCGGATTTGTTGCCCAGGTGGAATTCCATTCAAGGCTTACTTTACATCTTCCCTTTTTATTATTTTTTTATGCTTCTTGTAAATAACATTAAACTTCAATCCATGAAGCTAATTTTTGTGATTCAGGAAATCCAGATGACTATTTAGACTACTGAGACTTTTTCTCAGTAAAATTTTCTTGACAGCTACGTATCCTTTTAGACTCAGTGTTGAGGTGTCTTCTCACAGTGGAAGGATGGACAGAGGCATCTGTAGGTTGTTTCAGATGTGAAATAAGAGTAGAGTTAAAAAGATGAACGCTACTGTATATTTGATGCTGACAGTTTTGGTGGTCTACCAGGTCTCACAACATTGCTACGAGCCCCATGTCCTCTGTATCTTTGGTATGTGCTTTTGTGAATGTTAGTATCTGTTTGAAGGGTGTATAAGATCTTTGGGAGCAGCTTTAGTTTAGGAGGACACAGCTGTAACTCTCTGGGATGAGGACTCAAAGAAATGTGCTTTTTTCCTGCATTGGAAAATAATGAACTCAATACGTATAGTGTAGTGTATGGTGTACAGTAGTGAGTAACACTTCACACTCTCATGCTATTCGATCCCCTAACTCGGCTAGCAGGTAGTCCCTGAGTAAGACTCCTAACGCTAGCCTTGCCTACCTGTGTAAAAAAACAATCAAGTTGTAGGTTACTCTGGATGAGAGCGTCTGCCAGATGCCGTAAATGTATATTTTCATCATCATACATCATCAAGCTGTATCATCATACGTACGTAAATACTTAACACAGCTGTTTAAAAACACCTCTATTCCTGTATTTACTGAATAAGAATACTTACATCTCTATTGTTAATTTTGTTATTGCTTTTTGTAAATGTTGAAAAGATTGTCTCTTGGGAACGACATGTCAGAAAGAGAGATTGCAGACACGCTGAAAATTCCAGCAGTCAAGTGTACAGAAATTTACTGCAGTCCAAAGGCAAAAAACCAAACAAGTCTGAGGAAACAGACACTGATGTTTTTTCCTCCATGTGAGTGCACTTTTACATTTGTACAGATGATCCTAGGAAGGTGGAAGAACTTCTCCTTAAAGTTATGATGGATATTATACAACATCGATATGATAAAGATATTGAGATTTCATTCCAGCTACATCAAAAATGCTATAGAAATGAGTAGTTGTGAGATCATCTTAAACTGAGAGCTTCATTGTGTGTAATAACTTAAATTTACTATGTGTTGATGTCAAGCTTTATTTTACTCTCTTGTGTCAGTTTTAACAGGCTGCTTCTAAATCAACCAATCAGAGCAGAGCTCATCATAATATTAATCAGTGCACCATATAAGGGAAAATCATGTTTCATTCTAGGACCAAATCAGGGGGTGGGCATGTATCATGCTTCTGGGCCAAGTCACATTCTGTCTATGTAGGCATCAGAGAACAATTTAAAATACTTCTATAAACCTGCTTTAATTACTAAAATGAATTATGTTTCTTAACTAAAGTATTGTTTGGGCTTATTGGGAGCCACTTCATTAGAAATACTTTATTATGTTTTTGCTAAAGTATTCATGTAAAGTATGTTTAATTATATTCAAGATTACTTATACCTATATACCAAACACCAAGTACCAAAAAGTTCATATATGAAATATGTTTATTTAGATTTAGCTTACTGGTGGCTTACCTCCTATGTTTCATTTGTGTAGAAAGAGTGTAAATTCAATACCTCACTTCTTAGTGAAAGCTTGGACTTGGAAAAGCAGCTTTCGCTTTCAAACTCAAGGCAATCATAACATATGAAACTTAACATTACTGTTTATTTTATAGTCAAAACAAGAATGTAGAAATTGAAGATGACAAGAAAGTAAAGGCAGCCCAGTTTGAGATGCTGGCCAGCTGTATTTTTCCCTTAACACAACATAATACATGCTTTATTTGGGTTGTTCTGGGCTGTGAGTGTGAAGGCCTTGAAGGGCTTCCATATTTGGCACAGATAGAAACACATCAGAATCTTATAAAACAGTAGGAATGCAATTTAAAACATATTTCCAAGGTTAGCTTTTCACTCTCAAAAGCTGTGCGTGTGTCTGTGTGTGTGCATATGTGAGTGGGCGTCGGGCGAGTGTTAGCAGATCTCGCTTCTTACTCTTCTGCCTTTTTTCATTTTACACTCGTCTAACCTCATTCTTCCGTCCCCTGCAGAGTCAGATAGGCTAATCGCACAGTGCCAGCACCTCCCTCAATGTCACCGGCCACTGAGCTGGGACCTGCTACCCACTCTGCAACCCACTGCTAATACCACACTGTCTGTGTACGCAATGAAGTTGCCCAGCAGTGATGATATTCCAGATGCAGCGGAAGTTGCCAAGGAGGGCACAACGCCCACCATTAACTATTAATAATCACTGCAGAGGCCTATTGATTAGACTGCCTGAGCGTTAGCGGTAGCCTCCTCACAGTGCATGAAGCTCAGAAATCCATTCCACATCTTGGCATATGAAGACGCTGTGAAAGTGGTTTGATCGCTGGTTTAATGAATGAAAGATGATGTGAAATGGAGCAGTGATAGCAACTTACCTATATATAAAGCTACAGGAAATCACTAACATAAAATCTTTCATATCTCCAAACCTGCAGCGTAACAGACCAAGGAGAAAACTTTGTCCATTTGTTTAGAGTTTTAGGTTGGAAAAGTGGCTATAGTGACACCACATGAAACTTCTGTGTTCAGAAGAGGCTAGGAGCAGCAATACAACAACTATGCTAAAACTCAAGAGAGACTGGGAAAATCTGCATCACAATGATAAACCGATTCTTGTTATTCAAAGGTGATGCGAGGGCTATATTAGCTTGATAGTGCACAGCATGTGTTTAGGGTGATAGTGATGATTCTCTCCAACCAATCTAGCAGTCTGGAGCATCTTTACCAGCAGGTTTGAAACCTGAATCCAAAAATAATACGCACTACCAGTTTAGTCTAATGTAAAAACCAAAAGGTTTAATGTTTGATGGGTGTTCCATTCCAAATCAAATTGGTCAACAAGTTAATAACTCTAAAAGCTCTTTTATTTATTATATTAAATGGTTACTATTATGCTGCCTGATTCCTCAGTCATTGTTTTAGGACAACATTTTGGCCTAATATATATATATATATATGTATATATATATATATATATATATATATATATATATATATATATATATATATATATATATATTGCCAAAAGTATTCGTTAATCTGCCTTCGCATCTAAATTTGAGTGACATCCCATTTTTAATCCATAGGGTGTAATACGATGTTGGCCCACCCTTTGCAGATATAACAGCTACAGCTCTTCTGGAAAGTCTTTCCACAAAGTTTAGGAATGTGTTAATGGGAACGTTTGACCATTCTTCCAGAAGCATGTTTGTGAGGTCAGACACTGTTGTTGGGTGAGAAGGCCTGACTCGCAGTCTCCGTTCCAATTTATCCCAGAGGTGTTCTGTCGGGTAAGGTCAGGACTCTTCCAGACCAAACTCCCTCATCCATGTCTTTGTGGACCTTGCTTTGTGCACTGGTGACTGATCTTGAGCTAATCTGAAGGCCACATGAAGTTTGGAGGTCTGTAGCAATTGAAAGTTGGCGAGCTCTGCGCACTATGCGCCTCAGCATCTGCTGACCCCGCTTTGTTATTTTACCTGGGTTGCTGTCATTCCCAATCGCTTCCACTTTATTATAATCCCACTGACAGTTGAATATTTAGTACCGAGGACATTTCACAACTGGATTTGTTGCCCAGTTGGAATCCCATCACAATACCACACTGGAATGTACTGAGCTCCTGAGAGCGACCCATTCTTTTACTAATGTCTGTAAATGCAGTCTGCATGCCTAGGTGCTTGGTTTTATACACCTGTGGCCATGGCAGTGATTTGGACACCTGAATTCAACGATTATGATGGATTCAGTGAAAAGTCTGGTTACATTAAAGTTAAAAATGATTTTTGCCCTCTGCTGTAAAGATGCCATTTTGGAGATCCTTGTTTTTCTTTGGACAGCGATGGTGGATATCATTGGTACTTAAAGAACATTGGGCCAGTCAGTAAGTTTCTCCACAATGTGTAATTTCACATCAAACCGCTCTGTTTACATCTCAGTGATTATATATGTTGAAATCTGAACAATCTGGATTGGTGGAATTCTCCTTTACATTAGTCTTGAGTAAGCAGCTCTGCATGTTGATCCCTGTAAACCTCACCATCACAAGATTCCCATAGCTACATGAATCAAGATCCCCCCACACCCCCTCCCCCTTAAATATACACACCCACACCCACACAGCACCCTCTCAGCCCTCCCCTCTGTGCGAACGCACTCTCGTCTTAATGAGTGTAGAATTGGAAATCAGGCCTGATTGTTTTTGGAGCGTTCGCCTGAAGGCACGTTAGCGCTGCATGGAGGAGCCAGGCCCTGAGAAGTCATCCGTTTTTTCTCTCCTTTCATTGTGAGGAGATCAGGCTTCCACAAAGACCTCGTTAGCTGTTGTGTGTGTGTGCATGCGTGTGTGTCCCACCCTCTTACCTCTTTACCAAGCGGCAGCTGATTATGAATGGGGGGCTGGGGCAGTAATTCAAGAGCTCTTTTGGAGAAGAGACATGGTACAGGAGGCTTTTGGAGATGCGTGGAGCTGATGTTTTAGTGCTCGTCCATCTGCCGTGCTCCAGGAACACATGCTATACGACATAAAGTTAAAGCTGGTCTTGAGCGCAGGGACAGTGTTCAGTGAAAGTGTTAAACGTAATGGCCCAGAAATGGGTTACATTAGCATGTTTGGTTAGAGGGAAACCATCTGTATCCTATCAGGAGCACGTAGAGAACGAAATGTGTAAGCACTCTGTTTCTCTCCATCTCACTCACTGTGAAAGGATTAATAAATGAGAGGGAAAGAGAGAGAGAATAAGAAAGAGAAATAGGGAGAGAATAAGAGATAATGAGAGAGAAAGAGAAGCAAAGAAAGAGGGAACAGTAGATGGGGAGAGAGAAAAGAAAAGACAGAGTAAGTAAGAGAGAGAAAAGCGAGAGAAAGAGGGCAAAGTAAGGTAAAGACTAAAGTAAGAGAAGACAGACCAAGAGGACGGAGAAAAAGAGAAAAAGAAAAAGAGAACTACATAGAAAGAAAGAAAGAAAGAAAGAACAGTTAATTTGTGAAAACAGGAGTGAAAATGAGAGGATGGGGAGAGACAAAAAGGTAAAGCCTAAGGGACAGAGGGAGAAAGAAAGAGAGGAAAGTAAGAGAGGAAGGGGAGAGAGACCAGTGAGGGAAAAAATGTGAGAACTGAAAAGTGTAAGTGAAGGGTGAGAAATGAGAGAGGAAAAGAGAGACAGACAATAAGAGGAGAGGATAAAGGTGAAAGGGGAATACAGAGGTAGAGAGAAAGGAAACAGAGAAGAAAAAATAAAGGCAGACTTATAAGGCAAGTAAGATGGAGAGAAAGAGAGTAAGAGAAAAAATGAGAGAGAGAAAAAGAAAGAGGAAATGAAGTGGAAAGACAAAAAAGAACAAGAGGAACAAGAGGGAAAAAACAGGGATAGAAAAAAGAAAGAAACAGAAACAAAGAAAGAAAAAGGAAGTAGAAGCAGGAGGGAAAGAGTGAACGTCAGAGATACAGAGATAGTATGGAAAAGATAGATAGAAAGAGAGAGAGAGAGAGAGAGAGAGAGAGAGAGAGAGAGAGAGAGAGAGAGAAAGAGAGAGCGAGAGAGAGAGATGGTCAGATTTATGCCTATGGCAGTGTTTGTCCTTTGCTGCCCTTGAGAAGTGCTCAGGCACACAGTCAGCATCTTTCCCAACGCTGCCCAGGATCCACACATCAATGTGCCAAAACCTGAGCTCACACTGCGAGTATCAGCAGCTCAGTGAGAGGCTGGAGCTCCACCTGCAACACACAACAGAAGAGAAAACACAGAGACGCAGAAAGGAATGAGAGAAGCATGAAGGAGGGAGAGAAAAAAAACTGAGATAGAGAAAGAGAAAGAAAAGGAACATGTAGCAGAGAGAGAAAAGGGAAGTAAAGGGAGAGAGAGAGAAATAAAAGTGAGGAAGAGAGAGAAATATCATTCAAACCATAATGTTGACTGACTCCCAGTTCAGCTCTGACTTGGAACAAAAGACTTGTGACTTTTCGGCCTGCTTCGAATGTACAGACCCTCAGTCCAAGACAATGCCGATATTAATCAACCATGTGCTACAGATGCAGTACATAGATGTCAGACTGGAGCACGCTGCCAGTTCTGCCGAGCTTTGGTGGCATTGTAGCACCTACAACTGGATGGCAGAAAAGGATCATTAGAACCATTACAATTAAAAGCTGGTGGTTTTGCTTCCTAATGGGAATTGGCCTGTAGCATTGGGCTGTATCGACCAGTTCTGAGTCTACACTGGGCACTGGGCAGTCCACCTTTCCTACTGTATATTATTCATTCCTCTTTAATATGCGTTTTAATTCCGACGCTCTACCAAACCCCCCATGTCCTGCGTAATGGGAATGTGTGGAGGTAAATGGCTATATCAGAAGCTGTCCAGAAGAGGGCAGTCCCCATCTCCACATACTCACTCACACTTGGCATGGATCCTCCCTGCTCCAGCCGGTCTGAAGCCCCCTTCAGTGTGAGATTGTTGGTGGGAGGGGGGGGCTTAACTGCAAACAAAAAAGCAGAGCCACTGATCTGAGGCCTGCTGTCTCTCCTCCTTTCACTTCAAAACCATTCCTCATCATTTCGTTGTGACTGCTGTGTGCAGTCATTGGAGGCACTTGATTTATTTGGTGATAATGTTATGGGCCCACACATGTTTTATTTTTTGAGGAGATGGTATTTATTGAAACCAGTGATGGTCTGAGTGTAAACGCTGAAAAGGCCTGTGGTGAAGGGTTCACAGTGTTTAATAGTGTCAGTTTAAACTGGAGCACTTCTGGTAAATGAAGCTGTAACAGTCTGTGCTGCTGTATGTTTGTATTCATGCTTGTATGTATGCACACCCACTAGCCATATCATTAAGTACACCTCCTTGTTTCTACACCCACTGTTTGTTTTATCAGCTCTACATACCATATAGGAGCACTTCATCGTTTCTACAATTGCAGACTGTACTGGATTCTCTAAATACTCTGTTAGCCCATATTCACCCCATTCTTTAATAGTCCGGATCCTCACGAGACCACCACAGAGCAGGCATTATGTGAGAGGTGGGACATTCTCACCACCACGGTGACACTGACATGGTGGTGATGTGTTAGTGTGTTGTGCTGGTGTCAGTGGATCAGACATAGCAGTGTTGCTGGAGTGTTTAAACACTGTGTCCACTGTCTACTCTATTAGACACCTCTAGCTTGTTTGCCCACCTTGTAGATGTACAGTACGGAGACTATAACTCATCTGCAGCTGCACAGTTTGTGTTGCCCATCCTCTAGTCCTTCATTAGTGGTCACAGGATGCTGCCCACAGGACACAGATGGCTAGTTAGTTTTGGTTGGTGAACTATTCTCAGTCCAGCAGGGACACTGAGGCGTTTAATAACTCCAGCAGCACTGATGTGTCTGATCCACTCACACCAGCACAACACACACTCACCACCACCACATCAGTGTCACTGCAGGGCTAAAAATGATCCACCACCCACATAATACCTGCTCTGTGGTGGTCCTGTGTAGCTCCTGACCATTGAAGAACAGGGTGAAAGGGGGCTAATAGAGTATGCAGAAAAACAGATGGACTACAGTCTGTAAGTGTAGAACTGCAAAGTGCTCCTATATGGTAAACAGAGCTGATAAGATGGACAGCCAGTAGAGATAAAACAAGGTGTACCTATAAAAGTGACAAGTGGGTGTATACATGTATGTATGCATCAATCTGTCTACTGTATTTAGTCTAGGAATTACCTGAACTACAGGTTTCAACATATGAACTATTTGGCTATTGCTTCTTAAACTTAAGAGCTAATGGGCCTACAAGCTGCATGAATTGAGTGCAAAGTCGGATTTCGATTACAATTTAGCTTGAAAGTTAATGACATATCTCATATCTCATATCTCATAGGCTGCTGACCGGAAATGAATGGTCCTAAAAGCGTTTAGTCTATAACTTCAGCTTCCTCCTCGGAGACACTAACCACACGGTTTTTATTTGGAGAATCAGAGCCAGTTCAGAGAAAAGTTCACTGATGAATAGGTATGGCAGTTTTATATTTGACCGGTTTGGAATCCAGAAGGTTTATGTGCTTCCATATTAGACGGATCAGGGTCTCAGTAGAAGTGAGAAAGCTTATACACTTTGAATACATACGTATTTAAATATGAGCTGTTGGTAGCCATCCACAATTTATTCAGGGTGTGGAATTTGTAATGTGTTGGAATGTATTTCCCAAACAGCCTTTAATTGTACGTCACATAGAAAACGTGTTAATGACTGGCCACAGTATTGGACATTCTGCACACAACAGCTGTCTAATTACCGTATTAAACATGTTCACATCACATACGTTTGAGCTAATTTACAAAACTTATTTGATTGAAATCCTATCAGTAAACACAGGTTATTTCTGATCAACAGGTTATACTTCATAAGATTACATCCAGTTTATTCTTTAGTAAAAACCTCTAACAGACCATCTCAAACTCAGAGTTAGTTCAGAATGTGAGCTGAGTGTTTTATTAATATATGTTAGTGATGCGTTATATTAATATGACATTATGACAAGCAGCTGAGCCAGTAGAGGACATGTTTAAGGAGACATCATCATACTGCTGAATGTGAAACTCTGCTGAGGTGTGTATTTGGGCAGGTGATGGTTGATCTCTGCACAAACTCTATTTAAAACTTTCCAGTTCCAGATATGGTTCAGCTGCCAGATTTAATTCACGTTTTCATTCTGTTTAGAGAGCTTACGATAAGCTTCTATTATTAGTCTCTGGTTTTGCGTAACTGCAGTCATTATTTGCATAACTTGCTATCTGGTGTTGACCTGAGGAGGGTGGGTTCGGTGTAAGTTGCTCGCAAGAATTCTTCTTCTTGCTTTTCCCCTTTTGGTTTTCCTAATTTTCAGTTGTTCTATCTCTATTTGTTTTGCTCAAATGTTGCTTTTTTATGGTTTGTGGGATTTAATGATGATGCCTCTGAACCTTCTAACTGGCATTAGAGGAAAAGGAGAGAAGATCTGGGAGAGGTGAAGGAGAGATGACATCTGGGAGAGGTGAAGGAGAGATGAGATCTGGGAGAGGTAAAGGAGAGATGAGATCTGGGAGAGGTAAAGGAGAGATGAGATCTGGGAGAGGTGAAGGAGAGATAAGATCTGGGAGAGGTGAAGGAGAGATGAGATCTGGGAGAGGTAAAGGAGAAATGAGATATAGGAGAGGTAAAGGAGAGATGAGATTTGGGAGAGGTAAAGGAGAGATGAGATTTGGGAGAGGTGAAGGAGAGATGAGATCTGGAAGAGGAAAAGGAGAGATGAGATCTGGGAGAGGTAAAGGAGAGATGAGATCTGGGAGAGATAAAGGAGAGATGAGGTCTAGGAGAGGAAAAGGAGAGATGAGATCTGGGAGTGGAAAAGGAGAGATGAGATCTGGGAGAGGATAAGGAGAGATGAGATCTGGGAGAGGATACGGAGAGATGAGATCTGGGAGAGGATAAGGAGAGATGAGATCTGGGAGAGGAAAAGGAGAGATGAGATCTGGGAGAGGAAAAGGAGAGATTAGATCTGGGAGAGGAAAAGGAGAGATGAGATCTGGAAGAGATAAAGGAGAGATGAGATCTGGGAGAGGAAAAGGAGAAATGAGATCTGGGAGAGGTGAAGAAGAGCTGAGATCTGGGAGAGGTGAAGGAGAGATGAGATCTGGGAGAGGTAAAGGAGAGATGAGATCTGGGAGAGGTAAAGGAGAGATGAGATCTGGGAGAGGTGAAGAAGAGCTGAGATCTGGGAGAGGTGAAGGAGAGATGAGATCTGGGAGAGGAAAAGGAGAGATGAGATCTGGGAAAGGAAAAGGAGAGATGAGATCTGGGAGAGGATAAGGAGAGGATAAGGAGAGATGAGATCTGGGAGAGGAAAAGGAGAGATGAGATCTGGGAGAGATAAAGGAGAGATGAGATCTGGGAGAGGAAAAGGAGAGATGAGATCTGGGAGAGGTTAAGGAGAGATGAGATCTGGGAGAGGAAAAGGAGAAATGAGACCTGGGAGAGGTGAAGGAGAGATGAGATCTGGGAGAGATCAAAGAGAGATGAGTTTAGTTAAGATACAGGTTAGTGTTGTTATCTCAAGGAGAGAAACAAGAGAAGGCCCTTGTGAGGTCTTTTGCTCAGGAGAAACAGCTGAGCAGCTAAGCTAAGCTATCTGATCTCATTGTTCCCTTCTCTCATTGTTCCCCAGAAGCTGTGAAACACACAGTCCCTCCTCCTCAATGTCAGCATTAACATCAGTTTACTTTCCAGTCCAGAAGAAATGCAGTGAGTTCAGGGACGTCCCTACACACCCCTGATTGTTCTCTCTTCTGCCGTCGGGAAGAAGGTGCCATTGCATATCGGGCCATCAGTGCAACATGTTTCTTACTGCAAACCATTAGATTCCTCAAACTCGCAGAGACCGAAATGAGAGACACCCACGTACACACATACATAACAAATGGCATCATCAAATGGCTCCCCACCTCCTGCAAATCCAGAAATTTTGCTGAGACACTCTATTTAAATATAGAATTTTTGGCGTGGCACACTGTGATGCTTAACTTAATAAAATTTATGTTTCGGACTGTTTCCATTTTTAGCAATTTTCACTTAACAATATCTCCTGGTAGAATACTGTATCAACCAATACTGTATTCTGTTACCATTGTTCTGGTTCATGCCTTAATGACTGCTAGTTTCATATATGTTAGGCTATCTGCTAATAGTATATATATATATATATATATATATATATATATGTATATATATATATATATATATATATATATATATATATATATATATATATATGTATATATATGCTTTTTCCTTCCCTCCTTCATGTTGGACTAATGCAAGACTTGTACAAAAACATATTATGAGTCAGGATACGCCTGTACTAGCTGGTTAGCATGCTAAGTTCAGTAGATAGTTCTGCAACATGATACACAGATGTCTTTCCCATTCCATTAAAACTGTTATTTGGTTTTAGTCTTTCTTTCTGTAGGAACCCGCACCTACAGAGATCAGAGGAAGGAGTAAAAAGCCCATAATTCCTCCCACATGCAGAAAAGCACAGAATGATTCTATTATTGAGACACTAATTGAATGTATAATGTGTTCCAATGAGGCTATTTAACTGGCTCTTAGTGCTTCTGTTTAGATCCCCCCGTCCCCCCTCCCAATAAAGGGAAAAGGTTGAGGTCAGTGGGATTGGACCACTGGCAGCACCCCCTCATCCAGTAATGAATTCCCCAGGTCAGAATCCAGGGCTTTCCCTGTTAAGCTAAGCAATGATTACACCTGGAGGGTACGGACAGAGTAAGAGAGTGAGAGCACAAGTGTGTGTATGTGTGTGTGTGTGTGTGTAGAAATCAGTGGCAGGTGCAGCAGCAGATCAGCCCTCATTAGCAGCACCTTCTGCCACTACAGGCCTTCAGCAGATGGGGGTTCCGCCCTCGTACGCTACCTCACCTCATATGGCATGGTGAGCATGAGTGAGTGAGAGAGAAGGAGAGAGAGAGCGGGAACGCAGGGAGGAGACATTAAAATGATCCTGCCTTTAAGTTTGTCTAGACTGTCCTTTGAGGTCTGTCTTCTTTTGTCAGTGCAATGGCATTCAAGCATAACGGCCTTCTAAGGACAGAAAGAATGTGGACATGGACGAAACCCTGTATCCTCTTAGCTCTAATCTGAAAGTGTCTGGACAAAAGCTTCAGCTCCAAACTTTACAATAAGATAAAACAAAATAAGGAAAAGACCAAAGCACATTTTCCCCAGACCACATGTCATGTTTATTGCTCCTGCAAAAAGATAAACTTTACAAATACACAGAAATTGTGCATTAACATGAGCTGATGTGTGTTTTCGATGGAGGATATGTCCATGTTCAGAGACACCCAAAACTTTGCATAGCAATTTAAACATTTGGAATCATTTGAACAGTAATATGATGAATCTGGATATCAACTGTGTCTTAAATGTTCTAGACCTTATGCAGCTTCATTTTCAAATCCTTCACAGCTCTGTTTATTATTTCTGGCATGCTTAAAATTGGTTCATTTTTGTTTCCAATTAATTATCCAAAACATGTGAAGGTACTCAGGACTAACATGGCATGTTTTGTGACACTCATGGAAGACGAGGTTGGACGTAATTCCAAGACGTTATGTTAAAGACACACAGTGTAGTCAACAGTCCAAGGAAAACGCCAGCAAACAGTCAGAAAATGATAAACAAGCCAGAAGTTGTAGTGCAGGCAGGGGGCAGGCGGATCGGTAATCAATAGGCCAGTGAAATTAAACATGGTTGGAGTGAAAGGTGAAAATGTGGGAGCTGCAAAAATAGTATATACATGAATACATTAAAATTGGTTATATAATATTCAGAACCTTCTATTCCTTCTTTCAGCACTGAACTTCTCTGAAGGTCAGAGTCCGAAGAACCTAAATTCATGATGCTGGAAAAAACATAGAGTTGAGAGAAAAAGCAGAGTTGTAGATACTTAAATACCTGAATTCACATCTTTGAAATCCAGATCCTGACAATTTAGATCAAATAAACCGGGTCAGAAGGAATACAAGTTAAAATGCAGTTGTAAAGATTTCAGGTTACTGTACGAAATGCAGTACCTCATTGGGTCATTGGGAGGGACTTCACACAGACATACACACAATGACCGAGTGACCTGAGAGCTGGCCTGTGTTTAATTATATTCAGGCTTTCTTTTCATAAGCATTACAGAAGATTCACTACTTGAATTTGTACTGCCATGCAAAAATGAGTTGCTGTATTTTGTACATTTAGATTTTTTGGAATCTGAAATTTTGTCATTTTTAATTAGCAAAAGTAGGAAAAGAAATATCAAACATGAAAAAAATATATCAGATTACAAATATGTCTTTTGAAGAATCATAAATTCAGCTTAAGGTGACTCCAGAGAATTGAGACTTGTGAATGGTAATATGTAATGGTAAAATTGCAATTTAAAAAATGTTTTAAAAAGTATAACTTTATACAGTGTATATATATTTATACCCATATCAGTTGAAACCTGTATCAACATTTCACTTTATTATTAATTTGATCATTGATATAATATTTTTGAATATTTAAATTTGAGTATCAATGTTATTTGCCTTGTCAACACAACAATTTAGTCAACAATAACTGTAACTGGTTAGGATAACCAATGAACATACAAACTCAAAACCCATTTTTGGGGGTTTTTATCATGTCTGCCTGACCACTATTTGAAGATGGGTGTAGGTATTAATGCCAGCGGATTGTGATATGATGGATTCTGGATGCATCTTGTATTTTAACTTACTACTAAGTGACAGTTCTATAGTGAGTTCAGTAGATCCTTGTATGACCCTGCTGTCAGTCAGCACCCACCTGTCTCACTGCTAGAGAGTTTGTAGGGGCAGTGTGTGTGTGGTGGGCATTCCTTTGGGAACACAGCTCCTGTTTGATTAATGATGGCCGCATATGAATGAAGGCACCCGGACAATGAACACTCTGTGTGGAGAGCTCATGACTCCCTCAAGAGGTGTGTGTGCAGTGAGTGCGTGCATATAAGCATGTGTGTGTGGATATAATGGGCCTGCTGACTGGCATCTCATCGAAGCCACCCCCACATGCTAACACACACCATAGCCCCCTTCATGCCCACGCATGTGGCATTTTTGAAGCTACAGACTTCATCAACCTATGCTAGATTTAACACCTATCCGCTATGCTGTACTCTGCTAACCATGCCAAATGGTTCTGAAAAAAAAATAATCAAGCCAGAATCTATAATTATTACATCTCTTCTGAGATACAAACCCTGCGAACTCTTACTTCAACATCAAGGCTAACTCATTATGACTCATTTTGGTACAACTGGTAGGAAATAGTTCATTTTAAAAGTTACAAAGACTGGAATGCAAAGGCAAAGGTGTCAGAAATAGATGGTTAGCCTGAGACAGCAGAGTTTACACATGTGTCTAGAGTTAGACATATATCTGTTCAAACACTTACTTTTCAAAAATGGTGTCACACTATAAGAAAAAATAATCCATGGCCAGTACATGCCAGTGTTGTCTGATTTAGCTCAGTTGAAGTGTTGGGGACCAGGCCTACAGGCCCAACTGTCTTCTACAGTAAGGCCCAATCGTGGCTGGTCACACCAAGCCTAGAACACATTAGACGTTAATCTATCGTTAATCACGACTCTGCAGATGTGGCCTGACTTGTGCTTTTAATGCGGCCACGCTTCCAGCTCTGATGTGCCCGGGTGAGATTGGACGGCGTGGAATCGCTCTTTAATGGATTAGCTCTCCCTCACTCAAATCATTTATTTTGGCATCGATGCTCCTTCAGCTCTTGGCTGGAGGGGGCCATCCCTGGTTGAGCGCGGACCTTGGCCAGGAGAGGATGTTAGCGAGACAGAGTGCGTGTGTGTGTATGTGTGTGGGTAAGTGACGAGCCCGGGGGTTCCCTTTAATCAAAGCCAAACCAACGGTTCCAGAGTCAGCCTTGCTTGCACCACAAACAAGCCTGGCCTGCAAAACCTGGCAAGGGTCTTGAACATTAGCATGTTGCTAAGTGCGCCTTCAGAATCACAACAGAATCATGCCATGACTTAGACCGAATTAGAGCCACGCGGTCAGGTCTTTATTTAGAAAAACGGGTTTATGATGGGTTATTATACATTATGTGAGTGCTTTTTAACATGTCTGGTCAAATAATATGTTTTGTTCATTTTGTAAATGAGTTTGTTTGACACATTTTATTTTTAGCTCTATTTAATGACACGTTCACACATGTTTTTCTTGGCTTAAACAGATTCCAGCAAAGAGTATACTTTGGCAACCTTGTTAGAGAAACAGTATAGAACCTAAAGACTCCACTGAAGGTTCCTCATGTTCTGAGAATAGGGCATAATATTTTGGAGTCATGTTCACACTGTTTTATCAAATCTAATCAAAATGATCTGCAGATTTAAAGATTCAAGATTCAAATTTTGGTTTAAAGGTCATTCAGACTAAAAGGCCGTTTGGCGGTTTTTCCTCTGCTAGAAACACAGTCTAGGACTACATGCAAGATTTATAAGCAATCATTTTGGATACCAAAGAGCCCACATTCTTGCTTTAATTGTTTCCCCTGAGGTCTACTTATTACATCTGTGTTATTTTAGGTATAGTTATGATTCATCGTTTTTACACAGCCGTTTGTAACCTCTTCATCCCTTACAATTAAACACTTACTGGATCTTTAGGATGGGTATATGTTGTCAATGGCTGCCCTTTATTGGGTCTCACTCAAAAGTCAGTCCAGCATAAAACACTCTTTATAACTCCAGCATGTGTGAGTCCATATGATACAAAAACTTATAAATAACTCGAATTAGTGAACCATAAACGTATAACAATACAAATCAACCAAACAAGGCATACAACTGTTGAAGCCTAGTCTTCTGAGGCCTCATTTATAAAGTGTACTTGAATTACTTCACTTCTCAGAATTTGTGTGCAATCGACTAGTGGAAATCAAATGTTCACAAACAGGATGAAGTATATACCTGTAGGAGACTGGCACTGCTGTTGGTATGTCAATATGGAAACCATGGAAACCTCAATCTATCTATGCCCATTTTCAAGTCATAATTGCATGCTTATAAATTAGTGTTGGTCATCTGATGTTAAGCATGTACATTGTCAAAAAAAACCAAAAAAAAAACGGGTGGACTTTCATTCATCAGTACAAACAATGCACCATCAACTACACACAAATGGTCTGAGAGTCTGGCTGTGAGCCCTAAATATGTTTTCTCAGGTTGTATTTTAATGTGCTGATAGCCTGATTAGTCTGGATTCATGATTTGCATGGTTTCAATATAATTTAAAACGTACAATAACGACAAAATATAGTACAATTATGTAACTAAAGGTACCGAACACATCTAAAGGTACTGAAGATGTACCCTTGAGGGGACCACTCCAGTGAAGGCTTAGTACTTCCTTTCTGAGAGTACACCCTTGTTTTGTCTTGACTTCCTGCTTGTCCCACTTTGTTTGTTCTTATTTTGTTGATGTGACAAATACAAAACTTTTGAATAACCAGAAGAATCTGTGCAAGGATTCTTTAGGAAACCATAAGTGGCATCGCTCCAAGGAACCCTGTGTTTGGCTGCCAGAAGCAGGAGCCAGTGCTAATGCATGACTACATACAGTACATATACAGAGATTACAGAGAGCAGGTTTTTGTATGTTTGTTTGTTTTTATTGTTATTGTTATTCTTCACGCCTGTGACTCCTAAAACAACTCAGCCCTTGCCATGCCTCAGATGTGGCCAACCACAAGCAGGCACGAGTCTACCATGGTATGACTGTGCCATAGTTGTGAAGTTCATCCAGAGGTTAGCGCTGCAGAAGAAACAGTACAATGCCGCTTGCACAGTCAGTATACAGGAGTGCCAAAGAAAAACCTAATTCTTCCTCTTTTCCATGACAGTAACCGTGGTGGCCAGCGGCTCGGTCTGAGGGGATCGGTGTGTAATCTGCACACACTCGCGGTCCTGCTGCTACTGCTCCGTCCAAAGCTCCATGTTGTATCCCATGTCTAACAACGAGCTTTTCCTCCAGGCCGGAGATTAGTTAACTACAATATGCAGGACAAAATGGCCATGGGCGCTTTAGAGGTTCCACTTGAGTTTTGGCTCTCTGCGAGCAGATTTATGACTCACCCAACCGCAGCGCTCTTTCCCTAAGTGCGCGGTGACAGATTGAACAGCAGCTTTTGTCCTCAGCCTGTGCTGTGTGGGTTTTGAAGGGCCCCTGTAGAATTTTCTCAATGTGGCTTGAAGATGTGGTCACACACCACAGATGATTTGATCAAGTTCTGGCCCAGTATAAGGCCAACAGATCCATTGTAGAGTTTATGGTAACATGAGGGCAGCACTAGAGGTTTTAGAACACTGACATGTACTGAGTGTTTGTTTCCACAGATACACACACTACAGCAGAGTCCTAGACTGTTCTCCCTACTGCTGTCCTAGACAACACCAGGTTCTTTTGTGGGTGTCAGGATCATATGTAGTTATCTACCCAAAAAATGCAGGCATAGGTGCCCCAATAATCATTTAATGGATATTGAAATCTGATTGCTCAAACTACTTCAGGATGAGATGCATTTTAGCCAGATGCTATGCCAAAGTCCCTTCCAGTACTGCGATGGTGCCTGTCCCTACGCTGGACTGCTACCACCTAACAGAGCCATTACTGCCCTCAGCTTAACTCCCAAAATAGGATTCATTTTGTAGCATGCTTAGTGTGAGCTGATTAGCCTTAAGAAACACCTGTTTGGTTCAACCTTACTTTACTTCCTGTTTTAAAGCAGGATTTTTGCTCTGCCAAGCCACAGTTCCAAACTCATGGCTGCTCTTCCTGAATCCCAGCACTTACGGGATTTGACATCATCATTGTTTGTTGTGTTGCAAGTGATGCAAAATACACTTTGAAATCTGATTGAATCTGATTTAAATATGGTTTTATGCAGACTATTAAATATCAATCTGAATATGCCAAAAAAAAATGGGCCAGCAGTTTGAACAGCATCATCATTTAAAGCATGATAGGTTTTTGAGCCACCTTTTTCTACAATCTTGTACATATACCGTCTGGTTCAAAGGTCAAAGAATCATTAGCTCGGGTAAACTTTTTCTTTTTCTGCAAACATTAGCTATTGTAGTTAGACTATTAGAAAATGTATGTATGTTCTTATGTATTTAAGTTATTTAAGGTGCTGTCAGAAAAATCTAGCTGTTTAATAAGTATATCTATGTCTTGTGTGCTGAACCTTATCCTTGTCACAAGTAGTCCATGTGGGTATTTATTTAAGCCTTGACTTTTCATTGTTCTAAGCACTATCTTCTTAGGCCTGATGCACTCGTTCTTCAGCAGACTGACAATATGGTTGTTTGTTTAGAAAGAAATCACACTGGTGTCTCATGCCACAGCAATACATGATACAACGTTTACATTGTGGTATTTAAAACAGGCCGGCGAAAATGCATTTCTCCTGCTGTGTCTCCAAGAACAGAGAACAAAATCAGACAGAGATTTGAAAGCATATTAGAGTAATCCGTCTTTTATATATATTACAGCATGCTTTGAAATGCTAGCTATTGCGCATGCACTCTGTTTATGTTATACATAGTTGGAAGCCTGAAAACAATAGATCAGTTTGTTACTTTTTTAAATTAACTTTAAAAAAGCAAAAATGCCTTTGCTTAAGCACTAGGCCTACTTTACGGAGCTGGTTGAGTCACTATATGGCAACAGACCCTATGATATTTTTTTAATTTTATTTCTTTGCTCTTTTGCCATTTTCTTTTCAGTGTGTTTTTCAAACAGGGTTTCTCAACCACTGGGTTGCACAATCTGGTGCTCTGTGGGACTATACTGAGGGATAACCAGTGGTACTTAGAGCGTTGAACATGGAACTTTGTGTACATTTCCATTTATGGCATTTGGTAGATGCTCTTATCCAGAGCGATGTACAACCATGCTTAGTGTTCTGTCGGATAATGTTTCCTAGCTAGTCCAACAAGGACAAGAGTCTAAAATTGCCTTGAGCTCAAATGCTGCCTGAACAAGGACCAGTGCTAATACCAGTGCTAATAGAGACGAGAATACAAAGTTATATATAAGGTATAGGAGCACTACCTCACAATCCTAACCCAGTGTTCGTACCTAGACAGAAGAAAGGCTTTGTTCAGTTTAAGTGCCAAAACAAAGCATGCATGCTCTTTAACTGGATACTGAATGAGATGAGCATTGCGGTCTAGTTGAAAGCTTTTCTTCATAATGATTTGCAACTGGTAGCATTAGACATCAGCAGATTAGGCATGTTTTATACCTGAAAGCAAACAATCGTTGTGTCATAACAGTCAATGAAAAAAATAACTGGCATAATAATAAGGAAGAAATATAAAATGTGTTAAAACAATGAATATTACTAACACAGGTCCTGCAAATAAAACAGTACTGTATAAAAATGGGTTGCAAAAACTTTCTCACTTAGTTGGCCACCATTACACTTGCTTCCATTTCGACTATGTGCAATAAAAACTCAATATTCCATTTCTATTTCTACTATGTGCAATAAAAACTCAATATTCCATTTCTATTTCCACTATGTGCAATAAAAACTCAATATTCTATTTCTATTTCGACTATGTGCAATAAAAACTCAATATTCTATTTCTATTTCTACTATGTGCAATAAAAACTCAATATTCCATTTCTATTTCGACTATGTGCAATAAAAACTCAATATTCTATTTCTATTTCGACTATGTGCAATAAAAACTCAATATTCTATTTCTATTTCTACTATGTGCAATAAAAACTCAATATTCCATTTCTGTTTCTACTATGTGCAATAAAACCTCAATATTCCATTTCTGTTTCTACTATGTGCAATAAAACCTCAATATTCCATTTCTGTTTCTACTATGTGCAATAAAACCTCAATATTCCATTTCTATTTCTACTATGTGCAATAAAACCTCAATATTCCATTTCTATTTCTACTATGTGCAATAAAACCTCAATATTCCATTTCTGTTTCTACTATGTGCAATAAAACCTCAATATTCCATTTCTGTTTCTACTATGTGCAATAAAAACTCAATATTCCATTTCTATTTCGACTATGTGCAATAAAAACTCAATATTCTATTTCTATTTCGACTATGTGCAATAAAAACTCAATATTCTATTTCTATTTCTACTATGTGCAATAAAAACTCAATATTCCATTTCTATTTCTACTATGTGCAATAAAAACTCAGTAGTCTATTTCTACTTCTACTATGTACAATAAAACTCGGGAATATATTTCTATTTCTACTATTTATATTTTCTGTAATTTTTTGTATATATAGATCTTATTTATTATTTGTATGTTTCCTGACACTTCTGTTCTTTCCTCTGTCCTGCTGTGGCATTGTAACTTTCCCCACTGTGGGATCAATAAAGCATTATCTTATTTATTATAGCATCTTATCTTATCTTATCTTATCTTATCTTATCTTATCTTATCTTAAAAAAACATCTAATCTGCTGATGTCTAATTCTACAATCTTAAAAAACCATAAGAAAATATTTAAAAACTGCTGTGCTCATCTCATTCAGTATCGAGTTAAGAGCATGTATGTTATGCTTACTCTTATTTGCTTCCAACAATGAGAATGTAGAGTTCAGTGAAGACGGATTGCTATTCTTATTTGTGATGGTTTCCTTTCTATATATAAAATGATCTATATTTTTCTAAATCAGGACCTAACAAAACAATAATCTTTTTAAAGCAGTCTTCTTTCTATGGGCCTTGAGGTGGAACAAGTTGGGAACCTCTTTTTAGAAGAGCAAACATGACAGCTTCTCATTAGAGTTAAAGCTGTTGGTTTTATGCAACCATCTAAATTAGTTAGAACTTAATTTAGCTATAACCTACATTTGATGCTAAAGGGTTTGAATACGTCGAGCTGAAAAGCCCTTCGATACATTCCTCTGTGCTTTATGCGTTTATTTCTGACACGATGTGAACATCTAGAGTTCATTTACTCGCTGATTGTTTCATTTCTTATGTGCAGTGAATATAAGTCTATGTGTTTGACACAGTGTGATGAATTCTTCACTGTTATGAGGACTGACGCCATTGCCAGTGGTTACGCACACAGTTTGGATTTCCAACCAAGTTTGGAGCCTCGTAAAACACAGCTTTTCCCTTACAGCAGGGAGAAAGCGTCTGGCAACTAAATGTTCAGAGGATCAGAAGCATATTCAAAAACAAAACATCGATGACTCAACGGGTTGATTATTGTACTGTTTGTAAACATGGAGCTCTAAATCTGCAGATATCTGTCATAGGGGTGATTTCTACATGGTCCTGTAACAAACATGTTAGAGTGCCACAAACAAGACCATATATCATTGCAGTTTGGCTGCAGTAGGTTTTTCCTATCCTGCAGATAGAATCAGCTCTATCATCTCTGTACCACCATACGTAGATCAGTAGATGGCTGCATGGGGGACATACAGCCCGTTTGTTGGTGATTTAGGGGTGGACTGGTTAAACTAACATTTTAATTCCAGTCAAAATGGCACTTTTGGCACCAGGAAATGAAGTTGCACATGCTAATATTCCATTGGACCACCTTTAGCTTTGATCATGGTGCATATTCACCAATAACACTGTTTGGACAACATCACAACATGTAATTCCATCCAGAGCTGCATTCATTTTTGGCTGAGATCTTGTACTGAAGACAGGAGAGTCGAATCACTCCATAAATTATTCTCCATCACATCCTAAAACTTTCACTAAGGTTAAGGTCAGGACTCTTGCACAATCTGAGACAAATGAATTTCAGCAATGTTCTCCCGGAACATGCCTGTGCCATCAGGGATCATATAATCATAACACTGTCTCCAGAGGCTTGTACAGTGGACACTATTCATGATGGGTGCATCACTTCATACGTTGCATATGCTTCATATGCAACAATCACTCTGGAATAGAGTCTGAACTACATTACCTTTTTCTATTGTTCCGTCAGTGAACTGTTTTTTCGTTTGTTTAATTAGCCTTAGAATGATTTCCTTAGGGTCACACAGCTGTTAAATCCCAATCATATGAGTTCTTGTTGCATTGCGTGTGGAGGAATGCTCCTGCCTCTACTATTAAACCTAGCCGTGACTTCTACTGTGCTACTGTTGATATTTTAATCTTCTGCAAAGTTGATTCCTTCCAGGTGATAATAATGCACTGGATGGTTTTGAGCCAGTTACAGTAGTTCCAGCATCTCTTTAGTTGTTTAGTAATATGTCCCCAATGAAACACTGTAACATATTTTCCATGACCACAAGATACGTCTTCCCACATGGTTGATTAAGGAATGAGAAGCCACTCCCTGCATCAATTAGGGCTGCGAGAAGTGTTGCCATCTGAAACGTGTTAAAACATACTAGAGTAATTATCCAGATTCTGAAGTATTTGCTTATTTATATACAAATGGCACCTTATTGGCCAGGCAAAGCATATATAACAGCAAATTACACAGACACATTAACAACTAAAACAATGTCAATTATTACAGTGTTCACTGTGCTCACTCTTTGGCTTTATTGCTGGTTCTGTTCAACACCATAGACTTACTTTCAGCTTTACAGGAAATCTGCATTATCTGGTCTATTTATCCAATAGTTCTCCAAGTTCAGTCCTACAGGCTGGTTGCCTTTCCATTACAAAAATATGTTTTTTTAACTTACTAGCCATACCTGCCATTTTCATATAAGACCAGCCAATATCAAAAACCTCAAAACAAGTGTAAATAAGTATTATTATTAATTATTATCATTTATTAATTAAATGTCCCATTTTTGGTGTGTCATTTCATAATGCCCAACAATATTCCATTCAACAAAACAGCATTTATTCTTCATTTGCACGGTGTGCCACTTTAAACATGATTATAAAAGATTTGACTGTTCCAATTTACCTTAACTCACCTTACAGAAACAGTGTGTGCAGGACAAAGAGGGAACATCACACTTTTCCTACTTTTACAGATCCTTATGCAAATGAGGGCTACATTTCTGGACATCACATACACAACGCGAAATGTCATTAAATCTGCTGAGGACGGGGCTTCTGTTAGGTTTGGGAGCTAATGAAAAGAAACAGGCACACATATGGGATGTTTTTTTAAGCTCCCAAGCGTGAGCCGAGGCCAGATTCACACACCATATGGGAGTGGGTGAGAGTGTGGAAGCTCCTAATGCATGTTCGTCTCTCCATCCAAGAGCTTCACGAGCGCGCCAAGACCTCGCCGGTGCCTCTCTCTGGTCTGGCTCCGGTTCTAGCGCCAGCTCATCAAAGCCAAGGTTACACTAAACCACTGCCTCAAAGCACCTCCGTCCTGTTTCATGTTTTATTTTGGGTTCTGGCTCCCTGGGGAGCCATCCATGCTCAGTTCTCACCAAGGAAGGAGGAACACAAGCTCATAATGTTCCATAATGGCGTGTTATGAAATACCTCCAATATACAGTAGTATTCCACATGGCAAGCATTACTGCCGTTGGAACTGTGTTGTTTTCATACATGGAGCTTACGGTAGGCAACTTTGTAATGCAGAACTTTGTATTTTCTCCTGTTGCCACATATGGTATATGTAGGTATATTGCCATTTCTGACACATCTGCAAAAAGTCTGTCTTCTCCACCTGAGAATGCCCTTGTTCCTGTGCACTTCTCCTGGCTGTAAAAAGCACAATATATATGAAGGAGTCATCCAGCTAAAGGGAGGAACCGTTCTCCTTCAATCTTCATGATGCAGAGCAGCTATCTGGAGAGTGTGCCAGCATTCTGGAACCAATTACAGGTCGAGGGAAAAGGGGAGTGGATTAGGTTTAGCGGGAGAGGGTTGGTTTAAGGTAAACTGTAGTGGATAGGAAGGTTTTGGGGGTGCAGAGAGGATGAGGGGAGTCATATTATGCCCCATTAGATTCGAGGAGTCAACGCCTCTGTTCTCTGATTGGGTAAATGTTGTGTACAGAGGGTGCAGGCCATTTAGAAACATGAGAATGTCTACGAGAAACACAAGAAAGCGCTTAAAACAGGAAAGACTGAAAAGCTTGTACTCGGCTATACAATCCGTGGCAAATTGCAGTGCCAATCTTTCTAAATGCCTCTTGGCTACAATGCATAGTTCCAGCAAAAAATCAACAGATGTACAACTTTATGTTATGTTCTTTAAATGTTTCAAAAGTTCTGAGACACTTTTACATCTCATTTGCAAAAATAGTGCCTTAAACAACCATCCTCTGAAAAGTTTTAGACAAGAGAGCACTAACCCAACACACACCAACACCAGAACTTACAGACATTTTATAACCGATAAACCAACTAAACCTGTAAGAACGGGGAAGAATATTCCAGAAGATTTTAGACTAATGGGAATAAGAGGAACATTCTAGAACAGGGTGAATGGCTCTAAAACTGTGTAAGTGGATTCTAGAACAGAGTAAATGAGGAACACATCCTAGAACAGTATGATTGGATAGATTGGTGTAGAGCAGTGTGTACAGGGTGATAAAGTTCTACAACCGGGGAAGTAGAAAGAACATTCTAGAACAGGGTGAATGGCTAGACAGAATGTTCTAAAAGAGTGGGCATAGAGGTAGACATTCGAGAGCTGTACAAATGGAGAACACATTATAATATATAATAATATATATAATATATAATATAGAATACAATAACACTGTGCATATAAAGATCTTTCTAGAACACCTGAATGAAGGTGAATTTTCTAGAATAATGTGAATAGTGAACACTAGTCTAGGTGCACCAACTCCGTGTTCAGGTTTGCCAATGTTTGCTGGGCCAGTCTACTCTGATCTTTCTGGTCTCTGAAGTTCTAGTTAGTCTGTAACATTGTTCCAAAGAACCCTTTTTGGCACCTTTATTGTTGAAAGTGATTTTGAAGGCACACAAACACAGAAACCAATGCAGCATGTGTAAAAAGCAATTTTGTGTTTTTTGCTAACTCAAAGTGTGGTTATGTAGCCCACCTCATATGCCTTCATCCCTCATGTTTCAGTATTAATACCACATGCACCACCCCTCTTTCTTTCTCTGAGAGAATGTAGCACCATCCTGTAAACCCCACCGCCTGACAGCCTCAACACAGGAGCCTCCAGGGTCCAATCCAACATGTGGCTGCATTTACAGCCATAGCCGCCCCCCCACCCCTCTCGCTCTCTCTCTCTCTCTCTCTCTCTCTCTCTCTCTCTCTCTCTCTCTCTTTCTCTCTCTCTCTCTCCCTCTCTACCCCCTTCTTCAGAACTTTCTAGTAGATTGATTTGAGTCATTATGCCCAGGGAGGATATGATATCACCTACAAGGAGCAGTGGGGTCGGTGTGGTGGGGGGGGCTTCGCTACATGGGATTTGCTGGGATATCCTGAAGGAAAATGGGGGAAGTGTGGAGAAAGTGTTGTATAACCCTAATAACTGGGCTGAATGCTAAATAGTTGGACACAGGGGGTGGCTGGCATTAAATGCAATTAGAGGGTCGGGGTCTTCAAAATCACACTCATCACCTGCATTTTTACCAAGAATGAAGCACAGGCTTTACCTATGGATCTGTTTTCCTGGAATGTAATCCCACCGGAGCTTTTCTTCATAATGGCGTTCACAACTGAGCATGGAGAATGTGGAGCTGTATTACAGCTGAATGCTAGCGTGTGGCGGCTCCCATGCTGTTATACAGTCTCCAGCAGTAATCCATGATGTATCTAATGACGTACCATTGCAGGGCCGTGAAATGGAGCCAAAACTTTACAATTGGCCGACACCCACTTCTCCAATACACTTCAAGCTAATTTGATTTCAGCTGAAGGGCAAGTTCTCAGGTGGAAGGCAGGGTTAGAGCAAAGGCTGCCAAAAGCATGGCAAAAAGATTTTGGCTCGTGAAAGGGGCCATTCCAGTGACCATCAGAGCCTGGGCCAATTGTAGGCCTCCTGGGGCCAAATACAATCATACCCACCTACTTCGTCCTAAATCAAAGATCTCCTGGCATGCACTGAAAAGGACAATGCATTGAATTTACCATGTTTGAATGTGTATATCAGGGGTGTTCAACTCAGACCACTGTCTAGCACGATGTGATGAACTGTTTATTTACCTGCTCAAACAAACCTGGTTTAACTAATCTGTATCGGCCCAGCTCCGGTAAACCTGGCAGTTAACAGATGAGTTGAATCAGGTTTGTAAAGGTTAAAGGTCTTCTGATGTAGAGGTGTGTTCATGGGTCCTACCACAATATCTGCCAACTTGGGATTTAAGTTCAATGACCCGCGGAAGTGGGGGGTTAACTAACCCATCGCCACTGTCCAAAGAAAAACATGCATCACTATATTTGATGTTTTTACTTTTATGCATCAAGTGAACACAGCAACTGCTGTTTACAATTTCCTGATGAGCAAACCAGCAGGAAATGGCCCATAAAAAGTTTTTACTCTCTCTTATAAAACTGCCATTTAAATGATACTTGTTTTTCTATGGACATCTATCATAACAACTAGCATGCATAATTAACACAAAGAAAAAACAGGTACATGGATCAGTAATAAGTTACATTAAACAGAAGCAAATTAAACTCTAAAGAAAGCACCACTATTAAACTGACTAAAGACAAGTCTGACATATGGCAGTCATTCTCAGTCCTGATTATTGTAAATAAAAGGATTTATTTGTTAATAGAGTTATGAGAAATATTCAATGTCATTTACCCAGGCTTAAAATATCAGTCCCTTGCGACCACTTCTCTGATGTCTCTGGTCCTTGAAGTTATGGTGTCCTGTCCATAGAAACCTTAAACTCTTATAATCACACACACACTGCATGCCCACTGCCCTAAATGTCACTAAAACAGTATTAGGCCTTAACACCTTTGAGGATTTCTGTTCTGGAACATGGAGCCTCCTAGCGTGCTGGAGACACCAACACGTTTTTTCGCTGGTCTAGCCCATCACCCATGCATGCTCATGCTGGTTGACCATAATGCTAGTGTCAAAACATAACATATGCTGGTTTTGGTGGTGACCAGTCAAGCTGGTCCATGCTAGTTTTTCTAAAAGGGTAGTCAATTTTTTGCCAATTTTTCATTTGAGAAGAAGACATTTCTCCATCATATTCAGTCACAAACAATGTGGGAAAAATCCTTTTTAGATTTAATAGATTATTTTAAATAGATTATTTTAAACAATAGCAGAAATAAACAATTATTCCATCAAGCAATGTTGTTCCATTAGAGCATCTTGTTGGCAGGCAGCTATGGAGAGCTGAGAGAGGAAAAGAACATTCAGTGACCAAATCACTTTATACTGCAGTCATTTCATAAATGTGTATGTATATAATAATGAGCGTAATGTAATATGGCACTATTAAACTCCTGAATGACCACAGCAATAGCAATACTAATTTGTAGGCAAACCCTTTATTAGCACCATTTATCAAACGGAGACGGAATTCCAGCCTGCTCCCCGCACCCAACATTAGTGCACTACTTAGGAATTAAAATACTGGATCCTGCACCCCAACAGTGAATAATATGTCTAACAAATAGTCACTGAGGATTCAGTCATATGTGCACAACTCCACACTGGAAAAATATAGAAACTCTGTTTCATTAAAAAAAAAAAAAAGCTTTAGTTGAGGCATGTCTGTACTGTAAGCTCCTCAGCTAAGCCCTTACGGTCATGCCGAAATGAAATTGGACTCACAAAGATCACTAACGTCATAATTAACGTCAAATAAGATGACAGAACTTTTTTTCTTTGTGCTTTATGCAGATGTTAATGTACACAAACCTTCAGGCATATATAATTACAACACTCATTAGCTGTTTACTGCTGGATTATTACACTAACAGAGTTTGACAGTCTATGAATATATTTTTACCAAAAAAAACAAAAACATAAATATACAAGACATGTGCTGCTTCTAGCCACCGAATGCCCCGGGCAGTCGCCCAGGTCCCATATGTAGAATTTGGCTATGTTTAGTGGGAGGGGAAGGGTCAAACTGTGCTAGACATTGGACCTCCAGGACTTGCTGAACTCTCCTTGTGCATATAAATTTCATACAAATAAATTACAGTATTTCAGTTTCTCACAATTTAAGTAATTCACGTTAAAGCTTCTTGATAGCTACACATCCTTTTACACTCATAGTGTTGAGGTGTCGTCATTGTTGAAGTGACAAAGGTCTGTCTGTTGGTGAGAATTTTGGTGGTCTACCAGATCCTTAAAATTCCCAATTTCCCATTTTTTTTAGCTCTTTGTTCTGGAAACGTTTTTCCACTTGTGACATTTTGACATTTCCCTTTTGCATGAAGATTAAATGTCTTCTATCTGATCTCTTCATTAATATCCCTTTTAGTCATTTAATCAAAGACATAATATATATATATATATATATATATATATATATATATATATATATATATATATATATATATATATATATTTATATACTATATATATATATATATATATATATATATATGTGCCAAATGTACCAAAAGAAATCAGCATGCCAACAAAGGTGTGTTTTAGTCCTTAGTGGCTCATGTGGCCATGGATGCATATAGCTTCTTGGAAAGAACAATGCTTGTGGCAGGAGAGCCCATAAAACTGCAAATAAACTATATTGTTACCTTGAAGATGTGTACATGTGCTATTTTGTGCTAGGTTGTGATCTAGTTGGTTTGGTTACATGCCAACCAGCACTTCAATCTAACAGGCTATTGCAAGACGTTTTCAGGAAAAGCTTTCCTGATCACAGGTAAGTGTATATTATCCCATATCCCATTCACACTACTATAATATATGGATTTAAAAGTAGCACACCAAAAAATAAACCTTCAGCTAGCAAGCCATGTATTGTGAAGTAAAAAAAAAAAGGAAACAGTATGCACTGGCCCTACTGGCCCTTACTCCAAAAACATGACAGGTAGGTTAATCCCAGTCCTTTTAGAAGCATTAGCTCACATATATGTAGAATCTCCTGCAATGTAGCATGAGAACTTCATAACCCTTTAACAGAAGCGTAGTCATTTAGCAGCCCTTCCAAGACGTAATTGGTTTTGTTTGTTCATTTGGTTTTGATTTTTATGTTCCCTCCTCTGACTTGAATTTTATATGTATTTATGATCTTTATTACACCCATAAGAGCCATAAGCTAGTTTGGAGTAAGCTTTAAATAATTACACTTAAACCAGCGAAAAATTACTTAATATAAAATAATTAGGCATTTAAAATGTTTGTTTATATTTTTGTGCATCTCATTCATCACTCATGCCAACTCTTTTGTAGCTGTTGGCCTTGCCATACATTTGGATTGGATTTCATTCTCAATTATGGATAGTTCATGATCCTCATAGCTTCTACTCCTAGCTCAAACCAAAAACAGCAGTTTAGAACAGAAGATTTGCTCCGTTCCCATTGTGAATGGTTGTCATGTATTATTTTATAGGACATTTTAAAATGTCATGTATCATTTTATATATATATGTATATATATATATATATATATATATATATATATATATATATATATATATATATATATATATATATATATATATAAAAGTGTCTTGGGAAAATGGTGCTTAACAAAGCCTTTGCAAAATTGGGCAAACAATGGTAGTATCAAAACAGACACTCAACTGCATTATATCAAAACTCAATTGATTTTATTTAGTCCTGAACCATGAATCTCTAGACCTTCAGTTTAAGCCTTTAATGTACAAAATGAAAAAACCCATCTCAATGTTAATCCACATTCCAGCGATGCGATTGCAGTACTATGTTAGCAAAAAGCTAATGCTGGTTTATACGGCTGTTCTAGATTAAAGGAGCAATTTGGAAAAACCAATGTTTAGCATCAAACTTCATCCCTTTACTCTCCAGGATCTGGAAAACCACAACGTTACATCATAATTATATTTATATACTGTGCCGATTGAAATAAAATTGAAATTGAAATAAAAACTAAAGAAAACCGGAAGTGAAAATGCCAGGTGGTTTATTGTGTCCAAGTTTTCAAGTGCAGTGGATTAAAAAAAAACCCAAAAATAATCAAATAGGGAAAATCCCAGAAACTTAAAGAAAAGAAAAAAAAAAAATTAACTAAACAAGTGGATACAAATATATCCAATAGGTTTTCAAACATAGCTCTTCTTAAAAAAACAGATGCACCCCCCAGTCTTTTTTTAAATGGCTGCGGTCTGCTATTTAAATAGCCATTAAGCTGTTGGATTAGCCCAACTACAGGTAAGTTACAGGTAAGTTTAAAACTGGAAACATTCATCTCTAACCTGTCCAAAGAAGCCATATAACCTGCAGAACAATTGTTAAGCGGTTAGAACAAGCCATTGGGCCTGTGATACTTCCTCATTTTCTCATGTTGTACTGATGGCAGACTCGACGCAACAGTGACAACAGTATCTTTTCTTGCAGAGTTTTAAAAGGAACAACCATGATGATTCTGTGAAATTAAAAAGAACTAGAAAGTATTAGAAAGTTCCTCACCTTATTGTTATACAATGCTCTCTGTACATTGTGTGAACACATTGAGATTAAAATAGTTCTATTATCAGGAATAACAGCTAAGAATCTTTTTTCCTACCATCTTAGAGGACACAAGACTTGCAGGAATATGCAGTTTGCACATGCAATGTATGCTCTTTGTTTGTGTGATTTCATACATGCTCCTCTTCACACTGAGAAAAGACAGCTAATATTCCACTTCTGACAGAAACACAGGCTCGGTGATGGATGAGGCTATGCCGCAGCAGGCCCGTGACATGATGAGAGCGGACAGCCAACACTGCAGCCAACACTGCAGGCCCCAAAACGCTGGGCTACCACGCTTTACTGTCTCTGCCATGTGTTTCCCCCCTTAGCTCCCAGCACTGCTTTCAATTACAACACAGACAAAACAAGCACGGAACAAATGTCATTTCTCACACTAGACTGAAGACCATTATGTTTGGCGCTGGGTGTCTTTCTGATTCCTTCATATGTTATGAGTTTGTTTGGGGTTTTTCCCTTCCATTATTATTATTGAACATCTTTATACGTTAATGATTACGGAAAGAAGTTCACTCAGGGGTCGGGTTATGGACCGTAAACAGGGGGCAGGCCTCTAAGGGCCTTCAGCCAGGGGCCAAAATAACAGAAGCAAAAGAAAAGGAAAAACATGACTGAAGTTTATTTGGATTTCTGTGACATATACCTGCAGCTGTGGTTGAATGTACACTGTTTTGAGACACCTGGCTGATCAAAATGTTTTTGATCAATGAGAGACAACTTGCAATAATTTGACATATTCAGTGAGTTGCTGTTTTGGCAAAAACTGATATAACACACAAACCTCTCAGGACCGACTTTAGGCCAGGAGATTTTCTATTAAAGCAATAAGTCATGAGAGCCTGTGTTCAGTGAAGTCCTAGGAATACAGCTGATAATACATGTGTAAAAGTAGAGGTACTGTAACGTAAATGTAAAAAATATATATTTCTTTAAACACTTGTAAATTTTCTTAACATCAAATTTTAAGCAGCATATGTTTCCACAAAACTGATAAATAATTATTTAAACTGGAACCGAATGCATCTTCCACTGGTCTACAGAGCACCCAGACATGCCTACATGTTTGATTTCCTTATACAAGGATTTGAGATGGACATCGTTAGAAACTGTACTGAGAAAAACATTTACAGTCAATACAGAACAGCACATTAAAAAAATCTTTAAGCAAAGGTATGCCCAGAGTGGGGCTTGTTTTCAGACTGGGAGTTACATGATATAGACCAGGTCACCTCAAACTACAAACACACACACACACACACACCCCTAATGTCCTGCTCTGTGTCATTGTGCTCTGTCACTCTACACATTGCAACATCTAAATAGTGATATAAAACAATAGCATTCAATCAGAAAGCTGGATTCATGTAAACACAGACCAACAGACACTTCTACCCATAGAAGACCACAAAAACACTAATACCTGAAAGCTGACACACAGAAAACTAAAACCTACCAAGTTAAAGAAGTACCACTGAAAAACCAACTTGGCTTACTGCCACAGCGGGGAGATCGAGATGAAGAAGACACAAAGGGTGGATCAAACAGCTGACAAAGCAATATCTGTACATAGAAGCATATTACCATGGTGGTCATGAAACATGTTTATGGTCTAGGTCTTACAGGAAATGACTGGATCCACTGAAGTAATGGTCGATGGATGCTATGCCATTTTCTTAAAGCCCTTGTCAGCATTTGTAGAAGAACATCTCTGTAAGTGGCACACTTATAAACTTTAGGGCACAGATTTTCTTTTATATGTAACTTTTAACCTTTTAACATGTTGGAGCTTCAGTTTTAGAAACTGGTGTTAATAATAAACTGAAGCCTGGAAACAGATGTGATGACCTCTGTAGGGCTACCCGCCCACAGCCAGAACCAGACTGGACTGCTGTGTTCCGATTCCAGTCATCCAGTCATTTCTTATCAACCTATTGTGCGCCATACCGGTCGTGTGGATACCACCACAGCACACTATTGGCAGCAGTGGACAGAAGAAGGCACCCACCAGAGATATGAACGATTTCAGATGAACGGTCTGAAATCGAGATGAATGATAAACAGTCTGACATGCATGGAGTGACCCAACAACCATGATTAAGAGGGCGCTGAAGCTGTCCCTAAGTCATCCTGTTAGTGCCAGCACTATTGGCAGATGGCTGCATGACGCAGCACTACATGCATGCAGACCGTTATGACGACTGCCCCCTAACACCATGTTAGCATCCTGGTGTCATCCTGGAGTGTTTTCTTTCAGACTCATCACCACAGCCTCTGCGGACTGAGTGCTGCCGTTTTTTTTAAAGATCCATCACTGCTGTAGGCCATAACAATGAAACAAAACCTCTAATTAAATAGAGAGATAGAATATATTAATAAATCAATAAAACTAAAGTACCAAGTTTGTTATGAATGTAGTGGTAAAAATGACAGATTGCTCTTTAGAAATGTAGTGAGTAAAAGTAAAATGTATTAAGTAAGTATTACCGCTTCTGTGTTGTAGTGATTTCCCCCTGGTTAAACAGCTTTTACGAAACTGTGATAAAATATACATAATACTTTCTGAAGGGAAAAAAAAATATTTTAATCACTTCCTAAACGAGAGTGACAAAACCACATACAATGCATTTAAACCTAACATATAAATTGAGCTATAACTAAACATCTGTGAAAGAAGAATTACATTTAATAACACAGTAATGATATTATGTTCTGTGTGCGGTACATGAGCTGGAGCTGTTTTTTTCATCTTCACGTAACTGGGTAAAAGGTGACCATTTGGAAACCTTCAAGATTTTGGACCTGACTGAGAGTGACTCTGGCTGACGTCATTAAGAGGGACACTAACTTTGTTGACTGTATCTCACCAAAGACACTGTGTTCAGGCTTCTGAGCCATTATAGTTTTGTATTATAGCAGTTTTGAACTGTAATAATGAATTAGCAATGGTTTACTTAGAATAATTTGCATATCATTTGAATAAAGATACTGTTTGACCAGATATTAATTAGAAGGAAAAGACATTTTTATTCATTTCTAAATTTCAAATTAAATTTAAGTTATGCTGTGGCAAATTACCCAACATTTTATTTACATTTATAGTTACAAACTGCAACACTTCTATTGAGACATGCAGTCCATTAGCAGTAAGATTTGCTATCCAAGCCCAGGAAAAGAAGCAGCAGAATCCTTTTAATAGCATGCTATATTAATGCAGTGGTATGTGTGTTTATATTGAGTATATAGTTATGGTTGAGTTATTGGTTTGACATTATGGCATCGCCCTGAGGTGGATGGCATGGGTAAGATTTCTTCTTCCTGATCATAGGGAGTTTGTCACGCTTGACTTGCTTACTGGGGCCGTTAAAGCTGCTTTGTGACAGCACGTTATTGAAAGCACAACATAAACAAACCTTGACTTTACTCAGCTTGAGTATTTTATAAGGGCCTTAGTTGTTGCTCAGTCAAAGTGAAATATGAATTTGGAAAAGAAAGCTCTCAAATCATTTAGGCAAACCCTAATTTGTGGTATGTATTAGTAAGTAGCTGGTTTATGATAATAAAAATCTTAGCTTTTTTCATTGTTGATAAAAAAAGCAGTGAAATGAATCTCTGAATCCCTTGCTCTGAAAACTTAAAGGTGTAGATATTTCCACAGTGGCACACTTACTGTTGTGTTTACTGGGTAAAATGAACCAGTGACTGAGGTTAAAGAGGAAATTCCAACAATTCAACAACATGTTATATAATCACTAGAATGTAAACAAAGTTTTTTTTTGGAGTAGGCTGATGTGAATAAGTGGAGAATGGAGATACTTAGCAGTTCTGTGTGTATTTAAATATGTAACACACAAACTGAATGTAACATGAATAGTTGCTAAAAAAAAAAACACACACTGTAGCCCGTAGCAGAACACACTCAGTCTCCAACCTGTCATAAAACAACATCTCATGAATCAGGAAAACACATTTGTAAGAATTTCATGGTATAACTTTCAGTGATGTAGCTTGTAAAGGGCATTAAACACCTCTGCTGTCTGGTTTCTGTCACCACCACTGTGAACAGTTCTGACTCTTAGTGAAGAATTCTCAAGTTTCTCCAGAACAGAGCATGTCGAACCAAACCACTCTGAATGACTCTGTTTACATCTCACCCATTTAATCTGCTTATATCTAAACCTAAATTAACGACACCGTTACCTGGGTGGAGGACCCCATTCAAGTGCAGGAAGTCAGCTTTAATTTGAGGGTTTTTACATTGATATAGATAACCATACAATAATTACTAATTGTTTTATATAAATCCCATCAGCATCAGTACCACCTGATGTAAATGACTCTGTCACGTCAACCATATCAAATGAGGTGTCCAGATGTGCGATCTCATCAGTGTTGACCACCATTATCATCAATTCGCTCCTTTCATTCTCTCAAGCACAGGCATGACCAGATGAGCATACACACACACACACACACACATACACGGTCTATCAGCGCCACTGATCTGACCACAGATGTAATCTAGCATTTTGTAACCTGCCATGAAATTGGCCTATTATAAATGTGACACATGCTTTTGTGTTGTCTTTAGAGGAGGGGGAGTTTTTCTCAATAATGAATTATTCATTTATTTATCTAATTCAGTTTTCTATCAGCCTATTTTTGTTTTGTTTTTATGCAAATGTATGTTTATATAGCTGGCTTCATGTCTTATTTCAAGATACTGTTGTAGGTTGTATGATTAAAATATTACAATAAGAGACATCTTCTACAGAGTCACACTCAGTATATTCTTGACTACAGCTGTTAAAACTCTTTTAAAGAAGCAATATGTAAAATGACCCAATCAAGATCATGTCATTTAAAACATCAAGTAAATAAACTTATCAACAGAATTTGTGTATAATATTTGTATAATTATACAATAATATTTGTACTATGTCCCATGTTGTAGAGATATGTTCTAAAGTTAGCATGCTAAGCTGTTAGCTCTGGCCCATCGTGTAGTGCCACTGTGTAAACCAAGAAGCGATAGTAAGTGACCTTAGCATTAAGTTTTCCTTTAGTGCACACATGAGCACATTAAGAAGTGGCACATCTGCTTTTTGTAACCAAACACGTTCAACAGCAACAAATCTGATACAACAGAAACCAAACCTTTATATTTTGTTTTATTGTATATAAAACAATAATTAATATTAGAGTTACTTTTTCCTGCTGGACACTCTCTTGGTGAGTACATTTACATTACATTTACGGCATTTAGCTGATGCTCTTATCCAGAGCGACTTACAAGGTTAATCACATTACAGGTAGGCCAGTGTAGTGTTAAGAGTCTTGCCCAAGGACTCTTACTGGTGTAGCACAGCATAGTCACCCAGACCAGGATTCGAACCCCATTCTCCCACATGTCGTGTTGACTCCTTGGTGGGTAGTGGTGTTATCTGCTGAGCTACACCAACCACTAGTTGGTGAGTAAAGGGATGAAATTTGATGCTGAACCCACAAACAGTTCTTCAGACTGATATGTAAACAGTGGGAGGAGCGAGGAGGGTGGTGGAGGAGGTACTGTATAGATCATGAATTTGACAGATTGTGTCGTCTTACATATTGCTCCTTTAAACTGCTTTTAACTAAGCAGTTATCAGCTTAAGCATTCACTCAGACTGCATCATCAAACTAATGTCATTGTTTTTATTATTGTATTCATGTCTAAGAACGTTCTTCTCCTGCAAAGTTTTCTTGAGTATTTGTTACGACAGTGATGATAATAAGTCAAATTAATGTCATGATAGCTAGCAGTATAATCACAATATGGTATGTTGCAAATTGGTCAAATTAGACCTTAGTGTGGGTAATTAAGAAAATATGTGGCAAGAACGGAAGTTATCTCTCGCCATTATTTCAGACCCCACCATGACAATGTTAGCTGACAGATAGAGATTGATTACAGGTGTGAGTGTGAGTGTGTGCTTGTGTGTGTGTGTATGAGTGCCTATAAGCACATGTGTGAGGCAGTGGTTCTGACATCTGGCACTGAGTTGTACTATTAGTGCCAGAGAGGTGTGTGTGTGTACGTCAGGGACACAGGAGCAGCCATCGTGTGCTGAATTCTCCCCAGAAAGACGTTTATAGATTAATGGGGGAAAATGACAAACGCTTCCACATGGGCTTCTGAGTGGATCAGCTCAGCCTGAACTTTCAATCCCTCCGAGCTCCTCCTCCCCACATCATTTCAATTTCCTCTTCAACTACTCACAGAGTAGAAGGAGAACTGTGCAAAGGCATTTCAAGTTAGCCACATTTACATGACACTCACACAAATAAGCACAGCGTGCAGTAAGCTGGAGGAGCAGGATGTCCTGCTAAGGCCTGTTAACTTAAACTCAGAACGAATGGGGTTACAATAAAAAGCTAACATCTGTATTGTGTTTTCTCTCCACATAAAAAGAAGACATCATGACTTGGACACTACATAAGAGAAATGAGAACCTTCTCAATCATTGAAATCCCCAGCCTGTCTTCTTTGAAATGCGTAGGTTCTGATTTAATCCATATTAATGTGAAAGTTGGTTGTCTTTCATACACTGTCAAAAATACATACTGCACAGGTACATGTCAGTCACCCTAAGTATAAACAATGTAAAGGTACTCTAACAAGTGAATATGGACTTTAAGCAGGGTAACCAGATGCCCACATTCTGGGGCAGTCCATGTTTTTGGCCTGAATAGCCTGCTACTATCTATTAACCACTTCCACCCCTGGTTTGCCTACCCTTACAAGGGCACCCTTACATAAAGCACACTTAAAGCTCATTTTATTAAGTAAATCTGTAAGCTGAAGTATTAAGTTCTAAGTTGAATGTACTAGTAGTATATTTGTACTATTACAATACTTTTTGGCACTAAACTGTTCCACTTTAACTTTATGAAAGTACACTTTAGATGTAATAGGAAGTAATAAACATACAAAACAACAAAACTAACTTTTGTTTTCTACTATAGGCAACCTGACACTTATATATAAACACTTATAGTTTACTACTTATATACACCGACATACCAAAAATTATGCAATAGCAATCTGCTAATCGATTATAACATGGTGTTTCCTCAGGGGACGGCTTGGGAACGCCCACACCTGTATAAGTTGTGAGATGTTATTTTGTGAGTAAGGTTGAACCCTAACCAGCCATAGCAAGGCAACGTGATTTATCAAAGTTAGAACAAGGCACACTAGTGGAATCCCACGATCGGGCTAATGTGCAGTCCATGTCATTCATCATCATTGTGGGGTTCCATGAAGTCCAAAAAGGGCTGCAAATGGTCACCAAGCACTGAAACATATCGGGCATTGACGTGTTTAGGTGGACCTGGTCTGCTCTTATATCCTACTGAAGCTATAGAACGCTCCTGCATGATATGCACGAGGGCCCTCCTGAATTGAACGTAGATGTGATCTGTTTGCACAGACGGTTCTAGCCAGACGTTATGATGTTCATTAAGCACCTGTGGGCAGCCACTGCCCTGTCCACTGTGGGTGGAAATGTCTTCTTTGTCCCATCTGCTTGGCACCCACTATCAAGCCTCATTCAAATAATTCAGCTTGCCTTGCCATGAGCACATTGGCCAGTGTTCAACCTCATGCACAAGATAACACCTCCCAACAGGTGTGGGCATTCCCAAGCTGTCTGCTGAGGGAGTACCAATTTATATACATTTATATACATAGCCCTATCCCAAGACTCTTGGTATGTCAGTGTATTATGTTTGCACTTTATATAACTAGGTTTAGATTTAGGTATTATTTTTTGTGCTTAAAATTTAGTAGACCTACCAGTGGCCTACACATATAAACAAGACACTACTTAGAATTAAGAACACATCTGTATTCCTTATGAATCCGAAGTACCAGACATATATTATACTGGATGCCTGTATGTACATGGGAAGAATACACAACTATACTTTCTATAAATATATATGAATCAATGGATTAGAGGTCAAATATACTTTATATAAATATTTACCTCATACTATATGCCGGAAACAGTAATTTAAACATTGATCAGATTACGTGAGAGTTTTTCGGTTGTATTAACGTCACACACGCAAGCTCAAAAGGAAGATCCGGTTCAATGTTTAGTTCTCAAATCCAAAGTCAACATAATACTGATAAAGGTATGATGACAATAGTAGATCATTGACCTACATCCTCAGAAGACACTTCCCTTACCAAAGTACGAGTTTACTGTTAGTATGGTATTGAAGCACCTTCAGAGCTTTCATGTGTCTGTGTTTATTCAAAACAACAGCCAGAAGGGATATTTTCTTATGGATATCAGATATTCACATCGGGACATTCATATAGCACAAGTGATCAGTAGTGATGCACTGCACCATGGCTGTTCTCTGTGTATGCCCTCTTAAGAGAGCCATTTACTCCCTTTGCTGTCCTTTGCTTCCCTCCTGGTGTTGTGATTCACACTTCTCTCTCTCACAGCCAACCGCCAACACAGACTCAACATTCAACAAAACTGACTAGCTCCAACAATGTAGAACATGCTGCACAAACTGTCGAAACCTGGAGACCCAATGGTGTCCCTTAAATAATGTACGTTTTAAAGATACACTACTTTCTCTTTTAAAGGGGGTCCCATAATGGTACCACCCAGAGACCATTTAGCATCTGTTCTTTTGAGAGTGTAAAAGCTGAATCATGAACAACTTCCTCCTGACCACAGTGAGGCAGTACAAAGTGTGTACACGATACAATCCATACATCAATATAATGATTCCAACCAAAGCTGAGGCACTTTCTATAACTATGCAGTTTTATGTATGTTTACATGAGTTTGATATATCTAGTGGTAGTTCTTTTGCCTTTATCACTGTCACAACAGAACCTTGTATCTCTATAACTTTTAGAAGAAGCTAATCACTAATTAATTAATTTATTAATTAATTTATTTTTGTTTATGTCAAAATAAAATAGTAGCAGTACTGAGTTGAGAGAATCTCATTCAAATATGGTGTAAAATATGGCTGCTATAGCCAGTGATTTTAGGCCCATACGTCTTAATGAATCATTGTTTCATTCGTAAGCTAAAAAATAAAATGGTTTGATGTTTAGGTCTCAAATGTATACAAATGACAATATGATGATGACAAAAGATCACTGTGTTACATACCTGGAAGAAATGTCCTTCACCAAGTTTTAACTGAGTTCTCTTCAAATATGCTCTAATAATAATGTAGCATGTAGAGTCCTGCCCCATATCTCTTCATGGCCTAGACAAGGAACAAACCCAGACTGCCACATAGAGGGCAACTATACAGTACCATCCACTATAAGACTGAACACCACATCAGTTTGGACCCAGTCTGTCGGTGCATTACTCATGAATCGCTGTGAAAGGTGATTGTGTAAAATGGTACAAAAATATTTAGCTGTAGTTTGGACTGGAGTGACCTGAAGAAGCTCTCTGTGGAACTGATTGATTTGGTAGTTTTTCAGTCTGTGTTTTCGCTAAGCTGCTGTAACTTCTACATGACCACTGTTGGCCCACTAAGGGTAAAGCTAGCTATCATGTTTGGCCCTCACGCAAACATTTGCATAAGTCGAAGAGGCTGGGAACAGGGAGAGCTCTGATGCAGCGGGCGCACTTATTCACATGTAATCAACATGCAGGAGAACCGCAGGGCTACTGCTCTGACTCGATTAACTCTCAACTCTCCATACAGACTTTTCTCATAAAACGTGCTCTGCACAGGACTAGTCACGTGACCGTAACATAGCCAAGGAACACACATCACTCATATGTATATTACTTACTGGAGTTTGGGCAGGCCTTTCTGGGCGGCCTGTTGGTGGTTTAGGAGGCTAAACCAAATGCTATTTTTATTTAGTTTCCTGTCACGGTTAAATTCACTCGTTCTTCCTTCATTTCTTACTTTCGTTATACTTTGTATGTGAGATTAGTAAATCATTTTTAGTGTCAGCAGCAACATTTAAGTCATTTTATATCAAACCTTGTTTTTCTCGCGGTTGTTTGTAATATTTGCCTTAGTTCTTTCTTCAAATTAAAAGATGTACATGATTAAAATCTGTTAGGAGATAAACGATCCAGATCAGGAGAATAATCTGACCAGCAGTATCAGACTGTAGCAGGGTGCCGACCTTCCCAATCCAGTAGAACGATCCATGCTCACTATGTGGGGCTCTTCTACTCACCTCTGATCCCTCCATTATACAGACCTGAACGTGGCTTTTCTTCTTCGTTCGCTACCCGTCAGCGACTCTTTCTGCTCCCTCTCGCTGCAGCGCGGTAATTAAAACATTACAATAATGAATAATAATTAGCTTACTGGGCAGGAAGAGAAGGCGCGGGGTGGAGATTAAAAACAGAGATGTGTTTTGTGAAACAATTTCGTGAAGCACCATTTTAGCGTTTGGAAAACTTTGTTGTCGGTGGGGAGAGAGAGAGAGAGAGAGAGAGAGAGAGAGAGAGAGAGAGAGAGAGATAAAGAGAGAGAGAGAGAGAGAGAGAGAGAGAGAGAGAGAGAGAGAGAGAGAGAGAGAGAGAGAGAGAGAGAGAGAGAGAGAGAGAGAGAGAGAGAGAGAGAGAGAGAGAGAGAGAGAGAGAGAGAGAGAGAGAGAGAGAGAGAGAGAGAGAGAGAGAGAGAGAGCGTGAAGCGCAACTGGGAGCGCGCGCCGCCTGCCAACCACTCAGCGCGCGCTCCCTGCTCGCGCTTCACGCCAACAAACAAACAAACAGCAGGTTTACAGCGGCGCGCGCACCTGCAGCTCATTACTGCTACTGAACGGAGCGCAGGTGCGCGAGACTCAAGCACATACACGGCCACGCGCATAGAAATTGGTTTTAAGCAAATGAAGAGCAGAATGAAACTCAGTCACACAGACACACACACAGACACACACGCGCACACACACACACACACACACACACACACACACACACACACACACACACACATACATACACACATACACACACACACACACACACACATACATACACACATACACACACATACACACACACACTTTTACACTCCTCTATAGCTCTGAGGATGCCATCCTACATGATCTTAAATGGGGCCCAGAGAAGGCTCTGTTTAAATCTGGTTTCTTCTTTACATGGTGGAGTTTAAACTTGCATTTGTAGCTGCAGTGATCAGTTGTGTTTACAGACAGTGCTCCTGAGCTCATGCAGTGATTTCCAATACAGACTCATATCTGTTTTTAATGCAGTGCCATCTTTTAGTGATATTATGTACAGTAGATGATGACATCACAACTTGTTGTTATTTTACGCTGAGAAACATTATTCTTGAATTGTTGCGCCACAGGCCTGTGTAGTCTTATACAGAGAAGTGGAGCCCTCCCCATCTTCTGATACTTTCTGGGATTAGCATGTTACTGACTTGTTGCCACCAGGTGATATGTTCCATCAGGGGATTTTTTTTATTGTCATCTACCAGCTTTTTTGAAACATGCATTTATTAAAAAAACAATAAACTTTCTTAGTTTTAACGTTTGATATGTTGTCTTTGTACTACCGTCAATTTAACACAGTCTTTAAATGATTTGTACACCATTGCATTCTGTTTTTGTTAACAGTTTGCACAACATCACAGCTATTTGGAAACATGGATGCAGTACTGCAGTAAGATCACTTAAACCACAGGATTGATCAAATAGTGGACTTAGACAGTAACCAACATCTGGTCGTGTATGAGAGTGTAGAAGGGTTTGGACATTGTTTAATCCCATAATTCAAACAGTACAGAGAGGCCTGATCTTTTTATCTTTAAGAAGGTGGTACATATTCAACAACAGTTCGGAATCACTATTGTAAAGAATTTAAAATCAATTTGTTGATTTGTATACAATTATTAAAACTATTACTGTACATCACTGCTCCCAGGTGATTAGTAGGAAGGCTATAAGTAATCAAGGGTACAGATTTTTCGAGCATTTGAAATTGGAAATGTGCCAAATATCAGGCAGTTAAATAATCGATTAAGCTCTATGTATGTATAATACAACGTATAACTTAACAATTCATAACATTTTGGTATTTCCAAAGCCTGACCAAAATGTGTTGCTGTGTTAGGTAATGCCCAAGTTTGAACACAACAATATTCATCCCCGTATTCCACCCTGTCCTCTTTATTATCTATGCAGGTCCTGTTTTAGTTCATTTTGGGCCAAAATTGGGTCCAATTAACAAGTGATGACAAATGACACTGTAGTTAAATGCTTCTGGCACAGACACAACCCACATCTGACCTTACTGTAGTGTTTGTTGTTTTTCACACTGTTTATTTGGACAACGGTTAAGAAGGTAGCAGGACCATGCTTAGCATATTGTAAACAACATTACTGACCATTCATCACTGTCGTATAACAATCCAATGAAACTGGTCAATCAACTGAAAATTGGGACTTTGCAGACTGGTTAGTAGAAAAATGGCGTTGAAGTGCTGCAAGGTTCAAAGAAAATAAATCTATTTGCTTTCAATAAGGACAAAGTAGATTAAACTGTTGAAGCTGTTAATGTAAGATGATCTGCTTTATCCATTAAACATTGGATAGAATCACACAGCATGGCTACTTACATTTTGATGCTTACAAAGGTGGCACTGTTCCTCTCTTTAGTCTCTTCAGTGTTGCTCCCCCTGTGTGGTTAGGATGGCACTTTCTCTTCAAGCATGATGCTATCCAAGAACACTGTCTGCTAATGTAGCAGAATTGCTGCTGTCTAAAGATGTTGCAGTAGCAGTAGATCATGTGGAAGCGTGTGCTAACCTTCACCCACTCAGTTTTACAGAGTGTGCAATGGTGAGTTGATCTGGCCAAAAACAAACTGGGTATCTACAGTGTTTGTGTATATTTACATATGGCACAAACATATGCAAAAATAATGGACCAATCCCAAAACACAAACAGTTTTACTGATTGTTTTTACCTGGACAGAATCCAGATCTCAACCCCATAGAGAACATTAAACAGACGAGCATGGCCAATTTTTGTTAACTGTTTAAGGCCATCATTGCTGAATGGAATAATACTGACGCTTCTCTCTGTACAAGGCTTTCTGCAAGTTTACCCATAAGGCCTTAAGGAGATCATAGGAAAAAGCTATCTTGTATTAAGTTACTTTTTCTATATGCCTATTGTTTAAGATAATAAGAATGATTTGTTTTGTCTTAATCTTAAGAGTTTTGAATGATTATCCATTTTATCACACAATGAGTGTATATAACAGCATATGGCAGTAATTATAATCTGGTATAGTTGTTTATGAGAGTGCACATATGCAAAATGTGAAAAGTTTACAACTGTATACCAAACATGAAAGCTAACTGATGTTTTAATGCTTTCACCCTGTTGTGGTTTCAGTCATTACTTGTGCACTATTGTGGCGCAGTTCCTCGCATACAGTGAGGTAAGAGGGAATAAGGCCATAGTGCCTTACAGCATGGCTTTTGCCATTTGGCCATATTGAGGGTGGGCAGAAAGCCCAGCAGAAAGATCAGGATGAACAGAGAGGAATCGGATGACATGGGAGCAGTTCCTGCAAGCACAGCAGAAAAAGAGGAAATGCCATGCCAGGAAAGAAGTGGGAGGGAGGAACACAAGGAGAGGGAAGAAGAGACTTTATCAGACAGTAACACGCATGTATGTACAGTCTGTGAATACTTTCCTTTTTGACTTCATCTGTTATAAAACAAAACTGGTTGTAAAACAAAATGAACTGACTTGGTGAACTATGTTCAAACCCGTTGTACAGCATTCAATGTGCACGTATACAACAGAACTCTCTATTAAAGGACACATCTCCTGGAATTTTCCATGCTTTTATTTAAAATGAAATGAGACCTATGTAGACATCATTTCATCATTTCAAAGCCTATTTGAAAAGTGGCCCATACGGTCCATATATGGAAACTGAAGAGTACGTTTTGAATTTGTGTCACAGCACATACCACATTTACATATATCCAGCTATTTAGTCTGCAGCAGATTGGTCCTGGACACTCACACTGAAGTTATGTTTCAGCTTTGACTGCTTTTTGAATAAAGCCACTAGTGAAAGAATAAATACATATGAACAATGTAGGTTATTGTTCTCTCTGTGGAATGATTCTTGACCATCATGTTGTTTGTCAACCCTAGCCTATTGGAAAGGAACTACATTGCCTGCTACTAGAAATGTCAATTGTGTATACAGTTAGCTATGGGTGTATACACCTGGTTGTATTTATTGTAATTTTTTTGGGATGCTACCTCTTAACAATGATCCAGTCCCCATAATAGACAGCCTTTTGTGTCTGTACAAAAGGGGTTCACCGCATGATCTTCGGCTGCAACATTCTGAACGGTTTCCTCCGGTTTTGTGTACTGCAGGCAGAAGAACCACTGAAAACTCCAAGGTCAGGACACACCCACTAGAGACACTCTGCACTTAAGCACTGTAATAATAGTCTTTGTGGTGACATCTGCTTTGACTTAGCCCAAACACTTTGGCACTTAATAAAGCATATAATCAAACTGCTGTATTCAAGTCGAGAGAACAAATGTCTGGTGGAAAGAGCGGGGGAAGAATTCCTGAAGAGCAGCTCGCTTTACTGTGAGAAAATAGATAGAAGCTGCTCTCCAGACGCATGTCTCAGATGTGGGGGGAAAAAATACAGCTCGCTTTAAGGAGAGTCTGTGTTTGTCAATGGATGAAAACGTCAAACACACTCAAAAAATAGTAACCCCCCAGCCCACTCCCATAGCAAGAAAAAAGCACACACAGCAAGAAATGCTGGCCAATCCTGGGACTGCGGCATGTCTTTGAGACCTATGTCTTTATCTATCTGCCATCAATTGTGCATACATTTGAAACATTATGGCCTTGAAATATATATATATAAGATCGCCGGACAAAAAATGAGTCAACTTGCATGTTTCAGGTAGTAGTAACTTTAGGCTCCTGCAGATGGTGTTGCATGAGGACGACAGGGCTTTAAATACCTGTGGGGTGTGCAGTGGGATTTATAGATTAAAAAGAGGTGGTACAGTGCATTGAATGCCTTCTTCAGTCTGTGGAAAGAATTTGTAAAGCAGATGTTAATGATTGGCTAAAAGGAGTGATTGCATTTGGGCGGGCCGTAGTGTGAAGGGAGCAGCTGAATTTGCAGGTGTATGGATGTGGTGTATGTGCCACTGAAGGCATCCAATCTGGCCCAAATGGAAATATAAATATGACCCAACTATATATATATATATATATATATATATATATATATATATATATATATATATATATATATATATATATATATTTACTGCATATATCATAAACTGAACAGGGCGTGTAACCAATGTCTATGTAGAGTATGCAGTTATACTGTTCCAATATCTCCACCTATTTCCACTTATGTATCTCTAAAATGCTAATTTTCCAGAAGAAGGCAAAAGCAATCAACAAAAACAAACAACATTTGGAATATAAGTTAATGTAAACATATTTCATTGCCAGCAGTTGTGGAGTATTTCTATTGGTTCGTTTAAGGGTTTTACACAAGGTATAGGGTGATGTAAAAATGACGTAGAAATAATAAAATAATTTGGCAAAATGTGTTTCAGACAGTTACGATATGTACCTGGTCCCCTCTGACTCATTTGAGTCACAAAAAATGCACTGCTATGGCCCCTGCTCTGTCAGTTGTTTCAATGGGGACAATTTTGTGATTGTTGGGTAACACATTGTTCACATCGTCTAGACGCTGCACCAACATCACTAATTCAGTTGTAGACGGACCATTGACTGGGGACCAAGGTCTTGGCCTCCACTTCTATAACATGACAAGACCTATTTTCTGTTGCCATCTTGCGCCCATTGTGTCCTGATTCCATGATAACTCAATCCATTTACTTGAGACCATCCGCCTTGCCCCTCTCTGAGCTGGTTTAGTCGAGTCTGTGGGAGATGAAGATGAGATCAGGTAGCGCTGTGAAATCAACTGAGCTGATCTTGGATATGCTCGCCACTCAGATTCCTAACTACTGAGGAAAATCAAATGACAAAACCTGTTTCAACAGTCATCCACAGAAACATGATTACACCATGCATATGGCTCTCATGGTTTTCCCCTTTGGATCGGTATGTAGGTGCAGAAATATCTGGCCAGCATTCAATTTTTATTCTTTAAGACTAATTCAGAGCAGAATAACTTCTCAGGTTTTAATACTATTGGTTTTTATTCAAATTTGTATAGACAAACTCTCTGTTTTTCACATTTTAAAATATTTAATATATTGATATATAAATAATTATTACATTGGCAATGCAGTCATACGCATGAGGTTAAAAGTAAAGTAAGTTAAGATCTCCTCTACAGAGAAACAGGCCTAAATATAGCACATATGGCAATATGGCAGATACAATTGTGCCTTAAGTTCTCCATAAACTGCACTTCACACTACGCTTTATTTTATATACTTCATATATATATATATATATATATATATATATATATATATATATATATATATATATATATATATATATATATATATATATATATATATGAAGTATATAAAATAAAGTGTATTTAAGTGTATTCATATAAGTGTATTCATATATATGAAGTGTGTTCCCTGCATATGATGTGTAAACTTATTTTCATTAAGATAATAAACAAAATTTAATTTGACCAAGATACCCAAAACTTTTGCATGAGGCTTTATATATGAGAACCTGACTGTGAAATATGTACATTCCTCCTGATTATTACAGTTATGTCCAGAAATATTACCTGTCCAGCACGGCATATTGGGCTTGATACTAAATAATGAATATGAGTTCAAAGTGCAGACTTTCAACCAAGCCAAGATCTTCAAATTATAGGCTCATGGGCACAAATATTTGGAGAGCCCCTACCTGGATACCTTTTTTGGATGTTAGTGAGTTTTAATGGCACAGCTGGTTATATGAGGCCTATGATGAATGATGATGGCGGCACACTAACCGCAGCGCTGGACGTGTCACCACTAAGACTTTTTTTTACAGCTGTTTTACAGTTTTACTGATAGAGTAGTCCGGCTGTGGTTTCAGGCATGTATTTATTAGATGTTGTATTGAGTCACATTTTATCCCTACCCCTGACATCAGTGGCCCAAATAACATGGTTTAAACAGCAGTATACTTCACTGGTTATGCTTACTTGTGTCTACTTACCTAAATCAATGAACACAAAACAAACAGTTTTCACCTCTGAATCTGCCAGTTCTCTCCACATTGTTTACTGGAGGGGTCATAAAGATCAGCCTCTTCTCCACTTCCTGTAAAACTTTCTCCTTTTCACTATTCACTATTGCTCTTTGATCACTAATATGACATATAAAGGTAACAGCATGTAAATGTATAGCTGGCGTGGGAATAAGCACGTGAGTTTGCAGTGTTTATAAAAAAGAAGACTTTTTATTCAATCTCAATATTCCACTAGCAAACAGTCCTAACCCTGCTGTGCTGAAACACAAAGCCTTTAAACCTCCACTGACCCCTCGCTTAAGACATCATCAGGCTTCCCGCCTCAGGAACATGACCAGCGGTCATTTCCCTGAACATCCCAGGTGCCTGCTTTCTCTGTCCCTGCCAGAATGCTCAACTCAATCAGGCTCCATTTAGAGTGTGATTTACAAGCCAAGATAGCCACTTTGATTGTAGTCCAAGAGGAGGCCTCCACTGAATGGCAGCTAGGTTAGCATGCAGCAAACATCAACCATTATCAGAGACATTATAATAGAAGAAGACAGTTCACTGGCTGAGATAACTGGTGAGGACTAGCATAGAGACCGTCTTGTGAGAATTTCTGTCTTTCAATAAAAAATCTCCCTGTTGGTAAAGCTGTGAGCAGACGTCCTCTTCTCTGTTCTTTAAAACAAAGGTAACAAAACAGTTATGGTTTAATCAGTTATGGTTCAACAATCAGTGTTATATGGCTCTCTGATGTCTACATTGAAGAGACTTGGTCGGGGTGAAAAGTGCCCAGATGCAGTTTTACCCATCCATTTACACCCCACTGATTTGGTCCTAGAATGAAACAAGCTGCTTTCACTTTTGGTGAGATCATGAATATTTTGATGAGCTCGGCTCTGATTGGCTGTTTTACTGTGAGACGTCATTATGTTCTCACAGAAGCAACATTACGAAACAAACCCAGGCAGGAAAAAATAACGAACGTAGGAATGAATGTAATAACTGAGGTCATCAGACTATTAAGCTGACTGTGCTCATGTGAGCTATTTGAGGCTTTTGCTGTGCTGTTATAAGTAAAGATTGTTATGTCACTGTTTAGGATTTTGTAATTTGCCTCTTTTACTGACCTCCTGTACAATATTGCTGCTCGAATTAGTTAGCTTAAAGAGAACTGTGCAGTGGAATGCACATCTACAATAAAACATCCCATATGAAGATAAGTATGTTGTCATGTGCATGCAATCACTTGCTTTCTTTGAGGTTGGCATAAAGGCTTTGCATACAGGAAGACATATTAACACTTGACCACTGCACTGGGTAGCTTTAGCCTGGCTGTCTAATCTGTCTAGCAGGTGATGTTTGTTCAGTTAGTTTGTTTTTTCAGAGCCTACCTCCTCCTGCTGTAATATACTCTTTTTTTTTCAAAAACAACAAACATCAAACAGTATCCCACATTCTCAACACAACCCTGAAAGGGATAAAAAAGGACAGTTGAGCATCTCAGGACAGTTAAAGAAGAGTGAGATTTTCCAGTTTAAAGCTTCTGATAAACCCACTACTGATGTGTATTTTAATAGTGGGAGGAACATTTGTAAAGCTGTAAGCTGCTTTGGGGTCTCTTTTAGATGTTTCACATTTTTATCATGTTTAAAACTCGGAAAAACAGACGGAAGTAAACTATAACCAGTTTCATTTCCTAGTGTGAGCACACTGCAAGCACCTAAAGAAGATCTGAAATGAATAGTGAGAGGTAAAGAGTATGACCCTACGGAAACAGAAGGAGGTAGGATTGCTATTTAATGCCTTGGTTTCTTGCTACAGTTAGGATTGAAAGCAGATTGGCTGCATTTACCTATAGACCCTAATGACTGTGATCATCGCGGGGATGCACACGTCCATCTGTGTCCACGTCTGCTGGCTTTCAATTCGCACAGCGTTCCGCCCTCAGAGGAGACTCATTACACCCTGCAGACGTGCACACACTGTCCCGGGGCCGGCAGCATCCTTGTTTGCTTGTGTTAGAGAGAAGAAGGGAATGTATGAGAACGGAACGTAGCAGGGGAGTGTGTCTGCGAGAGCCTTTGAATAGACCAGGCAGGGCTCAATATCAAGTTTGTTTGTGACGTCCCTCCTTGTCTGTGGCATATGCAAATTGGCTGTGTGTGTGTTTTGTGGGGTGGGGGGAAGGGGGGCGGGGGTCTGTGGGAAAGTGAGGGAGCTAATCCTGGGACCATTCAGTTAGTCCCCCCCTCACAGGCCCACCCCACCACTACAACTCACTGCACGCCACTTCTGGAGACAACGCCATGGTGTTTTCTCTTTGTGCTGAAAGTCACCCCCCTGCGTACACACACAAACACTTTAATGCTGAACACCTGTTTCTGTACACACACTCCCCGCTGACACACAGACATAATAAAATCCCACGCTCCTGTCTACCGGGGGGCCACACAAAGAGCTTCTTCATGGATAAGCACAAAATGATAACATCACATAAACCAATAAATCCTGACTGCGAGATCATACTGTTCAATTGAGAGCTGCTGGTCCGTGTTCTTTCGCTGCTTTCTTCGTTTCTGTCATGTTTGTTTTTCTTTTCAGGTGGCAAGGACTGATTTAATTAAATCAATCAATCCTTTTGACAAATGGCCCGTCCCTTAACTGGGTTACACCCTTGAACTGCTCAGGGCCTGGACGTGGACCCCTTCCTCATTCTCCACACCGAATTATTTTTATGGTACAGTGTGTCCGGTTCTTAAATCTGATTGGCCGAGGGGTTTAAAATGGAATTCTATCAATATATATCCTTGTTGTTTAGATGTAAAGGTGAGATGTGCAGGTCTAGGGGATGGTCAGAGCAGTTCACAGTAGTGGTGACGGGAACCAGATGTCTAAAGAGTTCAATGCCTCTAAAAGTTACATCACAGAAGGGTATTGGATGAAAAGGTCTTGAATATGTTGCTTGATGTCTGAGATCCTTGAGAGCGTTTTTATGAACCATTAATGTTATCTTTGAAGTACATGCACGCCCTCATATTACTATGTCATCATTATCAGCATTACACACACTGTATGGACAAACCTACTGGGACACTGGCATATTATACTGCACCTACAGGAGTTGTTAAGACATTCCGTTTTAAATCTATAGGCTTTAATACGAAGTTGTTTCCCCCATTCGCATGCATAAAACAGCTTCTGCTTTTCTGCAAAGGCTCTCTACAAGATTTTGGAAATTTTTGCCCATTATTTATAAGCGTTTGCAAGGTCAGACTGATGCTGGACGAGAGCTGGCACAATGCAGTCAGGCAGGTATCGTTCTCCTGTCATTCACCCAATCGGGACTCGTCCATCAGACTGCTAGGTAGAGAAGCATGATTCATCATGCCACAGAAATCATTTGTACTACACCAGAGTCCAGTGGCATCACTTCACACCATTCCATCCGACTCTTAGAGGTGTGCTTGGTGACGTTAGGCTTGCATGCAGTTGCTCAGCCATCAAAATCCATGCCATGAAGCTGCCGGTGCACAGCTTTGTGCAGATGTTAATGCCAGAGGAGGTTTGGAACTCTGCAGTTATTGAGTCAGCAGAGCATTGCACCTCAGCACTCCTGCTCTGTAACTTTACATGGTCCCCTTCATAGCTGTGTCGCTGTGCTTCCACTTTTCATTAACACCACTCAATTGATCGTGGAATATTGAGGAAGGAAGGAATTTCATAAACTGAGTAGTTGCAACTGTGGCATCCTATTACAGTACCATGCTCAAATTCTGTGAGCTGTTCAGAATGACCCATTCTTTAATAAATGTTAGTAAAGGCAGACTGCAAGGCCAGGGGCTTGATTTTTATATACCTGTGGCGATAGAACATAATTAAACCCTTTGGCTGATTAAGTAGTGTCCCAATACTTTTGTCCATACAGTACAAACAAAGTCAGAAGGAACACTTGCATAACAAAGTTATGCAAAAGTTTGAGAATCCTCGTCAAATATCAGTGGACTTCACTTTTAAGTACGGTGAAATCACAGCAACCTGCCACAATTCGTAACTTGTTCACTAGTAGCCACAAATCTAAACATTTAGAAAAGATTAATAAAGAATTAAAAGAAGAGCAGATGGATGTGGTGTTTGGCTCCAAACAGGTAAATCTGTGAACATGCTTAGTTCAGGTCATGTCCCACTGCTCTGCTCTGCTTTTTCCTGATCTCTCACAGGGTATACAGCTTGTTGCAGTGTCTCATGTTTCATGCGGAGGCCCACTTTAGCCAGCCTTCAGCAGCCCTATCCAAAACAAAGGCAATCACACACAGCTCTCTCGCTTCTCCCACCCCACAAAAACATAATCGGCCCAAATCACCATCTACAGCACTTAACTTCATCAAATCACCAGCAGTAGGTCTTGGTGGAGAAAGCAAAAAAGAAAAAGTGTCTTGGAAAATATGTAGGACACATGAAGAGCCAAAACCCTACAGACTTTCGTCTCCCTATTGAAGCCAGATGTTTACTTAACTGGCCAATTTCTATAAATGGCATAATGATAACCATTATGTATTTGGGTAATTTTATATCAGCATAGCACCATATTGTTTTGTTTTATGGCCAAAGCGAAGTTGTTTTGTGTCCACAGCCAGGTGTTGGTTTCGGTCTAATTGATAAGGGTTCAGGAGGGCCGGGGTTTTCATGTTAGTCCAACATGGCACCCATCGAGGCCTGAATATAATCAACTTATTCTCAGCCCTGAGCAGAGCACGGGATTATAAAGAGGCGTCCTATGCCACCAAGCACAGCTGGCTTATCTCACAGACACAGTGGTGGGTATTTACAGCTACTCAAAACTCGGCATGTGTAAATTGTACTTGGACATAAAGAGGCTTCCATGGTTCCTTCTTCTTATTTCACAGCCCGAGTCCTAAATATGCATAACTTGAACAAATGTTAATAAATAAATAAAATAAAAACAAACTAATGTCACTTCCAGGTTTAAGTGTATGATTAGTGGTCATGGAATTTTTTTGCAATTGACAAGGAATGTAAAAAAGATTTTTATCATAATTCAGCCTTTAGCTATACAGAGGTTTTCCTTGAGACACCAGGTGTACAAAACCACTGTGAATGACTGCTCCATAGGATCAAATAGTCAGCACAACTACTTCTATATCAAGGCACTCTGAGATGTACTACAAAAGTAGTACTCGATGCTAAACACCTAAAAAGAGGAGACATAGGCCAACATAAAAGACAAACAACAACACTCAGCTTTGTAGCATAGCTCATTTTATTGTTTAAACAGTTTTGCATAGGAAATATATCCACTTCCAGTAATTGACTGCAGTAAAAACAGCTGCTAGCAGTATAGGCTGGATATAACAGTAACAATCACAAAAAAGTCAAGCGCTATTTACACTCATTTTTAATCTTGTGGCAATTTTAGCCCCCAAATGCAACCAGCTCGAAGGCAGTGCCTACTGTTTAGCTGTGAAAAATGAAAAACAGTAAAAACTCCAAAAAAAAAAGAGAAAACCCAAAAACAAACAACTAAAGAAATCAGAACAGCTGAAAAAACAAGGCCTTCGCTATACAGCTTCTTGAAGGATACCTGCATTTCCTGAATTGTGAATGAAACACAAAGGTATGACGTACATTCATGAACTTACATTGCCTTTTGCATACAATTGCGGTGTTACTACAATCACTAGAGGCTGATACAACCTTAAAACATTTGTTGCTGTTGTTGTTGTCATGTCACAAATCCATGTCTCAAAATGCCATTTAAGTTTGCAGAGGGTGTAAAAGTGCCACAAGACCCAAACGAAATCAACCCTGCTGTGGAGCTGGCAAGCATCTTTTTTTTTTTTTTTTAACTGACATTTTTTATGTCATCTACTGTAGTACTAAGTGTAGCATTGACAATCTAAAGAAACACACTGCCCGACTATTCATTTAATCTCCGCAAAGAAATATCGAGAGACCAGGGCACTCCATCCAATATGACTAAAATATTCAAAAATGAACAAAGCACAAAACGCTTAAAAAGGACACATCACATAAAACCCAGGGGGGAAATAAGGAAAAACAAAAGATAAAAATACAGGAAGAGGCATCCCACACATTCTGTTTTGACTGAAGTTGTTTTTTCTGTTTTATTTCATCTTTTCCCCAAAGAAATCTTAATCAGTATTTTTTTATTTACAATGGGAAGTCCACTGAGACTCTGAGCTTGAACAGGCACTGCTTAACATATATATATGTATATATATATATCGTATATATATATCATTTTTTTTGTCTTTTTATTTTTTTTTGGTAAACGTCTCTTTAATATGCTGGTTTTTTAAAACGTTCCTGTTTATGTCGACCTGATGTTCATTCATGCCATTGAAAATGCCCTAATAATGTACATGGAAATGTAGAAATAGACTGAAAGGTCCTCCTGCCTTTTTCTGCAGTTATTCACATTCAGGTGAACTAAAGACAGATATTGCATGAGTGCCACTAGTCCTCCTTGCATAAGGAAAATACTTGTGGGCTTCTCAGTGTTCATGAGAATGGCTTTTCGGACTAATTCCAAGTGTAATACTCAACTTTATCAGACCATCATCTCATGTAATACATGTAATGCTATGAAAATTTAACAAATATTTTCTGATTAAAACAAACAAAAGAAAGGATCAGCCCTTTAAAAAAGAAGGAACGTCTAAAAAAGTCACTACTTCAACACAAAGGGAAAAAATTAATCGTAACTCCTCAGATGCCTCATAACACTGTACGCTGCGGTGAATGGGAGGTGTTATGAGCAACCATGATGACTTTCAATTGTACTAGATGTAACCATTCAGGCTAACTACAGCACACTCAAACCAAACATAAACAACGCACCAATGAAAAGGGTAGTGGGAACTGTGGAAAGTGCAAATGCTGTTTGCCAAATTCTTTTCTGCGATGACGACATAAGGGGATGTCTACGAGGCCACGGGATGGTACTGGAAGCTCGAGTTCTCCCAAGACCAGTCGGCACCCGGAAAACTACACAATGAACGTGGTGAGCACTTATCTAAGCATGGCAATCACTGCCCGCTTTGGGGCGCATGTAAACACTATGAAACGAACATGTCTAAGTGTCAGCATCAGCACGGTATGTCTCGCACAAATAACGTTTCATCAGAAACCAACATGTGCACTGTATCGTGGGTAAGCTTCTACCAATGGGGAAAATAACATGCTTCCATTTCCACAAGACAGCAGAACAGTACATCATATCGCTAACAACATTACCCTGGTACTCGCTGTTGGCAGACTCGAATCGGGTGCCTTTTTAAAGTGACAAGGATTTCCACATTTGACCGAAAAACAACAAAACAGGATCCTAGCCGACACAAATCGAATTATTATTTCTCTTCCCATTTTTGATATCACATTATCACATCACACGCACGCTATGTCCACACTAACAAAAACGACACCCTGAACATTTATGAAATGTCTCCAAAATCCAGGTTAATCTACATGAAACACAACAAAAGACCTTCATCGTTTTCATTTAAACATTTACAGTCCCACATAATAGGAATTCACCTCCACATTTTAAGTAAAACAAAATGGGGTAAAAATCTTGTTTTATGGGCAGCTAGAGCTGTAACTCGAGTCAAGACGCAAAACAATTTTGTTGTAGTCTATTTTTACAATAAAAAAAAACTGGGCATCAAATTCATCAACATTATTTCAAAAAGTTTGCTTTTTACAAACAATGGTAAAGAAAAAGTTTACAGTGTACAAACTTTTGTCTACAAGGCAGGCATTTCAATAGAAAGATCCTCATTTGCTCACATCTTGTAGTGTCAGAGTCAGCTTTACACGCACACACACACACACACACACACACACACACACACACACACACACACACACACACACACACACACACACCTACATACATACATACATACACACTTGCACCACACCAACATAAACAAATTTCACGGAGCTGCCAGAGCAGATTTTAACCCCTAAGGACTACTACCAAAGACTATTGCTATTACTTCGGGCATCGCAGCGGCCCTTACCCACAGCCTTCTTCAAAATTTTGTACGCATCTAAAACCACAAAAACAATACTATGACCCTGACACTCCCATCACTCAAGGGGAAATGCACTTCAGTGGCATTGCCAACGGCCAAATGGCTGCAAAGCACTTCAATTTTATCAAATCCTAAGGAAAGTAGGCAGAGCAGTGCACATAAAACGGGGTGGCTTAGTTTTTTTTTTACTTTTTACTTTTCTACTTTAGAATGAGCATATTTGTGAAGGAGGAGAGACTGAGCTTGACTTGAGCTTTTCTTTTTGTCCAATTTGTTTGTTTGTTTTGTTTTTACCGAGGAGAGCAATTGAATGTATTCTTGGTGATTGCTGGGCCTGAGTGCAAAAAGCAGAAGTGTGGTGTAAATGATGTTCCTCATTTCACGGTGATCGTCCTGAATGAAAATCTTACAACCTTATATTACGCCTGAGTTACAGAGTTTTAGTTTCCCTTGTTTCATTGAAAAGACACTGTAGGTGGATGATTGCCTATATGCCGTATAAGTGCTAAACGTTTAATCAGCAGTAAGATATCCTGGTCCTCCAGACCAAATAGGGAATAGATAAGGCTCTTCCTCTGAAGTCCATAGCTTATCACAAATAGAATATAAAATACAGATAATGAGCTAATACAGTGTCCCCAAGCCTGACTGACATCTCGATAAGGCTACAACTGGGAATATCTCCAAGATAACAAAACAAAGGATAGCAAATTTATTTTCTGATTGTGAGGGGTTTTATCACGCAGGACGCGTGGTGATTGTAACGCATTTTTATAACAAGTCACTTTTTTATTTTTTTGTAAAAATTTAAGGCATCTACTTTGACATTGCATATTGCTACTTATAATATGCAGAACAAATGCTCTAGATTACTCTTTATAGCTGTCAAGACACAGTACCGACGACGATAAGAAATGATCATGTGTATTGATAAAGTAAGACGTTAAATGATGTGTAAATGTGTAGCGTTTGGATAATATCCATTGGCCTCGCCATGCAAGTTAATTTGTTTGTCTCTGTGATGTGTCCGAATTTCACTGCTGATTGTCGTTCTCAAGCCAAGCTTTCTCTCCCTATGAAAATGAGCTTCTTCCAGGAGTTGAGCTAGCACCCCAGGTGTGAAGTTTAAAGAAGATGTTGGTTAGTCACAGTAGACAGATCAGTGACTTTGCAGCCGTATTAGACCAAAGCGTGCATTCTTTGCAGACATGCTACAAAGTGTAGAAAAATAATTACTCCCCTCACAGAGAATACGAAACAAAACAACCCTTACATGCGCCTCTCCATCTTTCAGTACACTCAAAAGTAAAAAAAAAAAAAAAAAGACCTTGTCATACACTGCATAGAAAGCAGTTCCCACTTTGGTCAATTAAAAAAAAAAGCAAAATAACAACAACAACACCAACAACAACAATTATCCATGACAACATCAACAAAATAAATGTGTACACTATTTGTATCTCCATACTAGCTTCTAATAATCGACATAGCTAAAAGCACTACCTACATAGGCAAAACTTGGTATTGCATAATTTTTATAATTCTGGACCCCTCCCTCCCCAATAATGACTGGAAGATGAAAAAATAAAAATAAAACAACACCAAAATACTGAAAAAAATAATGCTGGTTGATTATAAACTTTAGAACGGCAACTATACACAGCCTTGATATGCACTGTAAATGTGAGATAAAGTAGTAAATGGAGCTAAAAATCAACATGTCACAATTTCATCCAGAGTACAAAATATTTCTTATCATAAAAATGTTATTTTTTTTCTAAAACGGTAATAAATGCAGCAAAAACAAGTGTAGTGATGTCTATATTTAAAGGCAAGGCACGTAATGTGGACTATATATCTTCGTGCAAATTAAGATTATTGGAAAGATTAGTTATATAAATATATCTGATTGGAGAGGCGATGGCATTGAACAATTGAACATTGATGCCGTGAACAATTGCGGATTTATGGGACTGCAACTCTTGGGATCCACTGAACTGGGCATAAAAGAAGCACCATGAGACCTAGCCTCACCCTGCAGATTAGTGTTTAACTGAGTGCAGATTTTACACATACCACACACACACACACGCACACGCCCACACACATACGCACACGTTTTCTCTTAAATTACTTCACCAGCCTGTGTTCCTCGTGTTTCTTGTAATATCACATTGTAAACAGTAGCTTTATAAGCTAATGGCCCAAAAGAAAATGCACACTAAATTGGTGGGTTCTACATCAAAATAAGCCATTTTATACACACTGTGTACTTGTATCTTTTCACCTTTTTAAGTTTCTGTTTGTCATTTCACAAAACAATAAATTAAACAAAAGCTACCCGAGTGCTTGGGTACGGCTCAAGATAAGTGCTGTTTTGTTCGTGTTCAGTTCCGCTCAGGTAAACGTTCACCGTCAATCACTTTTCCACCCTCAACTTTCCCCCATTTTCATATTTGAGGATGCAATTTTAAATTGTATTTCATTATTTAAAAGTTTGTGTAAAACTTTTACTCCCCCTTCCTTTAGAGTCTTAGGGCACACAGACTATGATAGCTTCCCTTCAGTAAAAAAAAATCATCTAAATTGCACTTGCCTCATACGAGATATTTTCATTTTTTTCATTTTTTGAAAATCCTTTCTAGGATATATCAAAAAATGAATGGGGTGGTTTTTTTAACCTAGTAATACAGGTCTTTTTCTTTCACTGAAAAAAAGTTTCCAGAGTTCTTAACTCTTAAGAGAGTGAAGTTAACCTTTACCTTTAAAGGAAATACAAATCCAGGATTGACAAGATTACAGATACCAAAAGGTGACTTTTGATCACGGAAAATGAAATTTAGAGGGTAAAATAAAAACAGAAACATCTAATTTGCTTCAACATTGTTCCTATGGTTATGTAATGAATAGGCTGAGCCTTGTTTGATGCGTTTGCCAGAATTGGAGCCTGCTTTCCAAAAATTTCCAGCCAGCCAGCCCTTGTGTGCCTCTCCTTCTACACCTGCTCAAAAATCAAGACTAGAAATTGTGACGCAAGAATGAGAGAAAACACTACAAGAGACTAGCATGTCATGCAAAAACATTAAGGCATCTAATTCTTTTTTATGGTAAATATCACAGTATGTCAGTTGAGGGGCCGCCTCACACAATGACTGACTGGCATGGAGAGGCTCGTGCCAGCTTTGACCCAGCCCACTCTTCTGTTCTAAGCCAAAGTCCTTCAGTGGGAGGGACAAAAGTCAGTGGCGATTGTATAAGTGCTGCTTGCTGGTTTGTCCACGGACCTGTCACTCCAGAATCTAGGCATGGCCCCACTCGGTCAGTTGCTTGTCTCTGCCTGGAGAAGGGGCTCACCAATGATGTTTATGCTGTAATTCTGGACATTTGTTGGCAGAATCTGAGTCCCGTTCGACACTTGGAATGGAATTAAGCTCGCCCAGGTACCAGGACTGCGGACACAAAAGAGAAAGAGATGTTCTGAATGCAGTACACAACACGAATACCTGGAATACCTTTTTTATGATTTATGATAATTTATGATAAACAGAAGTCAATTACTCCTTTTAATGAGAAACCTAAAGGCTTGCAATACATTTCTAGAATGTTTCTGATGCCTGAACAAGCTCTAAAAACCTTGAAAACTAGTTCATCCTTGTAAAGATAACTACGCTGAACTAACGGTACACGCGATAAATACCTTTAATATATATATATATATTTTGGAAAAGACAACAATATAAAAAAAATTATCTAACAATTAAAACAATTCACAAATGTTTTATTGTATATGCTGTGAGCAGCATATTCAAATTATAGATCAAGATTAAAAGCTCTTTGTATATTGGCTTATACTGGCTCCCTCTCTTCCTAATAATGAATGTTACAAACAAATATTACAAACTAAAATAATTCTGGTTTATTAACTTTAATTTTACACATTTTAAATTTTTTCCCACAGTCTCTCTCCCACCCCCTCAAAAATCCTTTTTACCACGGATAGCACCGGGGCACAGGAAACCCACAGAAACAAAGCTTCCTCAGAGAGTGGATGGCTAAGGAGATGGGGAGTCCCCCTGGAGCGCCTGCACCCATCTCAACCCCCCCAGGGCTGACACCCACTCTCTCTGATCAATAGGGTTAGGTCAGGGGCTGATTGTGTACCGTACTTTCCCAGCCGCATTCGGCTAGCATGCTAGCACGCACAACAACATAAGACTGTTAATTGCGAGCGACGGCGCAGGCCTTGAATGCAAAAGCGCCAGGGTGCACAAACAGCATGTTGTTCCCTGGGGGGAGGACAGCGGGGGTCTGAATGGTACGTACATGTGTCGAATAATTAGGCAGGCCAGAAACCAGTACCCCCCCCCACAACACACCTCCTCCTCCTTCTCTTTTTCCGTCTCCCTCTTTCTTAAATACCTGTCTCACACAATCAGCGCTTTCTGTTTGCAGATTACCGACCGTGCTCCTGCTTCTTTCAACAGTACCCGGTGCACACAGCCACCTCTTTGTTATTTTCCTCCTTCTTTTTCACTTTTCCCCCCATGAAAAAAAAGAAAGAAAGGAAAAGAGACAGAATTGGCCAGGGGAATTGGTGTGGGTGGCAACGGTAGAGTGGGCAAAGAAAGGAATAGTACGATGTTTGAAGGAAGGCAACAGTAAATAGAAGAAACTGAGCGATTTTTTCCTAAAACCTCTAAGATGCAGGTGCATAGCTTCAGTGGATCAGCTGGGGTGGGTTAGGGGGGTTTAAAGGAGTTTCTTTGGGGTTTGTTTGTTTTTCAAAGAGGACATGAGGGGGCTCAGGCTGAAGGCTGGTGAAGCCGACAGGGACTCGGCGGATGTAGAACACTGACTTTATTCTTCCACTGGCTGCCTGGAGTGACACGCCTGACTGTGGCCATGAATGCGGCTAATGATTCAGTCTGCATTTTATACAAATCACCCACAGCTAAGGGGGCTGAGACTTCACTTAAAACAATAGGGCCAAAGTTTATGATTGCAGTGCCACAAACATGACCGCACTTTACAAAGCATGGGATAGAAAGGCTGGGGATAACAGTGGGGAAAAGAAAGAAAGAAAGAAAGAAAGAAAGAAAGAAAGAAAGAAAAGAAATGCAGTACATCACATGAGTTTTTAAACATTTTGAATCTGAAATCATACTAAATTGCATGTAATTTCCACATGAATAAAAGATATTACACATCGATTTAAGTGAGAAACTGAAGTAACACAAAATATTTAAATAAATAAAATAAATTCAGCACCTCACTTTTCCCTCACTCACCCACAGCCCAAAAGTTCCTCTTTCTGCTGTCCCTTCCTCTCCCTCTCTTTCTCTTTCTCTGACCTGCCAGAAATCATCTGACAGGAAATGAGAGATTAAGTTTTTCCTACCTTACTGAACAAAGAAAGCACAGAGGAGGGAAACACTCAATAGTGATTTGGCTTTAGATTTTTTTTTTCTTAAGCTAGCTTTGCTAGCTTTTTATCCTTTTCTTTTTTCTCTCTATCTGACTCTCCCTTTGTTACATACCACTCACTCCACAGTAACACAGGAGAGCCCAGCAGTAATGGATTACTTTCTGGGCAGTGCAGATGGTCCTCAACCCCTCTATCCTCTCATGGTCTCTGCCCCAAAACCCAGCCATGGCCCTTTGCGGAGTGCCATTAGTGCCGTCTCCTGGCCGATTGATCGCCCGGGCTAGTGGGGTGCCACCCCTTCTTTAACAATTTCAAGTTCAGTCTGGCATTACCTAATGTCTGGTTTCCCCTGGATACCAGACGACTTAAGACGTGACAGTTCCCTACCACAAGGGGGTTATAGGGGGTTATAGAGGAGGGGGCTGAGAAGGGAGAACAAACAACTTTCCTCACGCTTCGTCTCCCTTATCAAATTCTGCACTGTCGCAGAGCCCTCCTCACTAACCGCTCATCCATCCTGCTCTTCTTCCCTGTAAAGTCCACTCAGCTGTAGTGGCAAGCTTACAACATGCTTCATTTGGGGATCAGGCCCTAAATTAGATTATCTAATGGCATCTTAATGGATTGCTGACCCCATTTCCTGCAGGATGGCAATGAGCAAGACTGGCTGCAATTCAATTTGGGTTGAGCCATGGGCCGACGTACGCAATTCTCTGCCAAAGCAGCCCCATCCGCATGCAAGCAACAAATTACATTTACATACAGTGGTCCAATCAACCACAGCCTGGCTAAGAAAATGTTCGCATCCCTCTATGTCAAAGTCGTTTTTGTTTAAAGGAGATTTTTGACTGCTGGTTTTACACATTCCAACAGCAAAGTTGACCAGACACGCTATTGTACATTGATTATAAGATAGCAAGTCAGTGATGGAATGCATTCCGGACTCTAACTCCACTGGTCTTTTAGGGGGCTACAAAAGGGAATATGTTTAAAGAAAGAGGCCCAGTAACTGTGGAGACCGCAAAGGAAGCCTAAGCGTGCTCAGTGCCACTCCCCAGACCACAGCTTAAGTGTTGAGAGGAAGTGCTGAGCAAGTTTTTTTTGTTTGTTTTTGGAAGGGACAGTGAAAAAGATGCTTAGGAAAATAAAAGAGAAAAAGATAAGGAGAAAGAGGTCTAAAATAAATGTCTCTTAAACTCAATTTTTTTTTTTAAAAGGCGTGAATAGTGCAATGTATAAAGGCAACAGGTTTGATCTGTAAAGCTTGAAAAAAATGATGTATGTTGTCAAGTGTCAAATGTAGATAAATAAATAAAGGCAAATTACAAATTAACAAAAGGAGAACCATGATGTAAGACACAAGAATGAGAAATGTACCCAATATATCAAGATATTTAGCTTTTCTGAATTTTACAATGAAATTTCTGTTTTATAAAAAATTGACATTTTTTATTTATTCAACATTTCATATACTGTACTGCTGTAATTACATAAGTCAGGAATAATTCTGTCCTTTTTGTAATTAAACCTGTACTTGGTCAGTGCTCATTATGTACTGAAATATATACTCAAAAACTTAACAATGTCCCTCTACTACAGACACTTCAGTAATTGTCTTAGCCTCCAGAGTTAAAGCCATTTGTATGACTTTTGTATAACTGAATGTGCACATAGCTTTATTTAGGTACCATTTAATGACCGTACTTAACAGGATTACAAAGACTAGACAGCTTTTTGAGAAGGGGTATACACGTCTTAGCTATTCCAGAAACTAAATAGGCTATGTAGACTCAATGGAAACATATTAAAGGAATTTATACAACATACAAAATACAAGGTAAATTAAAAAAGCAGGTGTGAAAAAATCAGTCTTAAGTTTAGGTAAGAAAAAGCTAAAAACCTGGGGAATAAAATTCTCAATTTATTACAGCAATAATATTAGTTAAAATATTATTAGAAAATTATTAATATGCTTGATATAGGTATTGCAATGTGGCCTGAGAAGACCATCATATTAAGGGTCCTGGGGCTCAGGAAAGCTAAGCTGACCTTTACAAATTTTCAGCTTCAACTTTGCTAAGCCCAAAACTCATCATCGAAAGAGTATGTCTCTGAGTTCTGTTTCTGAGAAATATAAGCATTAACCATGAGTACTGTCAACCCAGGAATTTCCCTAGAAGATTTTTTTTTCTAGGAATTCCATGCCCTCATTCCGGAGGGCTAATCAACCAAGAGAGTCTGAGAAGGCGCAGAGAGAGGAAAAAACTTACTGCATACACTGACACACACACATACACACAATCTTCAAAAGAGTTCAGAGAGTTCTGTAAGGACTTTGGCACGTACACGTCTGTTAGATTGGACAAAGGCTCATAAGGAGGTGATTTAGAGTTCCAATAACGGTGTAAATACTTTAAGTCATGTCTCTGGCACCCACTTCTTGCAATTCAAAATGGGCACAGTTCCATAATACAGTGAGGACATGACCTACATTTGGCTCCTGAACAAAAATGCTGAGTCACACCATCTTTACCAGTTAAACAAAACCAAACTTTCTGCTTTCCAGATAAAAAAAAAGTGAGTGAACATCAACAACAAGGTTAAATATTTATCGAAGTCTTATGAATCCTGCTGTACTTTAATGGGTATATCTCTAGACCGTGACAACTTTACAGTTGATTACATTACATTAATATGGCAAATAGCTGCTCAACGACTGTTGAAAGATCAAAGACATTTTCTTCTGTAATTATGAACGTAATACCTATTAAAAGTCTGCTTAGTGTAACTGTTGCCACAAGTCTGGATCAGTGATACTCCATAATCCATCTGCTCACCACCATGATATTTCAAAAGCACACAGCAGTTAGGAGTACTAACACAAGATATCATGGTTCTAAGCAGATACCCAGTATAAGTTTTCATCTTGTATCTCGCTGAGTTCTTCTTGAAAATCTATTATGCCAGCAATACAAACCTTTAACTAGTGGCAGATTTGATTATGTACTTTTAGGTTTTATAACAGAAAAACTACTCTTACAAAAAGCAACAAGAAGTTATATTTATATCAATAATTTATAAAACAATACATTTAATTGACCCATCTATGCACCCATTACACATGCATTCTAGCACTGCAACTGTTGAACAAGCTTTACAGAAGTCTGGCAAAAATTTCATTCAACAAAATGACAAACTGTCATAAACAAATTTACTTATATCTAAAATATTGAAATTTAGATAATGTTTAAATGATTTGTATTTTGTACTTGTATTTTGTGTTATTTGTATTAGGACAGGTTGTGTGTGTTTTCTGTCATGTAATCACGCTAACGTAAGTATGGCAGCACATTCTATGCTGTTACTATTTCTAGTCTGCCTGATTTCATTATAACACAGTCCAGTTTAGAAGTGTAGCATTTTAAACTAAAACTCTAGAAACTCTAAACAATTAGTGAAGTGGTCAAATTACATTAATTTACATGTTTTGAAAACAAAAACAACTTTTGCCAGCATTACGTAAGGATTATCCAACCTTGCAACAGTTGCTAAGAATGAACGCATTATTGGGCAGAGCATGAATAGGTCAACTGGAATTGGAAAGGGCATGGAGAGTGTTGCACCACTACAAACACAGGTTGTGAAATAAAATGAATGAAAGAAAAAAAGAACAACAAGATAGAAGACTGGATGGAGAGGTGTGTTGAAAATAAAGGAAACGTTTACCTTTGCCAAGAAATCCCCAAAGCCTCCTCTGAGCCATAAGACCTGACGTTTTGATTCACGGGCCAGTCACAAATCCTCAGCTGTCAATCAAACACCTCTCAGTCAGACAACGGGGCCAGCACAACGGTACTAACACACACATTTAGCATGCAACAAGGCCAGGAGCAGTCTGTGCCCAAGACTACACACATATACTACTGTTTATCTTGTCAATTTGGACTTATAACATAAATTACACTCATTTATTTAGGCTACTTCTTGTTGCATTTAAATGGTTAACTGCTTTTACTAAAACATTAGGAGGTCCTGGAAAACTTGCATGAAAAGCCTTAATTTACAAACAGCAAATGTTATATGTAGCATGCAACAACATTAGTGGGATAATTATTTACTGTTGTGGAAACAAAAAGAAGAGGTTAGTTTACAAAACTAAAGACTGGGTCACATGGACATAATTTATCTCTGCCAAAATACATAGATATGGGAAAAGGGACATGCATTCCATCTGGTGCATGCGCTGTGTCATCTAAGCTGCTGTTAGACTAGCTCAAAGCAAATGGTATGAATGAAGCATGGTCATGCTGTGTGGAGGCAATGTTGTACACTGGTGTCAAATGTGTTTTGCCTCTTTGTGCTGATCCCCAAAAGTAAAAAAATGATCCAGGCCGTTTTGAAAACATGGGTGTGAATGGAGGAAAATAATTCACACAAAAGTATAGCTACACACATGCGGCAAAATCATAATAAGAATGGGACAAGCTTAAACGTATGTGGTCTACAAACTAAATGAATCTCACTGTAGGCACAAATAAAGAGATATCTGCAGTATACGCCAAAGAGACAGAACTTGACACTTCACCAAACTTCCCATTTTGCTAATGCATGGCGGAAAATATTGCACTCCTTTTTGTGCGGCTGCAGTACTGTCAGAAGCACAGTCTATTTACAAGCTTTAATCAGGTAGATTCACTCTCTGAATATTCAGTGCCACATATTCTCAGTCAATAGAGCCAGCCATTTCTGGAAAGCACCTGTACCATTCCCAAACTGAATCAATTTCCATCGCAATAAATCTAGGAAGGTGAATAATTGATTTCCTATATTTACTTCAAAGATGCTTTAGCACTGACCCGGAGAGGTTCAGGTGGCTAAAATATCCATTTCCCTGAGTGAAAGCTACATAAATTAGGTGAGTGAGCAAAAAAGCAGGCATCGAACAGGAACTTATTAGAGTTTTACTGCTTGCTCAGAAGCCCAGTCATGGTGGGTGCCATTGTAAATCACAGATATACATATTCAATAGCTAATAGAAAAATATGGTATAGTAAGTGAAAGAAATTGTGACTGTAGCAGAACGTTTTTGAGTTTCACTTAAAATTGCAGTAAAGTGCGTGATGCTATATGAGGAATTTTTCTAGGGTTATTCAGTTTCACACTGTTAGTGTGCGGATATCCACCTCCATCAGTATAACTGCCAACTTTGTGTGTGTGAGCACACTGAAGCCAGAAAACAATGGATTTGGGTCGAAGTCGAGGTCAACTATCAGACTGTTTCAGTGGCGGGCATTACTTCGTCCTGTTTTGGTTGAACCCCACACTCTAAAAAAACACACACACAATATGTGGTGAAAAGGGCTCACTAGTGCTACGATTAGCGTTGATGCAAACTTAAGTTCAAGGCCACATGCCCTGGAACATAGCGAGTAAGTTCACTTAAGGTCTTTTCTACGTTATTATATTGAAATTAAGCAGTCCCACAATAACTCAACTACAAAGGCTCAAAGATAGCGTTCCCGTTAACACTCATGCAACTGCTGTGTAGTAATAAATTATCTGTACTCACTACAGATGCAAATGCTGGCAAATGTTTCTGACCAACAACAGATCATCATTAGTCTGCAATTATGCAGGCAAAAAGGGCACTGGCCATCAAAATTTCCTCAATTATAAAACAAGCGAAAGTCAGGCCTAAAGGTTTAATGGCTGTGTCACTGTAATATACTTAATACTGTAATATACTTCATACATGCACCCTTGTGAGCACAGTTTTGGCTCAATGTACCAAAGAAAGTTGTATTAAAAGCCACGTCCTTCTCTATAATTCTGCACACTTATATGCAAATTACTTACAATGCTGTGCATCACATTTTTTTAAGAGAACATGGACAACTAGTATAGAATTTTTAAAAGTGTTCATTTTTCATAAATATTTCACACGGTGTCCACAAAACAGTGTTTTTTTTCCTCCACAAAAGCTGGTATATTCTTAGTATCGACAAGCTGGGGTCTTAAATTTAAAAAATAAAATAAAAAACCACAGGGAAAATAAAGAGTTATGAGGTTTTGATATTTTACCAGCAACACTTGTTGATGCTTTATCAGGCTTATCTTACTGCATGTCCAAATGTCGCTCTCATTTGCCAGTGTCAAGAAAATAACAACAGCATGACCAAACTGCCAAACAACCAAGCTCAGGGTCAACAATTAGCTACCCAACGCTAGCAAGCTTTAAAAGGATGCTCAGGGCCTAGTCAGCTTCTGGAGTTTTGGTGCCATCTGTCCATATCACCGCCAGATCACAGAGGTGTGCTGTTGTGGTGTTAGCGCCTTAGCCAAGTTAGTGCTCATGAACAGCTGTGTGGGGGCTGGATAAACGTGGTAACGTTAGATAAAGCCAAATAAGATTTTGATCAGTGATCAGTCCCAGAAGTGAGGCTATAGGCTTTTTCCCATGACAGAAACAGACAGCAAGAGAGTATACGACAGGGGAAAAGCCCTTGGGGAGAATGGCTAATGAAATCTTCTCTTCGCTGTTGTTTTCACAAACACTTTACACAGGGGCCTCAGTCTGGAGCAGGTGTTTGGGTTTTTTCTGTGTGTGTGTGTGTTGTGCTTACATGTGTGAATTCATCTGTTATTTTCCCAAGTGTGCATGGGTTAGAAGTTCCAAATGGGCTTGGTTGAACAGCAATTCCATTGTAACATTCAGTCTACGACCATCTGCCTCTCTGTCTGTCAATGTTGTCACTCAACTTATTTGGCTGTGTTCACATGGTTAATCAGCAAAGCCTGCGCTACTGCAATACTGAGGCACAGTTATACATACACCACTCTTAACATTACCATACGCAATATCACTGTTATGGACGATATCTTTTATCTCTAAAAGCAACTGTTGACATCCTTTACAAAATGTTTTAAAAAGTGCCAAAGTAATCAGAAATAGCTGCAATCTTTATTTCGAGTTGCTACATAACAACGAGGCTATGGTTTAAAATATTTTTACTTTGGCCTGTCTCGACCATGAAATTTTAGCTGACTGTTAATGCCAAGTAAAACATTGTAACATCATGTGAAGTAAATAACACACTATAAATTCTGTATGCTACAATGTCTCATTAATCTGAACAGGATTTTTCCCAGCGTTCTTTAAAGCTTGTCCAACCTCGCAACAGTTACTATGAAAGAACACATTTATGGGTGCAGCAGCAAAAAAGTTTCTTAAGATTTGTAAGCACAAGCGGTCACATTTTTCATCCAGCTATTCCACTGCAAAAGTCTGACCTGTCCACCTAAATGTGAATGTCTACCAGGTTGTCATGGAGACACTTTAAAGGTCATGGCCTCATCTCTCTTCCTTAGGATCTTCCCACTGGATAGATTGCATAAGCAGTGTTTAAGGGCTCCTCTGGAGCCTGGGCTTATCAGAGGAAACCGTCCATTATCCATAATAGCTGCAGTCCCAGAGCCGCTCCTTTAAAGCCTGTGCTTCTTTCCGTGTGTTTGTGTCATATGTTACATGCATGTACTACCCCCACCTCGTATGTCACATGTGGCGGCGACGACAGGCTTGTGGGATCATATACACGGATTAAACGTGGGACCCCGGCCTACAAATCATAAGTGGTGATTTGGGCCAACATTTCCCGCTGCCGCTATAAGGCCCTCATGTGCACAGATGGTTATTGTAAATGAGGTACGCTCAAACAGTTGTCAAGTTACCGACAGCAATGGCCTTCAAGTATATACCTGCACAGACTTTTCATCTACTGACACATATATAAGAAGGCTAATAAGCTAGTAGGAATGTTTATGTTGATGAGAGAATATTTTTCCTTTGGGAATTGACGTTGCACTAATTAGATTCCGAACATTGCTTCAAAGAACAGAGTTTTTTTGAAAACTACAAACCTGTGCTATTTGACCCTTAGGAATAGCTGTTACTGCCTGTGATGGCAAAACCATCATATCAAATTATTTCTCACTCATAGCCTAAAATATGCGTAGGTCGATTTACTTTTTACATGATAGCACTGTCAAATTGGAATCTTTGAATTTATTTATTATTCATAGAAGTCAAAAGAAATTGGTAGACTTTGTATCTCATTAGTAACAGAAGCTGCCATCTTTATAGAACCTAATGAGCTAACAAAAAACGATTGATTTTGGTTGATGAAGACTCTCTTTTTTTATTTTTATTTTCCATTTATTTTCCATCTTTTCTTCTGACTGGACAATATGCCAACATGTTACTTTTGTTACTGATATGTTTTCGCTGTTTCTGGATTTCGATAATATCAACTAGAGTTCTTGACCTAGATGGAGAAACTGAGAAAACAAGAAGGAAAACAATATCAAAAAGAGAGAAAAAGACAAACAAAAAAAAACAACGAGACTCAATCGGGTAAAAAAAAGAATGCAAGCATAAACAGACGCATTGGAGTGAGAGAAAGGAAAAACAGAGAGAGCAGAACATATCTGCGCAGTGAGCGGGCCCTGCTGAGTGTCTGAAGTCTAGACGCATGTTCTCAGATTGCAGACGGCTCGACAGCACCCAGCCCCACGGCATGCTGGGAAGGGACGACCGCACGGCTGAAAGGTGACGCCGTAGTGATGGCTGTAATCCATACGGCCTTGTGCGTTACACCACACGCCCCACAAAGGCCCGGCAGGGGAACGCAGGTGTCAATACAACTCATAATATCGTATGATGAATCACCCTGCATAAAAGCTAGTGTATACCGGAGACGTTATTTACCCTGCTATGGAGCTCAATAGCCACAAGTTCAGAGCGGGTCAGACCCTGCTATACAAATCACTGGGCAGAAAGAACACAAAGGCCCGGGCTTATATAAACATGATGGATGGCTGATATATCACCCTGTCTGTTTGTGACCCTTCTCCTTATTCTGTGTATTATGGCTGAAACAAAAGACACTAAGTGTGGCTGAGACATTGCTGGACACCAATTTGTATGTGGCATACCTGGGACTGTCTTGAAAACACAGGCATACGTGTTTATTCATACAAACACACATATTCAGTAATGTGCCTGTGCTTCTTTCCTTTTCCCTATGGATTGAATGGATCTATTTTTGACTTTATCTAGCACCTTATACTGTAACTACAAATACAGTATCACTGTCATGATATTCATGTCATATATTGTCACTGTCATCGATTTTAAAAAACAAACAACAATAGTCTAAGAAACTAAACTGACCTAATCTGATACTTAACCCTAACCCTAGTTGTCACATCTTTAATATTCTATTGCTCTCTTTTACAGTACCAAACACATATATGCATATGCTCATGACTATGAGAACCGTTTCACAACAGTCGCCCTGTGCTCTACAGTACATCACTGGTGATGAGCTGCACATTTCTCAGCCCTCGTCCAGCTATGCCAAACCAGAAAGCAATAAAAGCAGAGGCTCGCCATTACTCTAACTCAGGAGCAGGGCAGGAGAAAACCACTAATTATTATGAAGCCGCGTGCAGATGAATTCAATTAGTGGAGGGTGGAAAACGCTGGCCTCGGACCAGGCCTTTCATGCTGCACAGGACTGCTGCTACACACACACACACACACACACACAAAAACAACTATTTCTACTTTTACAACAGTCTTCTGCCAAAAAGATCACTTTGTTGAATATCTCACGAGCCTAGCCTTTTCACACCAAGTGTTATGCTTTTTTTTGGTCCAGTCAGAGACAATGCTAGTCATTGTATTACAGTAACATTTTCAATATACTGCAAAATTCAATAAATGTTGATATGGGCCTCAAGGGAGGAAGCCCAAATCAAACAAACATTCAGGTCCTGGAGAACATCCATTAAAGCAAAACACCAGCAATGCCAAAAAAAAAAAACCTGCAGAAATATGTGAAAATGCTGACATGTGTATATTACACAATTAAAACAAGATATAAATCTAAAACGGCTGTACACTAACTTGTGTTCTGTTAGCCTTTTGAGCTCATCCTGTTCCAAGCTTATTCTGGGTTACTTCAAGTTTAAATGAGAATTTGTGCTTAAGCAGTTAGTAAGACTGAATGGTTTTCAGGGAAAATGGATCCTGTTTCTGGGGATTTTAACGAAGCTCTCCCCAAGACAATGACGCTGACCCACACTTTGAATGACCTTAGAGGCCATGTGGGTCACCATGGTTACAGGATAACTAAAGGCAATATCTCAGCAACAGAGGAAACAAGAGAGGAGTCTGCAAACTCATGAAAAGACCAAAGCCATATTTACAGTAGGACTACATGATCTTTAAATGATTGCTCTAAAAAGAACATTTCCAGTTAAAAGAAGTTGTTTTTTTTAATGTGGACGATTTTAGGCTACATCAGCTTTAATCCACCAAATGATGATTTCAAACAACATTGCTACAGAGAGAGAGAAAGAGAGAGAGAGAGAGAGAGAGAGAGAGAGAGAGAGAGAGAGAGAGAGAGAGAAAGAGAAAAGGTGGCATGTGCTACTTGTCTGTCTGTTGTGACACCTGTGGTGAGAGTTGAACAGCTGGGTGGGGATTTGGAATAGAAGAAAGAGATGGAGAGGAAGAGAGGAAAAGAGGGAGGAGGAGAGAAGGAGAAGAGGGTTGAGCATCTCACCTGTTGTTGGTGGATGAAAGCGGGATCTCTAGGGCTCAGTCCCACAAAACGGTTAGCGGTTGGGGTGCCAGGAGCTGAATAACCTAAACACACACACAGGCATATACACACTAATTAGGAATTTTGTTTTGTTAATGCAAGGTGGGTCTATGGCTAACATTTACCAAAATGTTTATTGAAGTGCACTATGACTGTAAAGATAAATAAATCAGCAAAACTAAAATCAAACTTCTGTTCTGATTAGCTGTCCTGTATGGTACCTCATTTAACAACACTCAGAGCTGAAACACTCCTTATAACTTCAATACAAATGGTGGAGCTCAACTACAGAAGACATATCAAAACAATCCAAAATTTGGTACATCCTATATCAAAATTATGCATTAATACCAAAATATTAATAACCATCAAAATTAGTTGTTATCATTTCATAAAGCAATAAACTCCTCAAGTTTGAGAGTGATTTTACAGTGGTTAAGGGGATTCAACTTCTTCGTGTTCTGCCAAACAGCACCCTTTATCCCTGAGGAGAACATAGTAATGCGCGGCCCCTCGTGGCCTATTGCTTTAGTACAACCCCGTATTTAGAGTGAGTGTGTATGTTTTGCACTTACCCTCTGAGGATGTGGTGATTGGCTTAGTGTCAGGCATGGAAAGAGACACTGGTCTGACTGCGCCATGGTGGGGAGACGGGGTCAGCACTGGTGTGAAGTGGCCTGGAACCTTCCCCACCACCTGACCACTGCTGTTTGGCTGAGACACACACACACACACACACACACACACGCACACAAATGGTCATATTTTGTGTTTATGCTTTCCAACAAATTAAGAAACGTCTCTCTCTATAATTAAATTCAACAATCCACATTCTGTCATCACACCGTCTTAAAGCTCATCAGAGTGTTTTATTCTTGTACAGTGTTCTATTCTGAACAAGACATTCACATCCACCCAGGGTGAAGAGGAGAGAAAGAAAGAAATAGTGAAAAACAGGCAATGAGACACTAAGAACTGTAGTGACAGTGGAAGGAAGAGAGAAAGTGTATAAGGAGTAAGAGAGAGAGTCAGAGGAAAGAGCAGATAGAAGATAGAAAGAAAGATGGAAAAAAGATCAAAAGAAAGAAAGAAACTTTAACAGAGATATAGCAACAGTAGAAAGAAAAGAAATACACTGAGAGAGAGAGAGAGACTCTTGACTGCTGGAGACGGATGCTACAGAATTCACTTTGCGGGGCCCTAAGTTCAGTCCTCAGTCGGGCCTTTATGAAACAGAATGGTGTCTGCAGGGTTCCTTCATGTGAATAGAATGTTTAATTAGGGTGTAATATAATCTGCGTTAAAGCAAGCATAAAAACATCCTGGCCCCTGTCCACCCGATTATATGCAGCATGTTATTTGCAGAGCGATCTCCCCCCGCCGAGAGTTGGACCCCGGCAACGGCAAATATTTACGACATTTATCCTTCTCCTCGCTTTCTCCTGAGTAACGGTCCCCGTGCGCTGGGCCTCGTCGTGTCTCAAAGCCTTTTCTTTACGACATAAAACTCTGGCAGCTTGCAGAACAACGAGAAAGGAGAGAGGCCTCTACACTACAAGTGTTTCTCAATGTGTCACATTACGTCCAACATTTATTCTATTTCATACTTTGAGAGCTAGTTTACAAGCTCCTTAGTGCATCACAGCCTAATAATTGCATTTGTTTAAGAGTTGGTGAGGGTTTTTTCTGTTTGTTCCCAGGGAGAGGACTGAGGTTCAAGTTTCTATCAGGCCATAATTTTTGCTGTTGCGAGACTATGAAACTAAAGCCACAGTATTAGAAGGAGGTTTGTGGACAAATGGTGGCCCTGAGCCCGCTGCAGTCCAAACCGGCCATAAGCTCTGATTTAGACTCTGCTGGAGCTCGGCCAATCGTCCAGTGAGGTGGCAGACTCCTTCTCATTCTGCCCTAACCAAAACGGATGCTTTTAACAGATTCATGGAGCTAAATTAATCAAATCTTTTTGACTTTCCGCACCTTCTCTTGTTTCAATTGTCGCAAAAGAGTGCCATCAAGATTAATATGCAGTCAGGGGAAAATAAACAGTAACCGTCAAGCTTCGATGGCATCATGAAGAATGAAAAGAGTGTAAATTTCACGGAAAAATGCTTTAAGAAATCTGTCCTTTTTTCAGGGGATTTTGTGGAGCTAATTAAGATGAGTGGAGCAGACTGGGTTGCTTAGCACAGAGAAAGAAAGACACAGTTATTTTATACTGGTCTCACCCAGAGCCCATCAATCACCTGTCACAGAGGAGGAGTCAGTTTCAGTGTGACCACAGGCTTTCACTGCACTCTCTAAATAGACTGAGCTCCTGGGGTTAATTTAGAATAAAAATCAGTACCTATCTCAATAAAGAAATATATTTAATTTTAAAAATATTTACTTCTTTGTCAACTTAAAGAAGAAATTTGTGGTTTATACGAATTATAGATGTGTCTGAAGCCATCATCGTCATTTTGCTAAACATCAAGTTGTAATTATGTAATTATTTAAAGGTGATGATATATTTTATTACATAATTGCAAAATGTATTATATGCACATTCAATTAATATTACGTATTAAAAGCTTTGAGGCAGTTTAAAATTTGCTTCAATGACAAAAACTGACCAAGAAATTAGGATTTCAGGATTTTTAGTTTGTGCAAACAAAATTCTATGAAAAATTCTATAACATCTCCTTTTTAAATTACAAACATAAATGCAGTATTAGTTAAAATCTTTAAATTTTCCTTTGAAATATGCATGAGAAATGACTAATACAAAATTGTAAAACTGCAGTATGCTTTTGTTATTGTGGCAGCAAGATAAATACGATATAAATATATCAGTAGTTCTTATAAAATAAACCTTTTTGACACGATGCTGTTTAGAATTATTCACATGTCTGAATGGGGTGTCAGTTCAAACCAGCATGTTAAAACTCCTTGCCAACAACAAAGTAGTCGACAGCCTGAGTGCAAACTTCAGAGAAAAAAGCAGGCTTACACATTGAACACACATGTGCTCCAGCTAATGCATAGTGGCTAGCCTGGTTG
>JAMWET010000180.1:1035000-1137500 GCA_024036415.1 Prochilodus magdalenae
TCAGAAAGAGAACGTCGGATAGGGAGTCAGAGAAGGGAGTGAAAGAAACAGAATCAGATAGAGTCACAGAGAGAGTCAAAAGGAGAAAGTCAGAGAGAGAGTGAGGCAGTCAGAGAGAATCAGTGAGTTAGAGAAAAAACTGAAAATGAGAGCGAAAGAGTCAGACAGAGAAAGAGAGAAAAGTCAAAGAGAGAGAGAGAAAGAGGGAGTCAGGGAGTGAGTCAAAGAGAGAGAGAAGAGGGGGTTATGAATAGTGTCAGGGAGGAGGCCAAACAATGTCAAAGTCATTTCAGAAAGTTTACATTAGAAAAAGCAAGTGAAGAGAGAGAGAGGGAGCGAGAGAGAAAGAGAGAGAGAGAGAGAGTGTGTGTGAGGGTGGAGGGGGGTGGAGTTTCTCTGTCCACGTGAGCAATGCGTTGGCTGAGACACTTTCCTTCTAGCACGGCCTCATATGGCTTTAATATCAGTCCTTCTCTCTTCTGATATGAGCTCTAGAAAACAAGTCTCTTTCTCATGAGCTCTTATCCTCCTTCTCCCTCTCCTCCCCTTCCCCCTCTCCATTCCTCGCTCTATCCCTTTCTTCTCTATCCACCTCACACAACCAATCCAGCTAGCAGAGGAGAATCAACAGGAGAGGTGACAAGGACACTAAGGGCGTTTTCACCCTAGAGCTTTTTTCCGGATTTAGGTCCGCTTATGCTGTAAGTTCGGTACGCTTGGTCAATTGTGAAAGTAGTTTTTGAACCCAGTCCAAAGCACTGATCTCTGGTCTTATTGAAATCAGTGGCCCGGGGTCCGCTTCTAGTGGACTCTGGTGTGGTCCTGGTGCCACGTGTGGGGCTGCGTGATTATTTCATTTTGCAAACCTATGTGCAGAAAATCCACAGTTTAGATGGCCCCTTCCCCCAAATGAGCCTAGAACAGGTTCAGGGTGAGGACTCAAGTATTTAGAACAAGAGTGAAAATGCCCTTACTCTTTAAATTCTATTCCTGTTAGTTATAAGAAGAAGCATCCTCTTCACCAGCCTACTACTTTTCAATTAGCTACAAGAACACAGCCCACCTGTGTTTAATTAAAACTCACAAATTTATTATGTAAAGGAACATATTTATCTTTTCTGATTTCTCCCCTTTCTTTTGGGTGCTTAGTAGCTTACATGCAAGAGGGACAAACTCTGTCCCACAGAAACCATTTTTCTCAGTTACCTGTAACATCTAACTGGAATTCCAGCCCTTTTCTCTGTCACAAGAGGATGTCATCTCATAACACAATCTTTACTGCCTAAAAAAGCTAAAACTTAACACTCTGCTTCAGTCTAGTTTGCAAAGGTGGACTTTCAGGATGGGACTCCAACTGAAACAGCAGAGCCGAAACCTGTAAGAATAGCCACAGTGGTAAGGGGGTGGAATGTGGAGTCAGATGCCGCTCTGATGGTTGACCAGTCAGAACAAAGTGGGCAAGTCGAACTCTTACAGAGCATTCTAGACAAAGATGTGAATAAAGATGTACAGTGTAAAATAAACACACTGTGTTATGGGAAAACAGAAGCATGTAAATCTATCTTATTAAATAAGCACAATAGGTCCTCTTGAATTGAGATATTGGCTGATGGTTTGTAATGCTCATCCAACCGTAAGATAAAAAACACATCTGTGGTCAAAACATCAAGGTCAACTAAAGTTTGGGCCGACAGGTCATTGGCCATTAAGGAGTTAAGAATGTTCTCTAATTCATCAGATGCAGGAGCTGCAACATTAGCTAACACAATACACATCAGAGGAGACTTAGTTAAATTAGCTGCAGGCTACACTTGTCCCTTCTGGGTTTGGACTTCTCTCTCTGTCTCTTTCTCTCTCTCTCTCTCTCTCTCTCTCATGCTGGCCACCTGTCGGTCGTCAAGGGACAAGTTCAAACAGACGCTGCTGCACCTGTCTACTTCTCCTTTTCTCATCCTCTCCTCTCTCTCTCTCTCTCTTTCACACCTGCCATTTCTGCTGTTGATACTCTCATACACTTGCACACTTTCTCTCTCTCTGTCACTTCCACCCTTCTCTGCTCTGGGGTCATGTGTTGTGTGTGAACCCCGAAGTTACAGCCAGGTCGTGACCCTAACACACACACACGCACTCACGCACGCACACACACACACACACACACACACTTAAAGAGGTCGGGTCAAGTTCAATTGGTGCCACACGCCACACTGAAGTCAGACCCTCCTCTCAGCCCCACCTCTCCATGGCCAATCAATTACCAAACCAAGCAGAAACTACAGCTGAGCACAAAGGAGGCCCAGAGGTGAGCTGACTGGATCTAAAAAGCCTAAACTTAACTGACTAGAATTTTCCAACATGCACACACTATGCACTTTATTCCTGCAGCATATGATATAAAAAATTGTTATGTAGTGTCTCAATGTTTGAAACAAATCATTAATAGTCCGCACAATATGTAAACTGACCAATGGCCTTTCCTCTTTTAATTGTGTCTGTTCTTACAGACAATTATAACATAAAGCAATCTGGTTACAAGAGGCTGTGCATTACATCAATGCAACCACTGTAATTTATGGTCTTCAGTGGTTTCAATAACTTTTTTAAACATCTACAAAATCCAAAAATTCAAGAAATATGTTATAAATAAAGAGTTTTTTAAATAATTCTTATCATAATGACCCATGTTTCCTGCAAATAATTTAGTTCTTCAACAGCAGTATAGTTGCAAAAACTTGCTATACTAATGCAAGACTCAAAAAATAAGAATTTTACAGTGAAATAGTCTGTGTCAATAACATTTACAAATATCAACTATTATTAGTGTTTTGGGTTTTCTATTAGAATTGAAAACGTCTGATTAGTCTAATCGAGTGCGTCTTTCAGTCACAGATTGTGATGCTTGTTAAAAAAAAAACACATACAAGTAACAAACCAGGAGAAAGACTACACACACTAGTTAAGCCTGTTTCAATTACCAGCTATGCGATAGTGAAACTTGGCTTTGTTTTGCTTTTGTAGCTCTGCAAAAGTGAAAACATAAGAGCAGGTTTGAATCACTGCTAACAAAAACAAACAACTCTTCCACTGGGGGTGAGACAGATCATCGAGCAAAATGGTGCAAAACATCACTGTTATATAAAATATTTGAAAAGTAGTACTGGAAATGAGCTCAGAGAATATGTGATTGCCACAGGCTGGCGGTGAATGATTTGTTTTCAAATTGTGTGAGCCTGGCAGTTGGGAGTTCAGCCAGTTCAAGGAGGAGAGAAAAAAGGTGAAAAGACAAGTTTATCAACATTACACTAGACTGTGATTTAGGAGGGGGACTAGCACTACTCCATGTCCTCATATAGCGGAAAAGAAAAGACAGAGAGCGACGGGAGAGAGACAGGGAGGGAATGCCCAGAAAGAGAGAGAGAGAGAGAGATAGAGAGAGAGAGGAAGAGGGAGAGGACAACATAGAGAGAAAACAGAGAGCTATTTACAGTATAACCATTTATACAGACAAAATACAGCGACGGAGAGCAAGAGAACAGAGAAAGAGAAAAACTCTTGTACGGAATTTCAAGTCCGTGTATTTTCTTTATTTAAGCAGATGTTTTAGTATATCAATATATGACTGCCAATAACAACCACAATCTCATTCATCTGATTTTATCTATTAAAGGACCCCGTTTGGCTTATTAGCCACCTTGCTTCCTAGCTGCGTTCATTTGGGAGCATATTATTTGCCTCAGAATATTGGAACGATTCATGGCAAGTATATATACAAGTAATATATTCTTATTTTATAATGAAACTGCAAATGTAAATTAATAAATGAAGTAAAGCAGAGTAAAAGGGCAACTAGGGTAAGCTAAGGACCACCTATCACTAGAAACTGCCTGAAATAATTACACATTTACACTCCAAAGGAATAACACAAGCACACACACACACAGTCTCTCTCTCACCTTGGTCTCTCTCATGCCAGGGCCGATTGACGGGTGAGCTGGGGGAGGAGTAGAAGTCCGGGCCAGTGGGACTGGTCTCCATACTGTCCTCTGGAATTGTCTTGGCTCGTTTACTACAGATAACAAACAGTGAGAAAGTGCTCAGTTAATAATGTGTGTATGTGGGGAGTGTCCAAAAATATAATAATGTAAAGATTTATGTGTATTCTTATTAAAGAATTCAGAAAGGAAGGATGTGTGCACACCTGCCATGGGGAGAGGGGAGTGAGCGGTGTAAGCTCACTGAGTTCAGGTCATGGTAATATGGCTGACTGGGCATGTCCGCCATTGTGAAATTCACCCCTGCTCCCTGCGTGATAGGAGCTAGAGAAGAGAGTCAAAGAAGGAGAGATAGAAAAAAAATAAGCCAATAAGCACAAGGTAAATAAATAAAAATGTCTTATTCTTTTAAAATCCAGTTAATCCAGCAACATTTGCTATACATCAGATGCATCTACACAAATAGGCACAAATCCACATTCTCAATTCGATACAGCCAGTTAGATCTGGGTTTGCATGCTGACAAACCCAAACATGAATAGAGCAGTAACTCAATCTCTGGACAGGACAGCCTGAGGGGGCTGGCGCGGTAAGAACTGTATAAGAGATATCACATCTACAGAAAAACCACAACACCCACAATACAGTTCAGTGGTCTAACCACCGGCAGCAGCCCTCTTTGTTTATACACAAAAGCACGTCCTAGCTAGTTCAATCTTTAATACGCTGAGAAATCTATACAGGTAGCATGCTGGCTGCAGACACGCATACCTTAAGGGTGGTGTTACCTTAAATTAATTTTAAGAGAAAGTTCATAAAATGTCTGCTTGTTAGCAGAGCACCTTCATAAATCTTTCTGATTGGCTAATTAATTTTTGTCTACAGGCATTCATTTAAGAAGTTGTATTCCAAGTGACTTTGGAGAATTTAGATTAATCCATTCATTATGAATTTTTCGCTGATCTTGTTTACATGCACTTAATAATTGGATAACTGTAGAAAATAAGATTTTGTTATATATATATATATATATATGTTCAAAGCGCTTACATGCACTCGAGTTATCATACGAGAAAATACAGGTCTAGAAAATTTGAAAGAAAAAACTGATTATAATCAGATTAAGTGCATGTAACCAATGTCACTGCAAAGGACATCAGCCATGTTGATGATGTAGGAAAAGAATTACACAATTTGTTTTACAGCAACAAAATATGCTTAGTTCATTGTTTTTGTGATGTGATACATTTATGTTTGTTTTAAGATGTTGTCAAATGACTGGATGGCCGACATTGAATAAAGGGAGACACTGAATTTTCTTGATTTGAATGTGGATACAAAGATACACTCTACCTCTCTTATATGTACACACAAAGCTATGCATTTAGAATGTTATAAACTGGTATGTGTGTAAGAATACATCCCATTCCAACCCAGACAACAAAAAAAGAAACCCAAACAGAAGACTGAACTGATACTTCATTAACTGTGTTCTAGGAAAAGCTGCAGGTTGGTTTCCACATTGCCTATGATTCCAGAGAGAGCTGAGAGTCCTTGTGGTACAGTAAAAGGATACTGTTTCAAGCAAGCAGCTACATTCATTTCCTATGAAGGCCATTCGGTTGTGTGAATGCATGTACGTGTGTTTTCTCGCGTGCTATAGTCTGAGCTTTGCCAGTGGCTTTAACTGGCACCTTGAAAGACTGTGTGAATGCATGCTGGCCTCTGTTGGCACTGGGCCAGCCTGCTGCCCTCAGGAGAGTGTCCTCAGTTAAGGCTCTCTGCACAACCATTCAACATTTATGGCAATAATTCTACTGAAACCTAACTCCCTCATGTATTACTAGCAATGGGCCAAGAAGTTTATTTTTTAAGATTCATGCACATGATCCCCAAATGCATATGAATACCTATTCAGTGCGCAAGTGAGCCAGCCTATTCACACTTAAGTAATAAGGAGTGTAGTTACTGCATACAGTTTGTGGAAATGCACTTGAAGATTTAAAGAAACAATACTTAACAAGCTCTGTTAGAATGCAAAATGTATCATTGCATCCGTCCACATCAAAAATAGTGCAGCTTTAAAAAGGCTAAGTATTTTAGCTCATGTTAGCTAATGTTATCCAAAGCTGTATCTGTTTGCTGTACTTTGAGCTCAATGACTCATCTTAAGAAATCACAAAACATAACAAAACACACAGTATATGGCTGTTTCATATTCCTCCTTAACTTCACTGAGCCTAGATTCTAGGGGGAGGTCGCTACTGTCTCCACTCCTCCTTCATTCCCTTAATGTGCTTCACTCATTTGAGGCATGGCTACTGCTCCTCTTTTGGCTAAGGCGACTCATGGCTGAAAGGCTGGATGACTCTAGAGCCTAGACTTCTCCTGCAGCTCTGAGAGATCAGCACTTCAAAGAGGATCTGAAGTGCACTGAGGCCAGCCTGACGGACCGCCCATCTCATGGGGGACAGTGTGTAGGTCTGTGTGTGTGTGAGGACCACAGTGCGTATGTGAGATAGAATACAGGGCATTCTGTTACATGTAGAAGGTGTGACATGGATCAGTTACAGTGTCACTGAGTGCATCACACACTGTCAATGCCTGTGTGTTTGTGTTCGTGCGTGTGTTGGGGGGAGGGGGGGTTCTCTCAGCCCCTTGGGAAAGTGTAGAAATCCTGCCATCATCGTCTGTCATCGTCTTTGATGAAGGCAGGCATGTCTACACACACATGTTCCTGTGAATTTGTTCTCTCTCTCTCACACACACACACACACACACACACACACACACTCGCACACACTGCACTTATTGGACCTGCCAGACTGGATTTTCCACACATGTTCCAGGCAAGTCCCTCCCTCGCTAAGTCAAGCAAGGCCGAACATAAAGCAAAGCAAACCAAGAAGCAAAGTGTATGAGTGAGTGAGTGTGTGTGTGAGTGTGTGTATGTGTGTGTTGGGGTGAACTTACTTCTGGATACTCTCACCAGCTCTGAAACACTGAAGACTCCTGATTTGACAAAGCTGTCTTCCAAGTAAACTGTGGGTAGAAGAAAAGACACAGCAGAGCAATTTAATTGCTGCACAATGTCTTATTAGCATTTTGTATGCTTAGTAAAAATGGCAAAATATGTAATACTTATTTGGTGTAATTAGAGTAATTGCTGATGAACTGTGGTTTTAATCTAGCGCAAATCTTTATTTCTTGTAGTTTTTACAAGTCTGCTCAATAATATAATTTACCTGAAGCTCACTCTGTGTAGAACAGTAGTACTGCTTGAATCCACAATTCAGTAATGTAACAACAAAGCTGCTTCTTATTTGCTCAAATATTCTTCTTTCCATAAAAAGTGCAACAGCTACGTTCTAGGGCATGCCGAATAAAACATCAGCTTCATAGAAAACCGCACCTCCCTTTGACCTCGATTTGACCCTTAAACCTTAAGTTCATGACAATGAATCCACATTGATTTTGGTGATGGCTGAATTACATGTAGCAAAAAAAAAATCTCCTAAGCACCTTTCGCAAGGCAGCATGTTTCTGTCATGTTGTGGATGAGCCTGTTGCATAATGGTGATGTAAACATACATGATGATGTTTCGACCCGGGTTATTTGGGCTAATTTGGGGAAACTACAGAGATACTTTATACTGTACAAATCAGCCAGTCATATAAGGCGCTTATTATATTATCGGACATCCTCTAGTAAAACTAATCCCGCTTAAATAGGGCTTTAGATTCATCACATGTCTTTCTCCAGATTGGGAATCAACTCATGCATCATAATCGGATTTCTAAATAGGATCTGCAATTTCCCTACAGTAAAATAAACTTAGAGGAGACTTTTAACCATAAACACTTTATTGTGGGGTACTGTTCATATGGCTACATGGCACATTAGCTTGTCATGAAAACAGTATAACCCTACATGAATATCTATAAATGTTTATACCATTAGCCAATTGTTACAAACGCAACATTTGCAAATTTTAGTCAAAGTTAGCTAAAGTAGCCTTATTTGATCATGAGATGATGTCTATTTAAATAAGACCTCCCCAAAAGCATTATCATAAGCATGTCAGTTGTCCTATAGCCTTATCAACAGTGCCCTACAGTAAAGTTTCATTGAAAATTAAACATTTTGGGGAATCTTACTGAACATGGACTGGGCTTTTAGTACAAGATATAGTTCTACATTCTATAGCTCTAGCATTCTCTCTGTGGCTCTACATTAGATGTGCCAAAAAATGACCCCAGGCCCTGGCTAACAATCAGAGCATGGCAGAAGATGCAAGTGCATCCTACAGCTCAGCCAAGGGCCAAAAGGGAGGCCCAGGGCCCAGCCTGCAGAAGTAGCACGATCACTACAACTAGATGGTCACAGAGCTATGCTTAACTTGGCTGGGGAAGTCGAAAAACCGGCTCTTGAGGTAAAGAACTAATTATGTGCACCACTGTTTTCATTCTTTATGCATTACGTAGCAAGCATCTGGTGAAGAAAAAAGGAGGGGGAGAAATAAAGCCTAGGTCAGTACAGCAGTGCAGTGGGCTCAGGGGACTACAGGGCCAGGGGAATGACCAACAGGTGCTGCGTTGTGAGGAATACTACATTTTTCCCTTCATGTCTATACCCTGGTGATGGCACACATCGAGCAACATAAACTGAGGTATGACAGGACCCCTGATTACCACTGACATCAATTGGTTTACCTTTATAAATTATTACTACTGTTTTCTTTTACAGTTGCTAACATGGCACAGCTAGTTTCACTGTGTCCTTTAATATGGACTGAAGATTGACTTTCATTACAAATCAAAAAAGTACGACTTACTGGGAGAAACAAAACAGTGGAAATTCACAAACTTTATATTTTTCTTTCAATGCTTAAGTAATGCTAGTATAACAGTTATATGAGATGATTGTCAGCTGGGATACTGCCAGAACCAGTTACTTTTAGCATGGCTGGTAGCAGCACAGATGTTTAGGCCTCAGCAAAAGATAATACATAACAGAGATATCACATAATAAAGATATCACAAAAGGTTGCATTATGCAAAGGAGTCCTTTAATAATTCAGAAACTTTTTTTACCTATTATAATTAACATTTGTTGGGTTTCTATAGGTGTTTTATTGAATCAAATGGTCCTTGTCACTCACATTGCACTTTGAATACTTTGCATGTTACATCACAATGGCATAATGACATCTAAAGGCCTTCAATACAACTGTAGCAGTACTTGAGCCAAAACACTATTCAACTGCAATTTGGCATAATGTGATGCTTTTAAAAGATTTGTGATATGACATTTTACAGTGATGTATTACTTTTGATGACAAACTGTGCAGACAAAAGAAAGCTTTTGTGTTTGATCAAATTAAATGAACTTATTTTACTTCAATGACATTTACTGAATCAAAACAACTGTGAAGTAGACATAGAAACATTCACTTATAATTTTTTACACATATACAGTATGTAATGCCATACAACTAAACTGACTAAATAGTAAACCACAGACATCACTCTTCCCCACCCAAAATACTGTGATTTTAATTTGCATTCTCATTTTATGTGTAATTTAACTGTATTGTGCAGCCCTACTAAGCATTTGGTAGAGCCTAAAGGTTCTCAAAACTGAGCTGAACATAAGCTAAAAGAGGTCAGGCTGTAAAACACTCAACACACACTCCTGATCTGATGTGGGGTGTTCTTTGACACAAATTTGTCCATGAGTAAGCTAATTGGTCTGGAACGAAACAGAACAATTGCGGCTCCTCACCCCCAACCTCTGCAAATCCCATCAATGGTGCTTTCCGGTCGGCAGTTCTAAGAGGCTCCCGTTCCCACCGACTGGAAAGTCACATGGAAGGCGTTCTCTGAATTCATCAGTGCTGGGCCTTTTGTGTTTGAGTGAGCAATTTTTTTAACATATCCGCACCAGTGTGCTGCGGTCAAGGAAAAGCCTCCTTACACTGGATGTGGATATAAATGACCGTGTATGCGAGTGAGAGAGGAACAGAGAGACATACCTGGAGGGTTTTTGCCAGGCTCATTGTTACTGGGACTTCCTGACTGCTGCGAGTCTGTAAACAAAAATAAAGACGATGGATTAGAACACAAAACGCAGTTGGAGTGACTCAAAAGGGCAGCGGTAGTGTAGATTACATTACTGTACATTTGTCTCATTTATCATCCACTTCCATTCCCTCGAGCTTTATTTGTTTAGCTCTTACAGCCTTTTATGGTTTTTTATTTGTCTTGCTGACACAGGGAAAATTGTGAAATCCTTGATGGCAATCAACTGAAGCAGACTGTATCTAAGGACACAGCAAGGGTGAACCTAAAGATATTTCCACAACACATGGATGTGTATCGCGATATTAGTTCTTCTGAGATTGGCATGTTTCTGAGATTTTTTGTTCTTCTGAGATTCTATGAGTTGGAATGGGCTGGGCGTAACAGCTAACAGTAGTGCCACATTTAAACACATTTTTATTGAATTTTTATTGAGAAAAGGTTTGCACCTCACCTCACTCACTCACATTTAGCAGATGGAAAGTTTTACATAATGGGGGCAATATTTGCAAATAGCTTTTACAGCTTCTTAAGAGCAGTTCAATTAGTAAAAATAGATTGGCAAAATAAGATAATAACACAATGGGTTGACAATCATCAGGTACTTGTTACTGTCCAGCTTATATGGTTAAATCTGCATGCAGATTTGTTTGTTATTTCAGATTTGTATGCTTCACAACTGATATAAATCTTTTTCATGTGAAGCACTTCAGGGACCTGGCTTGTAACTTACTCATACACTTGTAGCAGGCTAACAATTAAAATAGTTTTTGACGCTTCATAAGTAGCTTTGTGTCAACAACACTATCCCCTTGTCTATGGTAGCGTTTAAAAGTAGAGATGATGCACATAATATACATAATATAGAAAGGGTTATTTTGACATAAATCATGATAACAATGACAACACACAGTCATATTAACCACCCCTGGAACAAAGCCAGTGAGAAATTGTAATCTGAGGTCAATTTGTGTCCAGAAAAAAACAGTCAGTATAACAGCTGCACAATAAATATTTTTTTAGGTAAAACGATTTTAACTGTTTAAGTTCTAGGAGTATTATATCCACATGCAAATGCTGTTCCTTTGAAAGAGATGGCAGTTATTGTTACTGTTCCCACCCAACCCCCTTCTTTACTGTAGAGACTGCAGGAGCTCAGTTCTGACAGGCCAGGCCAGATGTGTACAGAAACATGTTTTTTTTTTCTTCCGAATGGGGGAACGAAAAGGAAAAGACAGAAAAACAGAAGGAGGGGAAAGTAGAATGTGCTCTGCGAGAAACAAATGTAAAAAATGTCTTTTGAACAACCACACACATGCATTCTCTCTCTCACACACACACAGTGATCCAAACGAGCGACGCCTTAGGGGGTCCTAAATCCTGACCATACTTCACATAACACGGGAGCAGAAGAGAGATGCAGAGGGAGGAGTGGTGGAAGAGGAGGAGGAAGGGAAAAATGAAAAGAATCCAGGCTGTTGTTGGCGTGTGGTTTCAGTGTGCGTGTGCTCCTGACTGATGATGTTACCTTACAGGACCTTTGCGAGGCCAGTGCCAATTTCTTTTCAACTCCATTGACCACTAGGCATGCGTTTAATGCCACAAGTTGTCCACTTCTGGTCAAATGGTCATAACTGTATCATTAAGACCTTGTACCCAAGGCTTATTATTTAGTTATTAATCTCAAGATTGATTTCTGAGTAACTACTACTTACTATTCGCTAGCAAAAAAAAAGAAACTGAAGAAGAGGCCTATTCAAGCTTCACTCACAAATTTATTTTTAGTTATGACCATAACTTCAAGATGGTATTATTTTTGAGGTTCTTTTAGCACAGTGTCTTTTTCTCTGTGGTGTAGCATTTTAAAATGTCTAAAATCTAACTTTGTATTAAAAAAGTATTAAAAGGTATAGATACATATACATATATACATACATACATACATACATACATACACATATATATATATACATATACATATATACATATATACATACATACATACATACATACATACATACATATATATATATATTTAAGCCCAAATCCCCTACACCCTTTCAAAGGAACAGTGGTGAACATGCTGGCTAAACAGGACAGATATTATGCTGAAACTGTAGAGATATTGTGGCTTCAAAGACTTGAACAAATTAGCGTCGCCTATCCTTCTGATTTACAGTCTTGCACATATGTGCACACCAGACACACCCATGTACGAAGGGCTGTACAAGAAAGAGAAGGATATGATCTCTCTAACATGGGGAGAACGAACGAGAACGACGCTGAACATAGATAGCCTTACTCTGAACACCACTTCTTGTCCTGACTCCATAAGCTTAATTTCACAAGGAGGGTGGGACAAAGGGGGTAGGGGAGAAGAAGAGAGGGAGAAGAATAAATATATATAAATATATATATTTTAAATACAGAGATTTATTTCCCCCCCCCAAAAAAAAATTACCATTAAACAGCGCTGAACAAACGGAATGTTCTTGGCTTTGGCTCAACAATGACAAAGAAAGAGAGGGAGGACCATACGTTAGGGAAAAAAAATGAAAAAAGAAACAGAATTCCTTGTGCTTAACCCCACACAGAGACAGAGAGAGAGGGGGGGGGGAGGAAGAGAGAGTGAGAGCTACAGTATAACACTGATAATAAACTTTGTTTGTACAGCACCTTTCATAAAAGGAATGCAGCTCAAGGTGCTGCTCTGGGCTCAGGCTACAGCTTGTTGTACTTTTGTTCCTAGTCAACAAGTTCTGATGAGTTATATGCATGAACATCCTTACTAAAGTCCAAGCCTGTCATTCTTATTAATTGAATAATGTATCAATTATGGTGGTAATTAAGGTAATTGACTTTCAAGAAATATTCCTGACTATATTAAAATCACGACTGTGTAACTTGCTTGGACTGCTGGGCTTCACTGTGGCCTTTGATTGGTTGGTATGGCAGCAGTGTGGCATTGTGTCTTTCGTGCCAGTTCCTATGCCAACTACCCCAACCCCTGCTGATTAGCCTTCTCATACACACTCTACACCATCCATCAGTCTGGCTAAAGACACCTCCTACTGTGTCAGAGCGAGAGACTGAGACGGAGAGAGGGGTATCTTGCATCTATAGGTGCAATCTAGCATAGCAGCGTTTAGTTTGATTAAACTGGAAGTCACAACAATGGAGCAGCTGTCACTGACTACTGGACGACTATAGTCCAGACACATTTTTCATTAGGGCCATGGACACACACCAATAACACACTCACATACACCAGAGGCATCCACACACATACACACGATGACTGTATGCAAAAAGTGAACAAAGGCACACTATGCTAATGAACACTTGACTGCAGATGCATGCCCATATATATAATGAGATTGCCTTCTAACAAAAGAGTACTACAGTATCAAATTCTGCACTTGTATATAACCACCTTACCTATACATTATCTATATATTTACCTACATGATTTTAAGTTAGGAATAAAACAAGATTGTATTAGATTTTTTTTTTACAGTATTATCTTTAATTTCAGGTGATTTCATTCACCATAAAATGTTCACACAACAAAAAGAACAACTTACAACAATATGTACTGTTCCAAAGTTTTCCAGAACCTGGGCAATATGACCCATACACGCCTTCTAATAAGTGAATTCAGCTTCTTTAAGATGCATAATATCCATAGAAAATAACTATTTATAGAATAGTAGTATTTATAGGAGCAGTTGTACATGATGAGCCTGGTCACTATATCCAAAGCCTTGGCTAGAAGCTTATAGTGCCCCCATCATTGGGCTTGGAAGCAGTGAAACTGCTTGATGAAGCCCCATCAAATGCAGCTGATATGTGTTGGGAGTCGTGTCTTTGACCCAGAACTCCTCAGCAAACATCAGTACCTCATTAATGCTATCATGGGTGACTACAATCAAATCCTCATAGAACTGTATGAAGAAGAATAGAGAGTTCTGAAGAAACACTGGAGGAGCAGGTGTCTACAAACTTATATACATAAAGTGTATATGGATATAGTTTTCAGTTGAACTGGCATTTGACTGTTATTACAGACCTCGATGTTCAGGTGTGTGAGTGTTGGAGAACAATGCATGTCTTTGAGGTGGAGCATTTGAGTAAGAAACGAAGGGTACACTTTGAAATGTCTGTAGGCTGCGTATATAAACAGTTTGGCCAGGGTGTTACAGAGTGTCTGTGTGTGTGTATATATGAGAGGGAGATATTGATTGCAGAAACACACAGAGACGCTCCAAGCACAACACCTCTTGGCATTCATTGGCGCCGCCGTTTCTGTAAACAAACTGGTCCATTAACTGTTATTCTTTCTCTATAAACTTAACAAGAAGCAACTGTTGTATTTTGGTGCAAACAGTGTTTCTAGAGCTTTGATTGTTCTGAAATACACACTTTATCATAATGTTTTTGAGTATGTTGCAATATTTGTAGGCCATTCTAACACTAAATTGTATTGTATGGCATGATAAGTAGTGACAGCTTCTGCTGCCAATAGTGTCAAATTATTCTCCTCCAACCTGAGGATGTTTGATCTTCATTCATCGTGGAAAAACACACCAGCATTTTTTGGAAGGAAGGCTGTGTGATATTTATAGTATTCTGTTAGGAAGTGCAGAGGAAGAAATTGTGTCTCTACTACTGCAGGACTAGGAACAGCAGCCAGGCCTGTCTGAGACTGCCAATTGCAAAAGCCAGGCTGTGCTTTCTAAGATTATCATTCATCTTAGAATGCTCCTTGAAGTTTCCTTCCACTAACCAATGTGATAATGCCTGACTGACATCAGTAACAGAAGCTAAAGGTACTGGAAATCTTAAAGAGCTCATACAAATCTATATAAATACAACAATATCATAAAATAACAAACTTCACTTTTTTAAATAATAAGATCAACTAGGCATCCGTGGGTTTAGTTAAATAATGCTTAACTGATTGATATCTTTATGTGATTATCAGATCTCAACTGTAACACTTCTTTAAGACAAATAAACAGTAGGTAATCTGCCTTACATCAGACATAACTGTATCTTACAATATATCAATATGCAATTTTGGCCAATAATATCTACCAAAGGAGGCTCTGTAAAGCATCTTTAATTCTCCTGCATTCAAATTTGGCTAGGTTGGCCTCCTTAGCCTAATACAGGGCTGACATCTTTAGTAACATTAGTAAGGCATTTGAAATTCCTCTTTTTTGTTGTTGACCGACCAGGAGAGGAAAACTGAGTTTGTATTTCAGTCATTTCTGATGTGCCACCCAAGGGAAAAAAAAAATCCTCTAATACAAGTCACATAATTACACTGCAATGATTTGAAAAATTCCTTTCGCAGAAACACTTCATTCGATGCAGGAGCCTTTCTGTGTTAAAACGCAAAATACCTCCCACCATACCTCAAAAAACGAACAGCCAGAAAGACTCGCAACTCCTACACTTGGCACGATATCCGCACCCAACCTCTCGTCTCTGCTTTGTGCTTCTTTAAGAGCTATCACATACTTTAGCAACTTTTCTTCGCTTGCTGCGGACTGGACTGTATCTCTCTCACGCAGTACACACACACACACACATTAAGCGACGAGGCGCATGCATACCGTCGACATTTCAGGAGGAGGCGTCTGGCAGCCATTTTAGAGAGGCCTGCACACGTACTGCTGCTCTTGCCAGAGAAACCGGCCTTAGCCAAGAATTCTCTCTCTCTGTGTCCTGAGCCAACTATGAGGGAGGGAGACGAGAGAGAGAGAGAGAGAGAGAGAGAGAGGTAGAAATATCTTCTAATTGCGGGCTGTCCCGGCCCAAGTGTTATAAGCAATCCAGCTGCACTGGTGTAAATACTGCCTTTGGCTGAGTGACACCCAAAGAGTGTCTTTGTGTCTAGTCTTAGTGTGCATATTCATTCATCAGTATTTCGTTCCTGGCTGAAGCGAGTGCTTATGACCTCACAGCACACGGCCATGACTTCAACACGCACACAAATTAGCCCATGCGGATCCTGCTGAACGACTGTTTACCTTTCTCTTACTTTCTATTTATCACTCCATTATCTCCCTCTATCAGCCTATATTTATATTCCCTTCACTGTCACTATTCCTCTCCATCTTTCGTTGCCTCCGTAATTACTTTCTTCATATCATGTATCTTTGATATATCTCTCTCACACACCTCTTATCTCCCTGTTTCTCTTGCTCACTCTTCGTCTAGTGCTCTCTCTCCCTTCTTTTTGTGGTCCCTCGATAATTTTTTTTCTTCTTCTCCCTCCTGGCTCATGTTGATAAAACACCAGGCTCTTTATCGGAGCGAGCCGTAACCTAAACACAGATAGACGCAGGAAAAGCATCCTGGCAGGCGTAGAAGGAGAGAGAGCGTGAGAGAGAGCGAGGCATAGAGAGAGAGTGGAAGAGAAAGACGAGTCTCCTGGCCCTGTCCACCCCTTGGCGCCCGAAGCAGTGCAAGTAGTGGGCAAAGCCAAAGCCAGTGCCGTGTTAGCAGCATCTGTTCTAAATGCTGACACTAAGACAGACTGGCAGCCATCTTGTGATGAAGTCCCGCCACCTCTTCTGTGCTTAAATTAATTCTCCAAGCTGTATTCGCCATGAAACAGCTATATTTTCATTGAGACAAGTGAAGAAATTCTACTACATGGAAGCGAGTGTTGTTTCTAAATCAAGACTCAGTGGAACAACTGTAGTTATTAGTGTAAATAATCAAAGTCCTTGCTTTCATTCAGCTATTTTTATATCTATTTATTTACATCTATAACATATACCTACACTGTATGATGTATGGCTTAAGCCATATGGTAAAGGAAAGACATAACTCACATGAGTCACTTGCTTTACTGTATGACATATTAAAGAAATTGAGTTTTAGTACTTAAATTAGTACTTAGCAGTATTCAGTTAAATTAACTAGCTAAACAGCACACATACACACACACAGGTGTGAGAGGTGTGTTCAATGGTGACTGGCAGTTGAATAAGCGTCTGCCTTCACGGACATGGCTTCTATATGCAAAGATAATCTTTGGCACTGTAATTGGGACAAGGCGGTTTTCCTTACAGATTCTGACTGGATTACACCTCCAGCGTATGAGAGCAGGTCAAAGACAGCACACACACACACACACACACACACACACACGTCTTGTTTCTCTTCAGTTCAAAACTTAAGTGAAGACTTTAAGAGGAGAGGCTTAATTCTGAGTCTAGGTAGATGAATGAAGGTGGGTGTAGAAAGGAAGGGAAGAACAAAAACTTCAGTGAAACAATAACAGAGACAGAACAGACCTGTTAAATAAGTGATGAGCTTGAGAGCAAAAGAGAGGCAGAGAAAAAGTGTGCGCTTTTTCAGACTGTCAAAATCTCACAGGGGAAAGTTCAACACAGAAAGGAGAAGTGTTAGGGAAAACAAACTTCTCTCTCAGGGCAACACATATGGTACTGTGCAAAAGTCAGAGATCACCCTTTTATTTATTTAATACAAACAGGAATTAAGTAGCTTGCTACCTAACATCAGCTAACATCCTTGTAGGGGTACATGCTTTCAGGTCTCATCTGCAGGGATATTTCTACACTCCAGTTCTGAGCTATCCATTGGTCTATCACATTCCAAGTAATCCCAAGCACATTCAGTTGATGTCTGAATTCTGCAGAGGTCAGTCGTTCTGAGAACCAGCATCACTGTTAAGCTTGATTTTGTTTTATATCTTAAAGTACTGTTTATCTAATGGTGACACTTTTGGTTGTTTCCCAGGTCCTGCATGATTCTCAGCAGTCACATTTTCCCCATATCCCCTTAATATTATATATATATAAAAGCTTTTTGGTTTTTTTTACCCATATTTTCATTTGATTTCACACCTCCTTATGCAAATGGTTTATTTTTCATCCAATTTCCACTAAAATGTCTCCTAAAAAATAATTAACATACTAATAATAATAACAAAAACACAACAATCATACTGTGACTTCTGGCCAGTACTGTATATAAGATCAATGAAGAAACACACAGAAACAGTTACTGTGTGGATGCCAATCCAGTGGGAACAAAGCTCACAGTATTGATCTGTTCGTGTGTTAACAAAGCCCAGCACAGTCTGGCACACAAAGTGTCCTGCGGAGAGTGCTGCTGTACATGTGTTAGTTCAGCACTGAAGCCACAAACACCCATCAGTCACATGACAAATGATGGTGTCACACTGACAGCACTGTGTGGCTTCACATCTCAGTGACAAAAACAGCAGAGAGCACTGACAGCGCTGCAACTATCCGCCAAATCAAACACACAGTAATACGGACATAAAACTTAGCAAACATTGCATCTACAGTATACTCTCCACTCAATCATGACTTGAGTGTCTGCGTAATGTATAAAATTTGGTCCACACAAAGGCCCGACCAACTGACAAAATTCACCAAGTTCTCTAACGTCATTGTAAATCAATAATACTGACTAATAATGTAAGAGATTTGAGGCACTGCTGTTATACAACAAATATTTAGGACAGAAACATTAAGATCAAGTCTATTAAGGTACTGATTTCATGATTGTTAAATTTGTTATGGTAGGAGTATTGTATTACCCTGTTTTAAGATCATAAGGGTTTTACATGGTATGTTTTACATTTAAATTACAACATTTCATCATGTTTCATCAATTTCATCATGTTGGAAAAGTAATATCTAGTAAGACCTTGTGTTGTGACCATTTAAAGTTAAATCAGTTGATATTATCAGTTAAAAAAACAATATTAGTGACAAAATCAGCTAGCTTGTAGCTGCTGGACTGAAAAGTACAGTACTATTACCAAGAGGATTAAATAATTCAAAACTTGAAATGGCCTGAAAGGTAAATCTCTGGTGACTCTTTGTATACTTTGGTTGTTATAAATGTTAATGCTGTAAAACCATCAGTGATTCCAGGTGATATTATGTATTATGGGGATAATTCTGAATTAGCACACAGCCGCCACCCTCCTACATTTGCCTGCAAGGTATTTATAGCAGTATCAAAGATTGCAAAGGCTGAAATTGTATGACATCTCATCAGGGTATCTCCTCTTCGCAGTGACAGCATGCCACTTGGATGTGTATTGTTAGTTGATTGGCTGAGTGAGGGTCCCATTTGCATGAGTGTGTGTGGAGCCATGGGTACGACTAGGAGGGGTGGGTTGAGGTTCAGGCCGATCCATCCTCGGCCATGGCAATGGGCCAACAGCCCTTTTGTAGCCGTCGCAAGCCGGGGAAGGGGAGGCTGGCGAAGAAAGAGGCGGAGAGGGAGGGAGAGAGAGTGAGACTATAGATTTAATTATGCATGCACATTTCCCCATTCATAGAGGTGGTGGTGGCGGGGGGAACCAATGACATTCCGCCGTACGAGCTCCTGTCTGGAGGAACACTAATGAGGTGACACTCAGCGGCTGGAGCCCAGCCAAAACAGTCCATTAACTCCACACAAGTAGTTAAGAGGAGGAGAGACAAGGAGGAGGGGGCCAGACAGGGAGAAAAAGTGAAGGAGAAGTTCAGAGGAGAGAGAGAGAGAGAGAACGAAAGAAAAGTTGTGAATGACACAACAGGGAGCCCATTGGTGGGGGTGGGTGGGGGGGGGTCATGGCTTGGCTGGATGATAGAGTGCATGTGTGAATGTGTATAAGAGGTCAGTAAGGCTAGTGAAGTCTCATGCACTGAGACCCCCAGACTGAGAAAAACCTTTAATAGTTTAGCTCTATTCTTTTATCTCAGAGGGGAGCAGGATAACAGCAGCAATGAACTGCAAGTACAGAATGCATATAGCTACTGACGGGTATTGGTATCAAGCTAATTTCAGCAGAAAATACCGTGTTTAGATGCTCTTCTTAAGGGAAGTGCTTTAATGAATAATGACTAATATCAATTATTCAATAAATAATAGCTTATCTGCTAATACTCTGCTGATAAGTCCCATTAACAGTATAGATAGAAGGTATCCATAAAACAGGGTCAACATCATGAAGAGGTTTCCTAAAGGTGTAAAGCAGTTTCAAGACATAGTTAGACTCAGGATATAGCTAGACTCCATGGAGAGTATACTAAGCTCAGTTATTACACCGGATCCTGTACTTGCTAGTATAACATCTGGTGCCCCTTCTGCATACTTTCATAACGCCAGTTAAACCACAAAATACACATGCACACCTATATTCAAATACTAAATTTAAACAAACAGAATTCAGATGAATGTAAACAAAAATAAAAATGAGGACAGTATTTTTTGGGGACACTGGCAGTCCTAGCACACACACACATGCGCACGCGTGGACTGTGAAATGTTGCCTCACTACATAACTATGTTGCTCTGTCAGGACATGTCGCCTTAACAGTATTTCCAGCAATATTCACACAAAACCTTTGAACGTTAAAGCCCCTGATGCATTTGCACTTTTCCACATCAATTACTTTGTGAATGTAAAGGTTTAGCAGGTTTTAGCAGGTTGTTTCATGTCCTACAGAAAAATAAATTCATTAAATAAATGGATTCTTTCTTTTATGCTTTTTTACTCAAACATCACTATGCTTACAGTAAAGAAAGTCACAACAGTCTGTGTTTTACAGTCTGTATTGAACAAATAATTCAGTCAATCATAGTTAAATGATTCAATCAATCATGGTTAGATACACCAACGTCATCCATTACAATTCTTGTACCCATTTGTTGGAAAGGCAATCTGGGTTCTATGCATTTAAAAATCTATTCTCCGAATTAAACAACTCATATTACATAAAAAGTTAAAGCTGCTCATTTAAACTCTCACTAAGTCTCACTAAGAGCCCCTAAAGATGGAGGAAATGTTTCTAAAAGGATCATAGGTGTTTCAAATGGCTTCTGAGAGCAGGCCTCTAAATAGGAAGGGATTAAGAATGTCCCTTATGCAACAAAGTTTCCTCAGGCCGCAGGTTGTGCCAGGCTCAGCTGCTGGCCAGGCTTGTGTCTGAGGAGAGTGAGACGAGACAACCAGTAGGCTGCCAGCTTCAGCATGAGAAGGCGGGGCAAGGTGCCAGGGTGGAGGAGGCGGAGCCTCAGAGTGTGGCCCCTGTCCAGCCAGGCCGCAGGCGACAGCCACCGTTTACATACACACTTGTACACAAAGACACACGTGCAGCACACACGCACAAACACACACACATAAACCCTAATTAGGATGCTGAAGGAATTATTGGATCATATAATGCCACATCTAAGGCAAGATCTTGGCCCGAAACAGACAAAGGAACAAAGTGTGCACTCATTTAGACTGCACTGCTGGCACAAGCATTTGGAACGAGAGATGGGGGAGGTGCTGAGTTTAATGTGTCATTACAAACATAAAAACAGACTCCCGACATAGCCAACAGATGTCTAAGCACTTTTATAGTGCTACAACTCTGCTAATTTCAGACCAAAAAACACTTGGCCAAGTGAAAATAGATGCTGCAGGTGTCCTGTGTGGTCTTGTGCTTGCGACAAGTGCCCTTGTCTGAAGCCCTACTGTATCTTATTTATAACAGGAAGAGTTGATATGGCTGGAAGCAAACATACGCTGATTTAGGTGTGCAATTTGCACGATTGTAATGGTGAGGGTTCTTTTACTGTGTTAGATATATTAGCCTTGTAGCACCACTATAAACTTAAAGACTTAATTAACAGCAAAGTGTTATAAATATCCAAACCTTTGTTTGTTAGTTATAAAAGATGGAATTATGTGTTTTTTGTTTCCAGTTTGAGTTAAAAGAATATACGTGACTGATAGGAAAGAGCCTGTAGAGTAAAGTATCCTTTTAAGCAAAGTGAGTTGCACAAAACTATTTAGAATGCCGAGCATGAAGAAGCACTTCTGTTCCGTCATTTCTTATGGAGATGTCGGTGAGAGCAATCCTGGAAAATTCATGACTTCCAAACTTTTAGTGCCATTCCACTTTACCGTTTAATGTGCCCTCTCTCCCTAATAGAACTAAAACTTGACAGGACAATTTGCAAAGCATGTGGCTTATGAAACACTGTTTGCTTAATCCTTTACAGAATGCAAAACAATAAAAACACTAAATCAGTACATACTTCTTCATCTTACCTGAACCATTTACTTTAAATCAAACCCACTCGTATCTGCTGTGTTTTTTTCTTTATGTGCCCAGCACTGGAGCACTCCTTAGTCTCTGCAAATCTAGGGTCTTTTGAGTCCCTGCACCACCCGTAAGAGCTTGCTCTTGCTAATGATCCTGGCATGCTGCAGGCCTTTGTGAAGCCCATGTCTGGCGCATGCAAAATGACAGCAGTCGTGTGGCTTTCTGTGTGGAAGGATCAGAGCAGCATCACCTGGTACGCAATTTTTTACCACTAATGACAATCATGTTAAATGTCTTCGTTGCCTCTTTAGTTTCGCACTGTTACAAATGAAAGTAATAGCCTATATGATAAAGTTTTATAAATAGCAGTATCTCACAGAGTGTCAGACATCACATAAGCAAGTATGTTTGATATTACTTAAAAACTTGACATGTATAATGCAGTGTGTTGAGTGCATAATTTAGGTCAACAGTCTTTGACTACATAGCTTCAGTGCAGAACTAAAGAACCAAATGTTATTTTTCTATTCATTTCCATTCCTTTAAGGCCTTCACAGTAGGACGGCAGGAGCTTTGTTCAGGACCAGTTATATCTTTCAGCTTATATTTGCAAATGAGCCACTGAAATAAAATTTAAGAAACATCAGCTACAACAGTGGGTCATGCTTGTTTGAAAGGGACGCTGCCTGCAGATGAGGCAGCTTGCTGAGGCAGGGCAACATTCCCCTGATAAAGGATCTCCTGCAAAGAGAGGCGGCAGCCTGGTGACTGATGATTAATACAAGCATAATGAAGGAGGCTCTCATTCCACTCTGGAGAGCCCATGCTGCCCGCCGCAAGGTCAGAAAGCGGGCAAGCGGCCAATGGGCCGATCCTGCTGACCGGTGGTCGCAGAGAGTGGTGGGTAGCCCTCCGAGATGGGCAGATGCAATACCATAATTCATGTTCTTTTAGTTGCAGGGTCCCTCCTCCCTGGCATGCGCTCAGGAAGACAAATCCTCCATGTGCTTTTGAGGCTTGCTGGGGCGGCCCTGGGCTGAAGCAGTAACAACATGTGGTTTGGCTCTGGTGCTCAGTTTATATGGGCGACAGTGAGAGGAGGAACCGCTAAATGAATTTCAGATTCTGTTGTTCCAAAACCATAAACAATGTTACACAAAGCCTGGCATTAAGCAGATGTCGAGGAATGCTGCTATTAACTAAACGTTTTACATGAGCATCTGCGCTGTGATCCCAGCATAATCTGCTAGTTTATTTTTTTTAAAATCAACATTTATTTCTCTCGAGCGCAAAATATTTTTTTCAGACATATAACTGACTTTTGCATTTATATACAATAAGTGTTTTTTTCCTAAATTACAGTTTTAATATAGCAAATTACATTCATTTATTAATTCAGACAAGTTGAGAAATTTTATTCTAGCAGGTGATTTGACTTCAAAAAGCTTACAATATCCTTTACAAACGGACGTAGATGTATTATATTTATTTGCTTTTATTTTACTTTCCCATGCTGAGCATTTCAAGTAATGCAGGGATATACGTTATGTATAGGACTGTACAACATAAGATTTCAACCACAGTAAGGCTTGCCCAATTCTACAAACAATTTAACGAAATATCTATTTCCCATGATAACCCAACAAAAGTCGCATATCATGTTGTACTGGCCCCTACAAACATATACATAGGCGGCAAGATATCTTTTGAGAAACAAAAAGCTGATCCGCTAAAAACTGTGAACAGTACAGGCAGTGTTTCTCTCTCTGTAATCTCATGTTATGCAGCATAAAAGTTATACCAGGCATCTCTTCACAGCATGGCAGCAAACTCCCTCCCATGCCATAGGGGCTGGGAATGCAAAAGGTCTTTTGTGTGCGCTTCAGTTTTTCTGGCACAGTGTCAGAGCACTAGAATGATATGGAGAACAATGCCCAGCTGTCATATAGTCTAATGCAGACCAGGGCTGTTCATTCGACGGCACCTCAAAAGGTGGAGTTCCTTAACAAACTTCCATGAACGCATTGAGGGAGAGGGCTAAAGAGGAAGTCAGGACAGGCCTAAAGGCAATGACGAGACTAAGTGTTAGGAACTGTACCACATTCCTTTCTTTGTTTGACCTCAAAATGCCAAATTTCCCACGAGGCACCACAATAATCACTTTACTTTTGAATAAGTAACGTGTCTTTGCAGGCATGCAATGCTGGAATGAACCTAGATTTCACCTGATCAGTAAAGGTGGGAGGTGTGCCGCTATAAAGTGATATTCCATCATATGAATTTTCCCATTTTGTTAATCAAAACAATTTGAACATCTGTAAACAGTTCCTACAAACAAACAGAATTTTGTTCTGTTAAATGCAATGTATATAATTGTTGTTTAATTTTTAAACATTTTTGCTTGTTATGACATTTTATTAATGTTCAGTCAGCTTTTCCATAGCCCAGCTCAGGAATTCTCTGTCCATTTTTTTTCTAATCCCCACCCCCTTGTTCTTTCCGCCACTTCCTCTGTTCTTTGGTATTGTCGATTCAACCTAACGGCAGGGGTCTTTACGCTCTCTTCACAGCCAAATCTGCCGCCTGGCTCTGAAGTCATCCGAGCATGCCGTTTTGAGTTTATCAGTGATGGTGAGTGAGAGGTCGAAGCTGGCCAGGGGAAGAGGTGGGGGTGGACAGTCATCCAGCTCTGTTCCGGAAACTAAACAACACCGGGGAAAGTGGGGCTTTCTTGTTTATGTTGTATGGAACACGTTTCACATGCGTAACAGGGCTGGCCAGTAAGGAAAGACGGGAAGAAGGAAATAAGAGGTGGAGAAAGGAAAGCAAGAAAAACAAACTCTATAATGCATTCTATAATGTGATTTTTTTTATCACTGTGGTGCTACTCATCCAAAATTTACTGTGCTTGAACACATTGCCACTGTTCAGGACAACACACGCTGTTTCTATTTTGGTCCTTACTGCACATTAGGAAGCTCTGAACCATGGTCTGTCTCTTCAGCTTTAGAAGAAATGTGAAGGCCAGAACACTTTTAAGCTTTCTTCTTTCTTTTTTTTACAGCCAAGGTATGCTACCATCCTGCACATTAATTATTACTGCCTACAGCCATTTTCCATAGTCTGAGGAAAAACCCCACTAAACTTTACTGGCTTTTTTTTCTCTGCCCTGTGTGGGACCATCATAAACGTGTAGACGTTTGATCAGAACACCCCCCCAACTCCCAACCCCCACCACCACACGCACCTTGTTTTATGTTGCTAGTAAGTAAAAATTACACACTGCTTAAATGAGTATTGAAAATGTTCTCTGAGTAACTACAAACTTTCTTCAGAGTTTGTAAGGTTACTGGAAGGTAGCACGTTGCAATGGTAAGTCTATTTTTTCAACAAGGGGAAACGTGTATTGTTTCACAGTAACAAGGTACCAGAACATACCCCTTGTTGAAGCGGAAAAGAATAATGTGTCCAGTAAACTGTACAGAAAACCTGAAAGCTTTTGTTAAAGGCGCATTCTAAAATATCTGGCATACTCTGAAAAGCCTTATAAATCTTACGCTATGCCAAGACAAGATCCATAAGTTCAAGCTACTGAAGCCACATTAAGTCATGTTACTTCATGACTCACAGCATGTGGGAAAACACTAGCCATTTGTTTCTCTCCAATTAAGACTGCTTTTGCGAATGTAGCTAGACTGTAACCGATGTAAGCATCAACATCCCAAAAATGTGTTTTCTCTGTAATAAATCTTTTACTTTTCCAACATTAAAGGCTGATGCAAAAATGATACTCCCCTGGCGCTCAAATATACCGCACTCCAGAGGCTGTAAAATGTTATCTGCATGGGGCTGGACACGCTGTTGCATCATGGGAACTGGAGAGAATATCAAAGGATTTGATATTGAACCGGACTCAGAAATCCACACACTTAGCTAATGCTCACATGTACATATGTCCTCTGTTTTTAATCCTAAGGAGTAATGCTTTTTTCCTTCATAAACAGTAAAGGCACTATTCTTAACCTGGAAGTGCAGTCACAACTAAGGGTGTCCCCTGATACCCAATTCTAAATGTATCTCCTAATACTGTAATTAAGCAAAAATCTGAGCATTTATAAAGTCCGATATAACCAGAGAAATCAGAATTTATAGAAATAGAGCATTTCAATTTGGCTGCTTTCTCTCTTCATCTGGACCGTCCATTCATGTTTAGACATATACACACCCTCACTAAACAATGTGAGAGGTCTTTAACTACTAGGTCTTTTAACACACTTCTCTCTACAAGCATAAAACAATCTAAAGTGTGGTTACATTACAGTTCTTGCTGATGACAAATATTGCGTTATATAGAACACAACAAAAAGTTAATGAAGTCTTTAATGAGTTTCTAGCTCATCCTTACCTAAACTAGAACTTACAATACAACTTTAACTTTGATATTATAGAAGGTTGTGACATCTAGATAGAGCAGTTATGATTTTAAAATACTGCAAGACATGTTAAAATGTAACAAAGTATGGTGCATTATAACAGCAATATGATATTTTGTATATTTTGATATGTCATGCAGCCCTGTCACAAGGTCTTAGCGCTAAACACAGTCAGCAGGGCTTCGGCTGCCGTCCCAGGGCAGGTTGGCAGAGGCGCAGAAACACTTCCGCTGTGTGCGGGCCTTGTCCAAGCCACTCTAGTTTGGCACAGCTTACCTGGAACACCCCAGGCTTCTGTCTGCAAACATTCGCCATGGCAAACTCTAGAGCCCACACAGTCACAGCACGGACAGTGCAGTAATGCTGAGGGCTCAGCCAGGCCAAGGCACAAGCAACAAAAAAGGGAAAAAAGAAAAAACAGTAGGAGGCTTCTTTTAAGCTATTCATGCCGAGCACACAAAGAACGGTACACGCAAGGTAGGGCCTTTTTTATCAATTGAAGGAATTACACAGATCGTATGTCACCATATGGAATTCCTTTTACACATAATGCATTTCCTTCATGGAGTCTGTGAGAAGCCGTACAGCAACAGTCTGCTGGGAGCACTCTTTAGGACAGGGGAAAAACCTCAGAGAGAGTGTGTGTGTGTGCGTACGCGTGTGTGGGGTGGGGGGCCTCTGTCAGGGGCAGCCTCGGCACAGGGAGCAGAAATATGCCATATGCACTCGTTGAACTGGGGCCTGCATGGGCTTCTCTCAAGGTTATTAGAAAACCCGGCGCACCAAGCAGCCTAGGCAAAAACAAATACTGCAGAGGAGAGTTGAAAGAAGATTTGGGTCGTGCTACACCTCTCTCATGGACAAGGCCCACTGTAGGAGGTTTTAGGAGGCAAGAGACGTCTCAACAAATCTGAAAAAAGATTTTAATCTGATGAAGGTAAAAATGACAATAACTGATAATAATGCCCAATATATTTATATATATTCAAATTTTAAATAGACTCGTATTGCAAGTCTATGGTAAAGTCCAAAGAGTGCTTTACCGGCTGACATGACTGTCAATTGCCAAAAACAGTTATGTCAAACAGCAAAAACTTTTAATTAATATAGCATCACTTTTAATGCCCTTTTCTTCTAAACTCTTTGTAGACAGAGCTCCAGTGACAGGACCTCTGGCAATGCCAATAAATAGATGGTACATAATAATGACCAATTTTGTGGCATGACTGATATTAGCAGGCAAACAATAACAGTTTGAACCTAAATTTGATACAAACGTTATGTTTTAGTCATTTTTTGTGTGTTCCTTATTAAACATTGTTTTAATAGAATTGAATCTATTCTAATGCTCAGAAATTGCTGCAGAACCATCAGTTATGGTTAGTTTAAAACCTGTTGCGTCAATGACACAGCCACTGCTGCAGAGCGTGCGCCTTTGCCTTAGATAACAGGGCCGCCTTTGACACAGAGTTTCCTTCCCTCTGCGGGGCTGGGGGCCAGGGCTGTGCATCCGCTGCCCCACCTCTGGGTCCTCGTCCACACAAAGGTAGGAAGCGATGGCTGCGGCCACTTGCATTGTGCCGGGCCTCCCTAAATCACGTCTTGTTTCATCCGCCGCCCCTAGTAAGAGCTTCTGCAAACACGACAACTGCTCGTAAACGCATCTGCCACGGCTACCCGAGCGCTCAGGGCAGCGATAGCTAATTGAGTAACACTGTTGCCCTGATGCACTCGCATTAGGTTACAGCGCTGTGTAAACCAAACCAGTACATCTACAGACAAAAGTTCCTGAGCAAAGTAAACAGATACTATCAGATCAAGATACCAGGATACAAAGATACCATCAAAACAGCCTACAACGATAGCCTGACCACAAGACTTAAAATGTGTTCAACCAGCTTTAAAAACCACTTGAAATACCATCATTTAAACTACTGATAAAATAAAATTAATTAAAATAAAAACGACATATGAAGGCACTGCTGTACAAACAAACAAACAATAGCTTGATACGAGAAGGAAAGAAAGCGCAATACCTGTTTATGTAACTTCAACAATACTCACACAATGTAAAGGACAGGTAGCACTTTTAAGTGGTGTTAAAAAAAAAAATACGGGGCTACTAGTGACCACTACTGTCCTCCAATCACCCAACAGGCATTAAATTGAGAGAGGTTGGTCGGCCTGTCACTATTCCTCTCTTGGCCTGGAGAGACACCTCTCTCCCAGAGTAATAAATAAACAACCTGCTAAATGAATTGGTTACTTTGCGTTAACAGACCATTAGCACCTCATAAATGAAGGTTTCCCTGTTTTACAGCAGATTAACCCTCATCTTCGTAAAAACCAAAAGGGCAACTCATCTGCTGCAGATATCTAACAGAGTGAAGACTTCACAGCAGGGAATGGGCTTTGTAGAATCGGCTTCCAGTCTTTGCAGCCCGGCAGACTCCAAAAGGCTGGGCTAGGACGTTAAGGCCCATCCATCATCACTCAGTCGTGGCTTATGCCATTTCTTCAGGCGGTACATTCTTGTGCTGTGCGAGCACATGGACCCAGCAGAAAGAAAGGAGGGACTGCAGGACTGGGGGAAGAAAGGGGACTCACATGGGCTCTGGGCAAACCAGCGTTAGCAAAGAGCAAACAGCCGGCAGAGGCGGCACAGTTTGAGACGAGTGCCTTATCAGGGGCCGTTTAATGGAAGATAAACTGGGTCATAAACGCAGTGAGACAACACAGTCTGGTTCAAACACAATAAGAGTGCCTCAGCGGGTGTGCAGAGGCAGAGCCGATGGATTAGATGTCACTTGGGGCTGTTGATTCAAATTGTTCGATGTCACCAGAGGATCTCCACCCAAGGAGAACCAAGTGGCAAACAAATGAAGAGGGATGAACACTAACTGCTAGGATTAGCTTTAGTTTTATTAGCCTTACTCTTTAACTGTTCTTCAATAAATTCATTTTTACTATCTAAAGGTCTTGTGCACTTTTTGCTGAGAAAGGCAGTTTTAGGAAACAAAGGCATTAATTACATCTTTTAAAGGCAGGCACAATCACACTGACCGCCATGCAGACTGATAAGAGGCAGCTAGCACAACTTACACAACCCTCCCAACAGCCTAAGGAAGGCCAGGCTTCACGACAAACCAGCCAAACTTGATAGAACATTTCAGCAAGTAAACAATTTGCTATCACCTTATTTAACCTTGGCAGCTGCAGTTCTGTGGAAGACGTTTGCAGCCTTAACCCTTAAGTGCACGCCCCAAGTTCAGGGGCTGCTGTGTATTTGAATCAGCAGTTCATAAAACACATAAACTGGAGTCTAACAGTGACTAAGTAATACGTGACAATAAATGTTTTTGATATTAGTTTTTTAAAAACTCTAATTAAAAAGGAAAGGCCAAAGTAGTCAGTCAGGTTTGTTAACTTTTTCAGTGAATACACCTTGTGATCAGGAACAGCTGTATCTTTTTTCTACCACAAGATTTTTAGTTGAATTATGTTCTCTATACTAGACAGCAGGTCCTAAGCAGACCAACTTTATAAAAAAATCCCACACACACGTACGTGCAAGGGTATTTTTAGACGGGTGATATTTGGCCTAGGACATATTGACTGCTTCGACCAGCACTGAAAAGTGACATCATTAGCATGCGTACTGTATGCAGAGCTGTGAGTCCATGCACGTAGTGCATTGCGCCAGAGATCAGGCTAAATTTAGCCCTCCTCGCTACCCCTCTGCTGGGCCTCCAACCATTCCCCTTGCAAACTGTGCGGACACCGTCCTTTTGTTCTCTAATTCAACTCAACTAACCCGAAACAAGTGAGTGATTTATGCAGGGTATTGCTGTCTTTCTCCAGGTCATCAAATATTTAATAGGAACAAGCTTCACGCTTTCAGTTTGACTTGAAATTTAAAGACTGTGTCAAAGATTAGGCCCACACCTCCCATTAGTCCTGTGGCCACTGCTTGGAGTTTGCAGGTAGGGCGAACAATGGGATGCCAATCTAGAAACTGTCAATTAAGGTGTGAGCTGAGCAGCTGTGCCTGTAACATGGGACTTAAAAGTCTGCCTGAGAGACTTGGTTTATGTTCTATCTTAGTGGCTTCTACTGTGTGGGAAGGGGATAAGCATCAGCTACCCTTTATCTCTCCTTCGGCACTCTGTAGAAGACGTAAACATTTGTGTAATCAGCTCTTAAGGGCCTCAGATGGAGAGCAAAGGGGAGACAGAGTACTGAGGATCTAACACTCCATTATATCCTTCGTCTGTGGAAACACATGTATTGATGCTAAAGCAAAAAGACACACTTTCCATGCCAAGTAGGGGGATACCACTGATAGCAAGACTATCATAAAACAATGCTTATTATAAGGATGGCTTTGGCCTTTCCAATGACAAACCTGAACAGTGTAAATTGTGCGACTTTATCATTACGTAGCTTACACCTACAGCACAAAAATAAATCACAACATAACGAAAGAAACAAAATTCAGATATTTGAATGATAAAATTCTTCAAATGTTCATCCCTTCTGTACAGTACATAAGAACATTTGATCATTTGTGCATGAATGATTTTTATTAACAGTCTATTCACAAACATGTTAAAACAGTAAATACTGTAAGTGCTTTGTTTTCTAGAGAAAAATATTTATTCACCCAAATTCACTTTTAACCTATTACTGTGACCTCCAATATTATAACCAACAGAACATAACCGTTTCTATTCAGACTTACGGGGGACAAACAAGCATGCAGTCCAAGTTCTTCCCACTACAGCCAGAGTTTTAATATGGTGTCCAATCCAAACTGATTAAGCATCACAGAGCACAAACAATGCTGGCCCTTAAATCTCTGGGAGCCTCTTTTGGGGGACGGGGGAATAAAAGAGCGCTCTGTTAGGCCCAGCAGATGACAGGCGTCTGCTCAGGAGATAAGTCTTCTCTTGCAATCTCCCGCCCTATGCTCAAAATAGAACCCGTATGACGGTTAGCCCAGTGCACAGTTTATAAAAGCTTCAATGCATCACACAATGACATATTAACGACAAACAGCATTTTTAAAGTAACATTAAAACCACATCTAACTAAATTCCATTGCTGTCAGTAGGTGTACACAACATGCATGTACTTCTCTTAGAATACACCATCCATCAGAAGTTTGTGGAATCGTAGTTTTCTTCTGAAAATTATATTTTCTTAGTGTCAAATTCTGCGTCACTCATTAGGCATGTTAATCAAAATGCATTCCTCAATATGAAGCAGTATTTGCCTAAATAATGACAATTTAATCACTAGGATGTTATTCAGAGTGGTTTGAAAATGGTTCATTGCAGAGAAACCAACTGACTCTAATTTCTTGACAGTGGTGGTGAATTAGGGGTTGCAATATATACAACAAAAACATAGCCAATTTATTTAAAATGACCAGTAAACCCAATCATGCCTTCTAAGTAAAGGTATAACTTATTCAATTTCCAGTGAATTGTTATTGTTGAAGGAACTAATTGGTTTCTTACATGAAAACACCTAAACTTCTTGAGTGCTCACATAACAAATGGAAAAATGTCTGTTCTATAGCATTGCTCCTAAGCAAGTAATTCATTGAAATAATAGAGTTCTTGCTACATTTTACATAAGTTATTACAAACCCAAAAAGCATGCTCTTTTTATTTATGATAAAAATACTTGTAAAGTCAGGGTTCCACATTTTCTACGTGTTGCATATTGTAACAATCTCCCTAAGAGGGCAGAGATGACATCATTTTTGCTAAACCCACACAGCTTCACTTTAATGCCAGAATAAACATAAACACTTTCCACCCATTCTTCACTCTGGATTTACACAGACTGCATTTGACTGAACAACAGTATGCATCATGGACAGCAGGCATGCCACCGCATTCTCAATCAATTCATTAACCAGCTAAACAAACAGCGCCAACAACCACAACGCTCACATTTGGCTCTATGTAATGCAATAACCTGAACTAATATGTTCTGTATACCTTACTGTATAACAGCACCACCAGAGAGAACTGAAAGTTTAAGAGAAAAAGAAGTTCTACAGTGTACCAGACACAGTCAGCATTTTATTCTTTACTGCCCTGCTGTTAAAACTCAGTGACGTACTGCATTAATTTGGCACTACCTGATTCAAACCAACTGGACACAGACGGCAAGGTTAGGTACTGTTACTGAGGAATGAGGCAATCCAAAGTAAAGAGGGCTGAATGAGCATGCCTGTGTATTTCACTCTTATGTCAGTATACATATATATATATATACACACACATTTTTAATTAGACATGTTATGGTCAACTAAGTTTCCGGCTGACTTTACATGTATACATTTTCATGTTGCTTTAGTTTCAGTTGCATTAAAACTCAATTTTACTTAACATACATTCTCCTGTATGTCATTTATATATATTTTTTTATATTTAAAATATATATATACATTTAAAAATAGCTATTAATCTGCCTAACTATTGGAACTATCAATGGTGGTTTTAATGGCTTCATGTAACTGTGAAGTTGCACACAAATTACACTTTATGGAGTTCTCAATGTGCAACTATGTGCATGAACGTTTGATCATGAAAAGCTAGCTTTGTCCTCTGCCAAGAGAAGTGACAGAGAGAGAAAGCACACAAGAGACAGGAAAGAGTTAAAAGCCTGAAGTCTCTGAAGCTTGACAGTCATGTATACAGTGAGGGCTTACAGCTACTCAAGCAGGTGACTCTCAAGCCTGGAGCCTGGTATGCGAGCTCATTTCCTGATTACAAGTACATGCAAGCGAAAAAGAGCTTTCAGAGCAAGAGCAATTGAGGTGGTAGGAGTGCAAGGTTTTAGTTAGCACAGATATACATTAGCTTAACTTTTGGTACTTTAGCAGAACATATGAACTGAGCCCACCAAACACATGTAGAGGGGTAGAGGGGTTTATCTGCTTCTGAGCACAAACACTGAGTCCAGGTATTCAAACACTGATGTGAATGCCCCCATTCCAAATGAGGACATGGTAGAGGACAAGGTAGAACACGAACAATCCACGAGGAAAATGACAAATTATAATCGTTTATGTTCCGTGGTCATTTTATAGCATTTTATTAAACAATACCCAAAGGTAAGCAAAACATCTGAAGAAAGTGCAGATTCTGAACTTTCAATCAATGCAATGCTTTTATGCTTGAGAATTATGTTTCAATTACATGCCAAAACAACAGCAAAACTTCAATTTGGCCCACTAGTAAGCTTTCCTAAACACATTTTATAAGATTTAAGCCACCTTCTTTATCTGTATTTGCTTTGTATTTTTGGCTCCTGAACTGCACCACAAACACCGAACTTTACCCAACCAAGGTATGTTCAGGTACTGTAAGGATTAAAAAACATATTCACATACATGTTTCTTTTTACATTTGATTTGTATGTAGGAAACAGATAACTCCCTACACTCTGAACTCTTAAACTTAATTGAGCTCCCCTTTCATTGACTTAGAGTTGATTCTTTATGAGGACACACTGACTCCAGTCATTCCTTCGTGCCTTGAAACACCCCCGTCCCTGGTTTCAATCTGATGGCTGGAGAGCCATAATGGCTGCGAGTTTTTGCGGTTGGCTGACGCATATGGTGTGTGGTGGTGTTTGGGCTGCATGCCCGGGTGAGAGCAGGGGGACAGGAGCTGTGTCCCTGCTGCAGTTACAGCACAGCCACTGCTCCTCATTAATGGCTCACATAAGCCTCAGCCACCACAACAAGAAAACCCTGCTTCACGCTGAGGGTCAAACAGACACATATGACCTTTAAATGCTGTTATAATAATGTCACTAAAAACATGCATCCCTGTAGCATAGTGACAATGAGAATGAGCCAAATATTACACTACAGCTTTTCAAACTCTATTATCACCGGCAAAACTCCAACTGCTGGTATCTCAACATCATCCACTTGCCATTGATACTGTTAGTACCTTGCTTCATTTGATAGTACCAAAGTAATAGTCACCTATACTATTAGCTATAGCTTCTTGCTGATTCAACAGTTTCTACCACAAACAGTTTATATCACTTCAGAATGTACCTCATAATACACTAATTTCACCCAGAACCATTATATAGAATTGCTCAGCTGGTGCCTGACCTCATTTTGTGTGGTATATCTTGAAAGGTCAAGTAAATTTTGTATGATTATATCTAAACGGTATGTTTTATTTAGGGGCTCAGTGATGTAATGAAGTGGATGTTATGATGTTAAGGTTGATGTTAAGGTTACATATATTTGTGTGGGGTGTCATTTCTGACTATTAACAACTAATATAAGACAATCGGTGAACACTATTAAGGCACAATATATTTATATACATCCTAAACATATTGGACTCTCATTTTGTATTAGAATAAATTATTTAGGCCAATATTATCATTTACCGACTCTTCCATAAAACGCATACAAGGTGACAACTTTATATCGGTCAGGCCCTAATTATATAACTAGGTGGAGAAATGGACGGAATGTGTAATAAGAATACAATGTTCATGCTCTGTGCTGTGTGTTCTGTGACATGTGTCCTGATTGTGCTTGCCTGCTTGTAACATTTTCAGGTTGCCTTTGTTTGGCTTTTTCCTTATCAGGGGCTCCTCCTGAGCTAATCTCCCCTCACAAAGCCCTCCATTTTGTGTTCCTCTCTGGAGATAGTGTTACACGGAGTCCAGACACAACTCGCTGGGCCAGGGGGCTGGTGGGAGAGTGCGGCAGCGATTAGTACACTTCCTCCCTCTGTTGTATGCCATACATGTGCACTCTACTTATGGCTACTTTGTGCCGCTCCGCCCCACTGGACCTACCGACTGTAGGACGGACAGACAGACAGTGAGGACCAATGATGTCATTTGGCCGGAATGTAAATTGATGAGCGACTAGGGCTGCATAAATACTAGCATGTGGTGTACTTAAGCTGCTTTTACAGCTCTTATCTACTGAGTTGTTTAGTAATTACTATGAACACATATTACTCAGATTCTAAACAACCTTCTGTGCTTTATATCAAACATTTTAACACTAATTACCTAATTAAAACGTCTTAAAAGTTAGCAACTGTAATAACAAAAGAATGCTTTCATTGTGCATTACAGACAAACATTATATAAAAGATCTCTGAAAGAAGAAGTACTGAAAAAGTGCAAACTTAAACTGGACAATACAGAAACGCTGTACCCAAAGTTTTTGATAGTGTTTTTAATGTGGCACTAGTAGCTGTTTTGCTGTCTGTTCAGAAAACTTCTAACGGTTAGAATGTTCATTAAATACTCAGGATTTTAACTTTTTTTTTTTCAAAGCTTCCCACCACTTCACAATATAGCTCTTACTTGCAAGGGCATGTAGGGTCTATCAAGAGTGGCAGAGCGATCTTATCAGGCTGATTCGTGTTGTTTGTCACTTTTGACGTGGTATAAAGAGGGTGTGAGGGTTTGGAGTTCCCCTGAACAGGAAAAGTAGTGGAGCAGGACAGCCATGTGTGTGAGCATGTATGTGCATGTGTGTGTGATGATCTGGGAATGGGTTCCGCTCCGGCAGTCCCCTTTTACGGACATTTAGAGGGTCCCCTGTAGTCCATGTGCATCTTACACACACACACACTCTTCCTGAAGAAAGAGATATAAGGGCTGGAAGGGCCACACTGAGGGGCCCCTCCTAACTGCGCGTGTCCTCATTGTTCTTCTCTTGAAAAAAAGGAGGGAAAATGAGGGAGGGGATATTTGCAGGAAAGGGAGGGGCACAGAGCTTCTCATGTTCTGACCTGGTAGTAGAGAGACACAGAGAGAAAGAGACTAAGACAGCACAAGACGGAAAAAGGGGACAAAGAGATAGAAAGACCAGGACAGAGAGCAGGAGAAAGACAGAGAAGAAGGAGAAAAAGAGAAGAAGAAAGACAAAGAAAGAGAATATAAGAGATAAAGTGCCAGAAAAAAATGTGAAACAGACGAGAGATACAGAAAGAGAAGAGAGTAAGTATCACAGTACTATAGTAGACCAGTAGTACTAAATAGTAGTACTATATGGACCAACAGAAAGAGAGGAAAAGAGGCAGATGAGAGACAAAAGTGCAGGAGAGCACGAGTGCAGGAGAGAAAGAGAGAGAGCTGACTGGAATCTTTCCTCAGAGCAGAGTGATAGACTGAATGTTTACACAGGTGTTTTATGATCGGGCCGCGCGTTCCGCAACATCACACTATAAATACTCCATCACACACACACGTACACACACACACACACTTACTGTACATGTGCAGCTGCAGACCCTCAGCACACACAGCACAAAACATACAACTTAATGCTAAGCAGCTTTCAAACTAAAACAGTGAAATAACAACCTTTGAAAAATATAAACTACTGTTTCTTTGCAGGTGAAGAATTTAGTTGATGCTCTTTGACAAGAGAGATAACACTGAAGTGTTAAGTTCTTATCATCTCTACTAAGGCTGTGAATAGAGGCGCACTAACAGGGTGTATTCCAAAGGGACTGGATTACTCATTTGCTCAGTTCAACATGACCCTCCTTCAGCCTCTTTACATGTTCTCTCCACTTTTTATTTTATGCTAAGCTAGTTTTAGCTTTGGACCATGCACCATACAGATCTTTCCAAAATAAAAAGATCAAAACATAACACCCCTATCAGCTCTCTCCTTGAGCTGTTGCACACCTGGTCTGCCCTTTGAACTTCTCGATAAAGTCACACCTCTGGAGCTGCCGTGATCAGTTTAGCAGTCCACACTTCCTTTCCGTTGAAGCTTCAACATGCAAACTGACTGTTGATGATTATCTCACTGTAAATTTCTAACCAGCTGCATTTTTGAGAAGGCACGAGGAAGACAAGTCAAAGATCACAATGTGGGTATGCATGTGTTTGTGTGTTTATGTGTGTTGCTGTGTGGAGAACAGGGTTGCAGAGGGCTATCATGGTGGTCAGGCCCTGAGCTGGACTTTGTTTTACAGAGAGTGCTTGGACTCTCAGAGGGGGCAGAGTGGAAACTATCCAATCAGCTGCTTTAACAGGTGGACCACAGCAGCCTACTCCAATAACAACAAGTCCCTGGCCACCAGTCAAGCTTGTGGCGGGCTCACCTACCGCTTAGACAGCTCAATGAAACAACTGGTCCAACATACAAATATAAGAGTGCAAAAAAAATTGAGATGTATTAAACTGTAAAGGCATTACAAGATTTAAATACAGCATTTTTAATACAGTTTAACATACATGAAAAACATTAAATATTAAATGTAAAAATACAATTATATAAAAGTGAGTTCTTTGTAGAGGCTATATTTTTTTTACATGTTTTTACATTGGTTACCATCCAATACCTGCTTTAAGTAATCAAGCTAATCACTACTTCATTAAAATAATTTGAATGCTAACACACCCAAGCAACTGCTGGCTGCATAGAGGAGTAGATGAACCAAACCTCTTGTTCTTCTTGCCACCTAATAAAATATTAATAACTTTTTAGAGATTAAAAATTCCTGCTGCTGTTGCTCATATTATGCGTTCATAAACTACAACTCACTAACAGTCCAGATTCATAGTTTTAAATATTTTAGCTGATTTTTTTTTCACAGTACTGTAAGTAAGAAACAGATGCTTCACCCACAAGAAAAACCTTCACATGCAGTTACTCAATCAGTCAGTAAATGCTTACAAAGTGAAAGTGTTTTTTTCGCGCCAAATTTTTGCTTTGTTTTTTTTTTTTTAGTTTTTTCCCTCCACAATTTCAAGGGAGCGGCAAGCCACTGTCAAGCGGCCAGCTCACCTCAGAGGGAGAGAGGCTGGGGTGTGTGGAGGGAGGTGAGTCGAGGCTCTGGCAGAATCAGCCGCACACTCGTTCCTCCACAAGAGAGCCAAAACTACAGCTGTGAGTCAACCTGGCAGAGTGTAATTGTTCTAAATGCTTCACTCTGACACTGATTACAAGAAAATAAAGAGAGTATGCCAATCCCAACACATCTAACTTGCACTGCAAAAAATGGAAGTGCTTATGTGTGTGTGTCTGAGGGAGAGAGAGGCAAACTTTGATAGCACGTGCTCAGCTACATGTGCAGGAAAGAAAGTTAGTGAGAACAAATCCGCCACTGTTCTCTTACTGTATGTACAGGAAAGAATGTTTATACATAAACAAACCATACATTAGCTGCACGCCAACTCTGAAAGGATTTATGTGTTTGTATGTGTGTGTGGGTGGTGGGAGGGTGCAGCTGGTTGCCGGGTAGCAGGGTCTTCTGAGGTGAATTAAAAGAATTTAGGTCACTAGAGCCGAGATGTTGGAGCAGAGTGAGCTACAGCCGGGGGAAACGAAGCAAGAGGCCCCAAGCAGGGGAGGCTACCGCACGGCCTGTGCATCCTGAACCATTATACACACAGAGCTAACACCTCGACTGCTCCCTGGTCACACACTCCATTAACACAACTGGAACAGCCCTAATGATCCACACTCGCACAGATATAACACACACACTATAAAAAATAAAACAAGAGCATGTCCGTAAATACACATACACTGTTCCCTAATGGTACAATTAATAATCCCAGACTTTGTATGTAAGTTACTTATTACTGACTCACTGTACATAAGGCTCACTTATAAGGTCACCTTCACTTCTGCAGAAAAGAAAGGCTGAAGAAGCACATTGCAAGAATCTCATCAATAGTTAACTTCCCCTTACCTTTAGAGGTCAGCCGATACATCAGCAACCCCAAACACTGGGCCAATATTCCAAGTATTTCTGAGTATCTGAGAAGTTCATACACAATTTTTTTCAACTTTTTGAATACAAGTTAGACTAACACTGGAATAACACTGTTCAGCTCTTTTCATAGATTAGTGCAAACAGGGTTATAGGGTTTTTTGTAGTTTAAAAAACATTGAAACATAATTTAGTATCTAAAGGTGCTTAGTATGTTTTTGCCTTTAATCAAATAATAAAACTTGTTTTAAAGGAGCAAAAATGTAAGATAATGGATTTTTGGTTTACAACCTTTTTTGCTTATCAACAAAATGTGAAGAAAAACAGTTTTGACCAAAGTCCATCCTGTCTGTAATATCACTTTTGTTGATTAACAAATAGCGTCAATTTAATACCACTGGAGATGCTCTTGGTGAGAAAAGGGATGAAGTTCAATGCTGAACTTGCAATGATTCTTCAGACTAATAAAGTAAACGAAGGATTAGGAGGAACTATGTGGAGGATCAACATAATTTACATCACAATATTTTTTTCTGTGCATCTTCTACTTCACCACTCTGCTTCTGTGCACTTATCACCATTCACTCCCCGTTCTCTGTCTTCAGACAGACAAGTGTCCTGTTCTTCAGTTTTCTCTCTCTCACACACACTCAGGCACACTGTAAACACTCTTTATGAAGTCGTGAGGCCTTATACAAACACAGTCAGGTTCTATTGAGGCCTTTCTGAGCCAGACCCCGAACAATAGGGAGCCTAAGGGTCCGTGCTCAGACGTGTGTGTGTGGGTTCCTCACAGACGGTCTGTGTAAAATCCAATTATCAAGGCCGTGGCATTAACATTCCTACAGTCTGGCAGGTGACGGCAGAGTCCTTTCAGTGCACAGGACCGCCATGGCCCGACAAAGAGCAGCGATGAAGACGTAGACGCCAGGGGTAGGGGTCCCGCGGGTTTGCCTTCACAAACACTGCCCTATTCTTGAAGGTTTTAAAGCCTTTTTGTGGGGGTACAACACAATGTCTGTGGCAATGTAGCTGCATGACGGCTTATAGGGTGAGAACATGTTCTGGATTCACTGAGGAAACGAGAACGGTGTGCCTAATTCACACAGAGAACTCTGACCTCATAACGAAGGTCCTCCTGACCAAAATGAGGAAGTGGTGGACCTGTTTTAAAACCGCTAAAACTGTGTAATGGACTCTCGTTCAACTAGGAATGTGTAAAATGTTATTATCATGACAAATTCCACCACAAACTCTTTTCAGAGTATAAAAAGGACTGAGTATATAATAATCATTAGTAATTATCAAACACTGAAGCATTGCAACAATGACACACAGAACAAGATATTATCTCAATGAAATAATAAAGAGCCCTTACACAGAACAAATTCAGCCATAAATAATATACATTTTACAAATGAATTTATTAACCGAGAATTCTTTTTTTAGATGAGCCAGGGACTCATTATTCTGTCTTTGTAGTAATATCTTGTGTGTGTCAGCTAAGTGTTGTGTCATGGTGTTGTATGACTGCAGGATCAGGTGTGTAATGCACCTAGAACGTCTCAGTCCGTCTCTAAAGCTCTACATAACGCTGTATGCAAAAGCTGGAATACATTCTGCCTAATTACAGGTTTTTGTTTTTTTTTTTAATCCTCTGCAGAGAACAAACATATGTAATTTTCTGCAAATGTTATGCACAATTTCTGTTAATTTGCTGAGTCTAACATTTTGGAATAAACAAAACATAAAATATAAAATGTGCCTTAACTTTTGCACAGGCCACATTTTATGTTTTATTGTGTTCTCAATATTTTAAATTCAGCACAGCACAGTATTTAAACAGGAATTCTACATTAAATGTACAGAAGTGTGTTCTTTGTAGAGGATGCTATATAATATAAATTAAAAAATCATTCCCTTTAGCTAATAAAGTAAAAGTATTAAAGCTTCAAACGTATTTTCTTCATTATCATTTAAATGGTTTGTTAAGAGTTTTTGACACCTTACTCTAGACCTGTTTATTCCTTTGTGGTTTTTTTGGCACAAATTTTCACACAGAGAAAAATGCATCCCTGCTACAAAATTCTGGTATTAGAAATCATGGATTTGTGGTAAGATTCTCCACTCACCAAAACACACACACACCCAGAAGCATACTCTTGTGGTGATCTGATCTCCTTGGGAGATGCAGGACGAGTGCGGTAGCAGAATGACTGGCAGTGGTCCTTTGTGCGTTTTGATTCTGCAGGTGCAGCGGATCTTATACTGTGGTGTGTGTGTGCGCGCATGTGGTGCAGCTCACTGCTCTGCCACAATAACAAATCCAGGACCTGCTACTTCATTTAGGTACCAGCTTTAACCATTGCAAGCCAAAGGTCACATAAGCCCATAAGCATTCTATCGAAAAAGAAGATCAAAGGAAAGATTCTTGTTCCAACTTACACAATCAAAGCAAACATGAACTAAGCATACCTGTCTAGAGCAACTGCTATACCTTTAAAAGTGGACCAAAAAGAAAGGAGGGGAAAAAAACAAGAGAAAAGAGCCTAAGCTGGATGCCAGGAGATCCTCACGTTACATAAACTTTCTTAAGGGCACAGCAGATCCTCTTACGTCCAACTTCCCTCCTTCCAGCTGGATCACTTTTCATCATTTGATTAATCCTTATTAAAAGGGTGAAAAAAAAAAAAACGCAGTGGCTATAATACAGCTACTCTACTCCCTGTCACAGTATCTCTGTGATAGTGTATCGTCTGATCCAGGCATTTTTTTTTCTTTTTATAAACAAATTGTCCAAAAACATGCAAGTGTATAAGGCCGACCTACCAGAAAAGTTAACCAAAGAAATGTAAGACATATATATATATATTTGTTGTTACCCACAAAAATCAGGCCTACCCATAAAGCTGTTTAGTTAAAAAACACACTTAGATGTACGGCCGGTTATAAACAAGTTTGGCCTAGTGTGTGACTGTTGTAAATCAACCGGGTTAGTCACTACTGCTCTTGCCAATGTTGGTTAGGACTCCCCCACGCTCTTTCCAAGTGTGCTGTTGTGCCCTCGCTCACTCTCACTCTGTCGGTCTGGGCAGGAACTTTGTGGCTTTGTCCATGAACTGGGATTCACAGCCAAAGGGGCGAAGCTTAATCATTCTTGGATGCAGTGGAAAAAAATTCTGGCTTTTTTTTTTTTTTCATTCAGTAGTTTCCATTCAATTAGGCTTGCTGGCACTCCCCTGCCACCTCATGCTTGACAAACAGCACCATTTCCCTTTGCTGGATTCTCTTTATTCTGTCTTCATTCCTCTAAAAGCCAGAAGAGCCTACTTTCTAGGGATACTGTCAAAGGCTGAAGGGAACTGCCAAACAGTGAACCTTATCCTACTGCTTCCAATGGACTTCTCCCAAAAGCTACAAACTCATTATTTCTCAAAGATGGGATTGTCTGTACATCTTTGTTAAGAAAACCTTTCTCTAGCTGTGAATTAAAGCAACAGCTAGGACTGTCACTACTCATTACATAGGGAATTATGTTATCTACCGATAATTCTGAAGAGTTAGTCAAAAAATAAACATGGATTAAACTGTACAACAACATTCAAATTTAGCTGACACTCTTATTCAGAGTGACTTACAAGGTTATTTGTATTACAGGTGGGCCAATGCAGTGTTAGGAGTCTTGCCCAAGGACTCTTATTGGTATAGCTCAACATATGCTATCTAGACTGGGATTCAAACCCCCATCACCCACATGGGTTGGTAGCTCTCTGGTGGGTAGTATAAAAATAATTAAGTAGTAAAAACAATTAAATGGGAAACATTTTAAGCTAATATGAATGTTAAAGCACGTTGTAAACAAACCCTAAAAAGTCACAAAACACAAAACGTAAAGTACTTATGGAAATATAGATGGAGAAAAGGATAATAAAAGTAGCAATGCATTCTGATCATTTGTATGCCAGCTCAGGAATATGAGGCTATTATTCTCTAGAAAAGTATGTATTCATTTGAGTGGAGTCAAGCTGACAGTGACTACTACAACATGCACTTCATCATTACAAACCCAGTGGGAATGTAGCCCCCGACAAGCCACTTCCCTCTACACATTCACTCCAGCCAGCTGCTGCAGCTGTGTGCAAAAGTGTGTATTCATGTGTGTGTCTGAATGAGATATTTATACAATATTCACTTATAAGGGTATATACACACTAAGAGGCACTGAAGACATTCATACTTATTCTGCATACAGTTTACATACTGTCATTGTCATATCAAAACTTGATCCAAAATTACTTAGATCAAAATAAAATGCATTCACTTTTTTACGTATAGTTGTAGATGTCGAGATACAAAGTCTTTTGTGGCAGCAGTAATATGAACGCGTGTATTAGATGCACAGATTTATTTCCCATCTAGTCATTTTACTTAAATTTGAAAATGCACAGAAAATCCCTAGATATAAAAATATGTATGAATGAGCTGGAAAAGTTAGTTTATCGATTGTGACACACTGCCTAGCTTCCTTTCCTCTCTGTTTCTGCCTTTGTTTATTTGTCCTTCCTATTATTGTAATGTGCTTTTGTTTATTTCGGTTTATAGAACCTCCCTGTCTTTACCCTCTTGCCATGCCCCTTCACTGTTCCTAGTTTGTGGCTCCTCCCCTTTTTCAAGGTGTTTCTTGTCAGTCCTTGTGCTTTGATATCTCTCTGTTTGCTACTAGTCTTTTTCTGGTACTGAAAATATAAATGTTGTCATGTCTGTATGTCTGCATGCATGCACGCATATATGCATATCTGCACTTGTCTGATCTATACCAACAAAAAGCCAGAAAGCTGACGTCTACTTGTCCAAAATACATCACTCTTGTCTCTGTCCCTCTCTGTCTTCTCTTTTTCGGAAACCCTAAGGTTGGCTAGGCCAGCAGGAGTAGGGGCAGGTTGGCTGGTTGTGGATTAGAGTCCGACAGTGGCCCATTGTTAATTGGGCGCCATGTGTGAAAGCTACAGAGAGATTAGTTTGTACAGCTGCTGCCATTTGTCATAACTGCCCTTAACAAGACACACATGGTGAGCCTGGTTTTGAGCCTCTGGAGCCTCAGCCTGCCGCTTTCACACTGCCAGATACTTCAGCATAAGCAGATGAAGATGTTTTAATAAAAACACACTGCTCCGATTCCTCTTTCTACCCTCATTTTTCCTCCTCTGAGCACTCTCTGTGTCCAATTTGTTCAGTGCTATAAGATCATTTGTTCTGGGTTGTAAGACTGAGTCAGGTTTATTATCCCTCTTAGCCTCTTTACACAGTTTGATAATGAAGGAAGCAAGATGTTACTCAAGATGCCACAGTTAAGTGCTCAGCAGTGTTGTATAAACCAAATGAACAAAAAATCAAATTACCTATTTTAAAAACGTATGATTCAGTTTTAAATGTTTTACTGTGACTCAGGTCTGTGTTAGCATACATAAAGTAGTTTACGAAAGCATACCCAGTGATCTGCATGAATTTCCCTTTTTGCCTGAGTTTAAGTCTCTAGCAAGTCAGTTTGATAAGGCTGCCCTGACCTCAATCTTTGCCAACACCAGCATTTTCAGGCCACATCTCCCTCAATTACACCTAAGTGCATTAATATGTGGCAGCGCTCTAGGGTTAGTGATAAAGGCTAATCTGCTCAGCTCTTTTCAGTCTAGAGGCCTGATCTTAATCTGGAGCTCAAGCTATTTTACTATCTACACTACAGGACATGCACAAGATGACTCCCTCTGTCTAGACTTCTCTTTTCCTTCTTCCATTCTTTTTCTAAAGATATCTATATATCTGTCCCTTCTTAGTAAATACAAGCTGTTTTTACAAGTTCTTTTTTTTTCTATTACACATTATACAAGCTATTTTTCCTCATTTTTAACCTGGCTGCTCTGAATTAGGCAATCCAGTTCAGATTAACAGTTTTTCTTTCTCTATCCACATTGTCCTCAAGCACTTTAATAGGTTTTGAGTTTATGGTTAAGCAACAGATATGTCATTGTAAGGCAAAGGCTAGCACCAACACAATCTCTCTTTGGGAGAACAATGGTGAACTTTCCTCTAATCCCTCTTCACCCAGAATCAAAGGTTGAGGGTCTGTTCTTGGGATAAGATGGCATTGTTCTGGAGCACAGCACTGACACTACAAAATACAACCTGCACAGGAATGCATGTCACTTCTGGCATAGTAGTGAATTGTAGGAAGTTCCACGTGACAGTTCCAGTTTAAGGTGTACTGTGATGTATGAGAGTGAATGGGGTTACATGGTGTAAAAGGACTATGGGAATAGTGACGCCAGAGTGAATGTGGACAGCGCCTGTTTCCAACCCAGTTATCACAAAGAAAAAGCCCCTTCAATGCCCAGTGCATCTACTTCCTATGCACATTTCTTTTACGCACTGCCTCTACTTCTGTCCCCAACATTCCAAGTTAACCAGTCCTACTAATCAGGATTTCTGGTTGTAAAATGCACCAACGAATGGACAGAAAGGCAGAGCTTCAGTCATTCAACCACTGCTCATGCACTGGTACCTCCACTTGCCTTTGCTCTACAACTTAACTAGACCATATTGTTAAGTTATTATTTTGGGAAAGAACGCATAATTTAATTGTGGGTTTAGGGTCTGTGCACATGTAACAGTTCTAATTACAATCTTCCATGGATTGAGGGACCTGGATTTAACTGCTTGCATTTAAAAATACACTCTCTCTGCTGACAGATGCTGTAGTGCGTCTGTGGTTAGCCAGTTCGTATGCTTGAAGTGCAGGCTTTAGGGGCCTGGGTGCAAGCGAATGTGTGTGTATATGGGGGCGTACTTTCTAGAAAGACAGACAGGCACATGAAGGAAGATGAGGAGGGGGGGAAATGGCAGTGAGATTCCTATGTCAAGCAGAAAGGCAGGCCAATTTGGGAAGAATTCCAGTAATCTGAAGGCTCCACATATATCCTTTCAGCGTGGGTGCTCATAACGAGGGCCATACGTTAATGCCCAGCTTTCATTAGCAGCTCCGTTACCGGGCCTGGTTACCGACGCACTGGCTTTAATCACTGCCGACCGACCATTCACTCTGCACCACTCTGTGTTTAACACAGCAACTTCCCAGAACCCTCAGCAGCAATGTCACCAGCTAGGCTGAATTAAAAGAACACACTGCTGAAAAAGGTGGAAAGGCAAGTCAGAAGCACTCTCTTTAAATGGTAACACTTTATGTGGTTAGTTATATAGTACGTACGTAAAAAGATTATTTGAATCTGTTACTGGATAATAAGATAATTCAAGGGGTTCTATCTCTATTAAGTAAATCAAACAAATGTTTATTGCTGAGGGTAGCAGAAAGGACAGTCAGCACAGAGATGCTATTCAAATATCACCAGAAGGCCGGCACCACAGTGAGCAAAGAAGCCCTGGAGAAATCAACTCTATCTACCAAGTTCTTGCATTTTTGGTTCCCTTGATCATAAATGATTCCTCTCTGCTGTAAACTCGCCATGTTCTTTTCCTTTCTCACATACTCCTTCTCTCTTTACTGTTTTCTTTTTTTCTCAAAAATCTGTCTTTACATAGTGAAACTGTGTGAAAACAGGATGTGATTATCACAAGGGAAAGTAACTGGCCCCCAGATTGTAGAGAGTTGGGTTTCATGTTGTTCCATCTTGCAGGATGTCAACAGAACACACAGGGTAGTCAGCAGGAACTCAACTAAATCCCAGTAACAACTACTGTATCTTTACAGTAACCTTTATGACAGTGTACTTAAAGAAGATATGATGCATTCCAATAATGTTTTTGGAGCTTTTGAAGGGGAAGATGCATTACTGTTTCTAGCCAACACACTAACTTGCAAATTTAAAGTTTAAATTTAAGTTAAAGTTGAGTTCTGAAGACTGTACAGAAAGCTGAGGATGAGAAACAGATAGATGACAAAATTTTCATTAACAAGCATAGAAAGATAGAATGGGCTTCTTTGAGTGCGGCTACATAAAGCAACATGCCTCTCATTCACCTATAAGGCTGTGTTTTATGGCCCCCCTCCAGACAGTCTTTAGGCCAAACCCGGTCACAGCTGCCCTCCCCTCGTCTGCACTACTAGCTCTGAGCTGTCCATCTCATCGGTGGGGGGTACTGTACCAGACCAGACAAAAGAGGAGGCGGCCATCACTCTAAGGCCTGTCTGCCATGAAAAGACTTTTTACTGTGGGTGGAGGGGGGAGAAGTCACTGTCTCCCATAGCAACCTCCCAGATTGTCTCTGGCCCGCCGTGGCAGCCATTCATGTGCCGTCCCGCTCATGAAGGATACCCATAGGCATGGAGATGTGAAAGACACCATCCGTCTGACAATGGAGGAATGCAGAAAGTTTCTCTCTGGTATTCTGTCTGATTTGATCCAAATTCTATATGTCTCTCAGAAGTTAATTTTCTCAAACTCCCTAATCTTTACAGACTCTAAAAAAACACTGCCCAAGTATCCTTCTCACTCTAACTCTCCTCCTTCTTCTCTCTGGTCAAGCAGCAATAGTACATTGGTGTGATAAGAGTTTCTGGTTGATGGAGAACTGAGGGGAGGTCATGACTGGGCGGGACAGGGAACGATAGATATGGGGCGGTGCAACAGGGACAGGACCCAGACACCCCATACAGTGAGCTACAGTAAAGGAGGATGGACCCATCCGTCTTCATTTGAAGGAGGCGTGGGAGGCGAGTAAAAGGAGGGAGGGAGGGGGTCTGGTGCTGCTCCTCTTGTCAAGAGGGCCCCAGAGAGCAGCAAAGCATTTTGGGTTCAGCACTGATGCTGTGGGATTCAGGCAAAGTAAATGCTGGAGATAGAAGATAAGCTTCTGAAAAAACGCACAAAAGTTTCTAAGTGACCCCTAAAATTTGAGTCCTTTTTCAGACATTTTCCCGTTTCTTGTGGTTCTTGAGACAACAATAAGGGCTTGGACCTCTTTTGATAGAGCATTAAGGCATTCCAAACTAAAATACCCATCCCTACCACTGCACACTTATCCACACATACCAAAACGGCATGGGCGTGGTTGCCATGGAGCGTTTTGTGCGCATAACTGTTTGTGTGAGAAGGCATCGGAGAACGGATTGTGCTTATAGCTGAGGGCATTCACCACCACAAGAGTTTAGAAAAATGGAAACATGCTCACACAAAATCTCCACCATGAAACTGCTTACAAGGTCTAGCTCCCTGCATAGACTTTAGGGAGGGGGTGATGAGTGAAAACAGAGACGAAGAACAGAAAGAGAGGGAGAGAACCACCAAGTACTATGAACATACTACAGGCAAAATCAGCAAAGCATATGCAAGTTACAAACTACAACTAAACTAATGTATAATCTGTAAGAGAGTAAAGAATTGAGGGATAGGCCCATACCGAGTTTTGGGGTTAGATGGCTAAGAAAAAACAAGAAAAAACAGAGAAAGATATCACAAAAAGCAGATACACTGCACATGCAAGAGAAGAGGAGGAATGAAACAGTTTTGCTGCAGCAGTATGTGGAGTAACAGTACACCACCAAATTGAACCAACGGTGGAGCAGAGAGCCAGAAAGTGAGGGAGGAAGGGAGGGAAGGCGGGAGAAGAGAAGTGGGGGATATAGATGGAGGGAGGGAGGGAAATCAATAAAGAGGGCCAGAGAGCTGGAGGGAGCTCTAAATGGATTAGACTAAGGGAATGTGTTCGATAGGTTATGGCTTTGCGTGAGGTAGTCACCGCGGGCCGTACAGAATACTAATCAGCTCTCCAGCCCTGTTCAGAGCAGCCGGAGCCCAGCACAGGCCTTACTGCCTGCTCAGCACAAACATAAATCAGCATCTTCCCCAAATGACCTTCAGCTCACTCAGCAGAGCTCACTACATTCTGCAATGGAGCAGGAACAGGAGTGATCGAAAAAGCAAATTTTCTATAGATTTTGCTTCAGCATTTGATGAAAAAAGTAAGCAAAGGAACAATGACTAAATTATTGACTAAAATGAATGTGCTGCAAGTACATTCGGCAAATGACTTTGATTTTCTTTTGTTTTTGCTCTTGAAACTCTGGCAAGGGCACAAGACTCTCACAAGCCAAACACAAAGTTATGGCGCTTTATGTTACTGTAGCATTTTTGTTCTCATGCTCAGACAAGCACTAGCAGAAGCTCAGGTCTACAGAAAAGCCCTTTTCCAACAGCAGTGCACTCGAGCAAATACATGTAGAGCAAGGCAAGAAATGTGTTTTTGCTCAATCAAGTTTTTTTTCGTTAGAAACGCACTCACAAACACCCGCAGGCTGCTGAGATTATCATGTGGATTGAAGTCGTGGCAGCAAATCCTTTCGTACTCCTCCAACCCCCCCCAAACACTGCTCCCTCCTTTTCCCCCTTTATGCTTAATGTGGCGGTACACCAGTGTACTAAAACATCAAACAGAAGCTATTGCCTTTCATTTCCACAACTGAAACCAAGTCGTGCGCTGTTGTTCCTTTTGTAAGTAAAGCACCCACAAATGCTCGATTTAGGGGAGAGAGAGTAACAGAGAGAGAGAGAGAGAACTGGACCATCTGTACTAGTTTCTGGAGCAAGTCAGTAGCTGCAGGCCTACAAACGGATCATCCGCAAACTCTCTCTCCAACGGACAGCCTTACAAACACCACAGCCACAAGGCTGCACTGGAAACAATTAGCCAACAAACAAATAAACGGCTAAACAAAAACAAATGCCATGGAGCAGTGGCGTCCTTTACGCTTGTGTTCTTCTAACCACTTTTTAAGTAGACTGGTGTCAGCTCTCTACACTGTCTCAGTCTCTGCGGGTGTAAGTGTGTGTTTGCGTCTGGACAGCTGTCCCTTTAGACACAAGTCGGAATGTATACTACATGTAGTATACATGGACCAGGACGGGTGTAGGACAACCCCAGGAAAACTACTTTAAGATGTAAAAAAGACAGAGAGAGGAAGAGAGAGCTGTTGAGAGAGAAAAGAAGAAAACATGAGATAAGAGAGAAAAGGGAGAGTATGAGACAGAGAAATAATTTAAAATTGGGGATATAACACTAGATTTCAGAGATTCAAAAATGAAAAAAAGGTCACAAATTAAACAAAATAAAATCCAATTTACAAAAATGATAGTAGAGATAGTATTAAACAATCAGTATCAGGGTAATGACAAAAGATGCAACATGGGAACACAGCCAGGTTTAACTTGTGAATTAAGAAATGCATTGTGTCTAGAACACAGATAAGAATCCTCCACTGGAGGTCTCCTGAACATGTAGGAGAGAGCAAGGGAGAGAGAGAAAGAGGCAGAGGGAGAAAAAATCGCAGGCTGTACTTAGTCACTAGCAAGGGTGGTGACCTCTAGGTCAATGTGGCTAGTCCGCAGACTCAGCCAGCTGGAAAACTGGTAGCAAACAACCAACCTCCCAGCTCTGTCCCACACACACAAACAGGCACACAGAGGGAGTGTCATAAACAGTCAGTTTCAGTGATAGAGGTAGTTGATACTCCACTGACCCGGACGTCTAGAGGTTAGGGGAGGCGTAGGGGTTTAGGTGCACCCCAAGCCTTCCACACACACACACACCCTCTGAAACCCCTAGTCTGCCTCCACTCGCCGCGAGCCACCTCTGTGTTTTCACAGATCCGTTGTGCTCAATTAAACTTCACAGGACACCCGCCGCATCTTTTAGCCGAGGTCCTGACACAGAGGCCAAAAGCTAAGTCTTACACTCGTAAAACAGGCCTCTTTAACGCACTTGAACAAATGAGAAATAATCCATCCACCACCAGCACAGCACAAAACCATAAAGTAATCACTGCTGCCAAAACAAAAAGAAAAAAAAAAACAGGACACCTCTCGCCGCAGTGTGCCAGTATGTTGTTTTACAAATATGAAAAAAAAGGCCATCAGAACATAACAAAGAAGTGTCCTTTTTATTTCTGTATTTCTAAAATACAGGATTAAACAGTATCACAGATAAAAGTTTTGCAAAAAGTGTCAGAAACATTTTGAAAAAACACTTTAATATAAACTATGATCTTCTGTGTGAATGTTTTTTTTTTCCTGAGGATCATGTTTATTCATTATATTTCATTTAGCTTAAAAAAGCTACAATGTAAAAAACTAAATACCTGAAAGCAAACATGCTTTAGTGTTCAAACAGTTCTGTGCTGTCTAGAGAAAAACCCAAAAACAAAATATCACTTTTTTCCTTCTTCTCAAAGTATGTGTAAAGTCAAGAAACGAAAGCAGAGCCAATTTACTCATCACTTCACACGTCCTGACATGACTTGTAATGCCGGTGAGGAACCAGCTCGTACAAATTTTTGAAAGATGAACACATTCTTTGATGGCTATCTGCAGTCTATCTACCTAAGCACTTTCTGACTGTGTAAATTTGCCATAGACGGATGATGCTATTCTCTGATTCCTCTAACAATGGACCTTGGCCAATCACAAATCTCACAAAACAGACTGCATTTCAATGTGCGGGCATTGTGTGTGAAGATGGGCATGAGGTCCAGGGGGTAAAACATATTATTAAAGCTTGGCTTTTGTCAGAGGCATAATGAAAAATGAAGGAAAGCTATGAGGGAAAATTTATTTCAAACGTTTTGCGAGAGATAAGCACCGGCCATGTTAACGTTATAATCGGTTTGTGAAAGAAGGGGGCTTAACACACACAGGGTGCAGAGGCTGGCACAATAATGATGGTGGGCTTGGAGAAGCATGGAGGCAGGGCATGGCGTGATGCCCATTGCCTAAGCTCATCACCCCCACCTCATGTCCTCGCTACCCCCACACTAATGGCTATTCAACTAGCCATTCACCATGGTGCTGTGGCAGAGGCCAGCTAGTTCACAGACACAAGGCCATGTGCCCAGTGCCCGCTCCATGAGCATGTGCTTAGGCTAACGCTAACGTTAGGAACACTTCCCATAAATGGTAGCAAAATAAAACAGCAGGCCAAGCTAAAAAATGCTCAGCACTTTACATTACTTGTTGGGGAACTCGCCACTTTGTGATTCAGCCAGCGAAGAACAAATGTTTTCAAACAATAAGCTGCAAACTGACAGTGATGCAGCCACGGCATTAAAAAAGCTAAATTCAACTAAGCTGTTTTTTTATTTGTCTATGACAAATTCATAGATGTGGTCAATCATTCTCATCATTTCATGCATTCAGCATTGCTTGTAAAAAAAAAAACAAATCAAAAACGCTGCCATTCCGTCAGCATCAAAAACTTTCCGCCATGCCCACTGCATTGCAGATGCCAACTAACGAATCAAAGGCATGCAAGCAGACAAAGAGGGTTTGATGCCAACCACCATTCTCCGTTACTGGCACTCTCTCTACCGCTCTCCTGGCACAACGCAAACAAAATGGCCGCCCGGGGAGCGCTGGTACAATGTGAGGGCATTGTGTGTGGAGATGGGCACGAGGTCCAGGGGGCAAAACGTGCTGCTGCCCCACATTAAGCCCCTAACAGACAACCCACCCGTCGTATTTACTCACCAGTGTTAGTGTAGCGGTTAACAGTCTGGTGCCCTTTTTAGGGACAAAAAACTAAGTATCAGCCACCAAACACTGATTTTTTTTTTCTTTTTTGTTTAATATGTAAACCTATATCTCAGCCTACATTCATGTTGGAAAAGATTTTTGATGATTTCATCAACCCCTTCAAACAATTTGCCAAATTGCATCCTCAGATGATCATTGTAATATACTGCTAATTTTAAACTGTGTGAAAAATATTCTATTTTTAAAAAACAAAATAAAAAACATCTAACATTAATGAACTCGAATTATTGTTTGTACCGGTCTGATCAAATCAGTTAAGGGAGACTGCAGTGTGAGTGCCAATAGGCGAATGCACGACACCATACAAAGACACAAAAGAGAGTGTGATGCCAACCCTGGTGCCAGTGGCAACCATTATTGTCCTTCCATCATGCCTTCTGCTTAGCCTGGCACTCCACTTCTACAAAATGGAGGCGCCAAGCCTGGTGATAACCGGCCACCTTTTATAGACGTTTAAACACACACAGTCAATACAGCAAAATACTGTATAGTGAAGTCATTTTGTTAGACTATGTAAACAATTAGATTACCTTAGAAAGGTTTGTAAAAACTATTAGATGTTTTGTGTTAGAAAACCACTTTCATGATGAAGTAAATAAAATCAGGACGCTGTAGCCAAGGGAACACAACGCTGGAGAAACACAACTGGAGAACTATAAAACTATAAAAGTATCACAGGAAAAAGTACTTGGGCCATAGAGGCCATGAGAAAACTATACACACTTCTTAAGAATGTAGATTTACATATTTAATATGTCACTCTGTCAGTTCCCTGCGCAACTTTGGTTCTATTTACACAGCTGTTTCATATCTAAGATCTTATCTCTTTTTATCGCAATCCTGTCTTTATCACAGTTATGTATCTAATTTTCTTAGGTTTCGTCAAAAACCTGGGAGTAAATACCTAGGCTGCTTTTCTCATATGCATAGAGTATTTTTCAGATATTAAGATATGATATTAAGTAGCTCAATTTTAGTTTCAAACACATATTAAATCTACTCTGATGGTTAATGCTATATTCTAGAATAAATTTAGTCAAATCTGATTGAGAAGTGTTTTGGTCTTGCATATGGATATTGTGCAAACACAGTTGTATGTAAAATATAAATTGTAATCAACTTCTTGCTTAGTGATTGATGGTTTTTTATGTAGGTTTACGGAGGAAATAAAACTTTGTTATCCAATATTGTGCCAAAGGAAATACATTAGAGTGTAGCGAAATGAGCTGTGTTGTGTCTTATTAAGAATATCAATTACTGGTTAAGAAAGGAGTTAAGTTTAACAAGCATGAGTCATTGCAGCCTGACTTAGGTCATTTCTGCTGGAAAAGGGTGCGACCTCATACAGCGACACTTCCCTCCCTCCTGCCCTCTTGTCCATCTGCCACCGTTCTGTGGACTTACCTTGGTCCTGGACATAGTAGGCCAGGAACAGGTCCAGCTCCTTAACAGAGACGGTGATGTGGTGGGGCTGGACGCAGAGTGCCTGATTGGTGCAGTGTGGTGACTTGACAAGCCGCTCGCCGTCCGTGCTCTCCAGGGGGATGCCTTTGAACAGGATGACCATCACCAGGTCCAGCCGCCACACCTTATCCGCTTGCCGCAGGCAGTCGATGCGCCGGATCTTGCCCTTCTGGTCAGGATTGGATAGCACACAGCATGGGTGCTTCTTGCCCGTCACGCTGAGCACAAAGTCCTCACGGTACTCCTGCCGGATGTCCTTACGAAGCTTGGCCAGGAGGCGCGACGCCCACTTTTGCTTAATCTCAGGCTTTTCACTCAGCAGTTCATCCTTCACCGCTCGCTCCTCATCCTTGGACATCCGCTTCTCATGCTTCTTAAAGTACTTGCGCTTTCGTGCCTGTAGGTTGAACCAGGTGTAGGCGATGGAGCGCACATGAGGGAGCAGCGCCTCGATGAAGGGATGGAACTCATCCTGGGAGGAGAGTGAAAAAGAGAGAGAGGGGGAAAAAAGGGGGAAAATAAGTAAACAGGAGCAGAAGTGACCTTTTTGGCATAGGCCCCCTGCTCAATTAGCCAAAAGGCTACACGGCCAAAAACGAAACACACATTAAGAAGAAAAGAAAAAAAAAAACATACGGCTTGGAAAACAAAACAAACAAAACAGACTATTTATGCAGCAAACAAAAGGAGGTGAAAGTAGTCACCCCAGTGCAGTTAAAGACTCCGCAAAAGCCACTAAAACAATTGCGCACATTAAACAATTAAAATACAATATGCGAAAGAGGCTCTGACATACACTTTAAACAATGTCTTTGGCATTTTACATCTTACTGAGAGCTTTTTTGAATAAAAAGCATTTGTAGCATATTTGTAAACAATTTCTTAAAACGTAATTGAAATATTTAAAAATCTGACGCTGTAATGGAAGAAGGATTCATCTACCATTTCCACTGCGATTACAGAAGCAACGCTGTATGGCCTGTATGGATCTGCAGGTGTTGCAGGCACTCAGAAGGAGGATGCCACTGTTTACCGTGTCTGCTCGCGTCGTGCCAACACACAGCAGATAGTTAAAAATCTCCCTCTCTCTCTCTCACTTTCTCTTTCTCTCTCACTCTCTCTCTCTCTCTCTCTCTCTCTCTGAGCATGCTCCAAGTCCAAGCTGGCACTCCAGAGCATGTGCCCCTCACTCTTTCCAGCTTTCTTATCAAACAGCCCTGCATTCCTGCAGCGCCCTGACCCCATAGCACAAGCCCATAGAACCGTTTTGGAGCAAACAAAGCCTGTCAAAAAGTGCCATAGACAGAATTTGCTAGCCCTAGACTCTTTTGTGAAGAAGAACCCCCTTGCTCTGCTAAATGCAAATACGCAAACAGACATATGCATGAGCGCTAAGACCCTGAAAAGGGGACTGGGGAAGAAACAAGGAAGAAAAGGGCGAAAAGTTTTACATCTCCCAGCGAATAGGTCTGCTTTGCGGTCGGGACGTTTTGTGGGTTTCAAGGGGGTCGCTCAATTTGTACGCACAAATGCATGGTAATTATTCCAAGCCCCCTCTTAAAATCAAACCAAGGTGGACAATGAAAATGGCACCTTGGCACAAGCTGCACATTCCTTCTGCCCCAAAGCTCTAGAAGTAAGAGTGGCATTAAAAGCGCCCGCTGCCAAACGAGCTGTAACTGAAGGGAGGCAGATTCCACAGCAGTCTACGGAGCTTCGCAAAGGTCTTACACAGCACAGGCCTTTTTTTGTCTTTCTATACCACAGCCTGTTCAGCTACATTACACAACACATGTACAATATGTTGCCAATTCTACACGGACCTGCATAACATTTGGACAATGTTTTACATTTCTGTTAGAAAAACACACATTATGTCTGGGGTACAAAAAAAATCCTTGAAATGGAGCTACAGTCAGAACTGCTACTAGTTTTGTGTGACTATATGGCATTATAATAGTTATTTACAAAAAGGAAGCTTTGAGAACTGAAATAGGTTATACAACAAAGCAGACAGCCTAGGAGAACCTCTCGGCAGCATTCTGAACCTCAGCATTGAGAATCAGTTACAACTTTCCAGCAGATAAATGAGTGAATATCTGAGCAAGGGTAGAGGGGTACGGATGGTGGAAGAATTAAACTGCATGTTGTTCTTAATGCAGGCGAGTGGCTGCTCTTTAGGATACAGCAACAGCGCTTCATGCTGCCCCTGTAATAGTCTCACACGCCGAGCTTATGCTCCACCAATGCTTACACACACCGCAACAAAACTATACAACTCAATTAAACAAATACTATACAACAGTCCACTGCATAAGCAAAGGTCACACTGTGTGTGTTTCGTACATTTTTAAACATATGGAAACTACAATATTATTAAGCATTTATATGCCATATTATATAGCAAAACAGGGACATCTACATGTAATTCAATGGCAGAGTGGCTAACTGCCTCCTCTGAGTAACATGACGCGCACACACACACACACACACACACATGCATATATATATATATATATACATATATATATATATATATATATATATATATATATATATATATATATATATATATATATATACATATATGAATGTATACACACACACACTTTTTTGCCGATTTTCCAATTCTAAAATTACCTGAATTTTTAAATGTATTTGGTGCATTTATGGAAAGGCCTGCAAAAGGTTGGACAATTGTGTAAACGTTAAACAACAAAAATGTATTCCCATAATTGAAAGATTTTGCCAACACAATATATTGTCTGTAAAATAAAGCATCATCCTAAAACATAAGAAAATTCACAATACACTGCACCTTAAAGACCTAATTACTATCAAAGGTCACGTTACGTCCTTGCGTGAAAGCTTTAATAAGATCTCAAATCAGCTGAGAAAAATGAAATCCTGTATGTTCATTAAAATGTATTTAGAGGTAACTCTCTCTCAGCATGTTACTGATAGCTTTTACTTTCGGCTGCAGTAGTTTCTCCCAGTGACCCGACTCAGGATCTCTCACGAAGAGCTCAGGTCAGCTGTAAATCTGCGATCAGTCAGCAGCCCAGCTCATAAACACACGAATACGTGATGATTTAGAAAAGTGTTAAAAGCTTGTGTTTAACTTGTGCAAAGTCATTTAAAGTCAGTAAATGCGGCTGCATGTGAGCTGGAGGTGCACACGGCCCTCCAGGCTAAGTCCTGCTTTGTGCTCACCATATCTCAGTCAATCACTCTACGATGCCAAGTCAAATATAAACAGTAAAATTGTGTCAGCCAAAGCCGGCGGACTCTGGCCAACCGCTGAATCAACCTTATCACTGTTTTCATCTTAATTCACTGGGAGAGAAAAAGAGAGGGGGAGAGAGAGTGACTCTCCGCTCGAACACAACCAAGTTTCTGACAGGCTGAGAAAATACATACAGGAGGAGGAAACAAAACCTCGTTTTAACCGAGGCGGCCGATTCAAACCGAGCTAACGGCTAGCTTACTTCTTCTAGAAACGTCGGCGGTTTTAAACGCTACGAGTCTATTTCTACGACAAACTCCTGTTTAGACCAGCGGTAGTGCATGTTTTGCTGTTAAAGGTCAACATAAGTTGGGAGATGAAACAGAATAAACCCCCTGTTTGACTGTTTCTTTCAGGCTAAGTTTCAGCAGTACCTCAGACGAAGCTCCATACCTGCCGTGGTGTGTGTATGTGTGTGTGTGACAGCGCGTCAAAGAGAGAGCTTCAGAGAGCAGCATGCGCGCGCTGAGCTTCACCTTACATGCAACGAAGAGCAGCGGCATATATCTTAAATGCATGCACGGCCTTAATCTCCAATGCACGCGGGAAACCTGTGATTAAATAGCCTACAATGTGTTGTAATAAGATAAATGAATAAACGTATAAAAACTTCTGCAGTGTGCACGATCGAGCACGTTATACGCAAAGCATCCGCGGTCCAACGTACAAAGCAAGCTGTAAAAGTTATACCTGGGTCAGACAAATCGGCGAATACATCGTGCCCTTGCCCGCCGAATGCAGATCGATCAGATCGGTCAGTAAAGTCCAGATATTATCGGTTCATTCTCCGGAGCTCGTGCTGCTGCTGCACCGTGCACGGCCGAGTGGAAGTTTGTCCTCATTAACAATCGAGCGAAAGCCCTGAGTCCACACAGTCCAGCATTTAAACCGGCGTTTAGGAGCTTGAAGGAGAGAGCGCGAGCATCCGCAGGCACCGAGCAGGAGCCGGTCTGGAGTGAAGGGTGGGAAAGAAAAAAACTAAAAGAGAAAGAAGGGAAAGCCACTACCGGCCTCTGCTGCTGCTGTAAAGGGGAATCTGCAAGAATGTCACGAGCGCGCTACGAAAACTAGAAGGCGCCAAATTTCTGATCCCGTGTTTGCTTTTCAAACTTGATATAATATCATACGGCAACACCCTCCGGTCTGCTCGATCCTAACAAATCACTCTCTGGATCTCTTTTTTTTCATTTCATTACACAGTCATACTCCTCCTCTTCCAGCAAGCCCCTCTCCGTGTCCACAGCCCACCTTCTGTTCTCTCTCTCTCTCTCTCTCTCTCTCTCTCTCTCTCTCTCTCTCTCTCTCTCTCTCTCTCTCTCTCTCTCTCTCTCTCTCTCTCTCCCCCTCTCTCTCTCCCTCTCTCTCTCTCTCTCTCTCTCTCTCTCTCACCACACAGTTTACACAGGATTATTCCCACTTTTTTTCCCTGCTCTGCACTTCGTGTGTGGAAAGAGGAATATCACGGTTTTCCTTAAAGCGATGCACAGCCTGCGCATAGGCATTTAGGCAAATCAGCCTTTTAATCATCCAAAAACCACAAGGCGTTTGTGTTCAGGTAGTGCCCGATAAAACTGCACACGTTCTAGGCAAATAAGAAAATCCATTTGATAAGGATCAGCGCATCATCACCGCTGACACGTGGAATGCTCGTTGTGCAATGTTTCAGTGCAGCCTAGGCACGCTCTCTGTTTGCTTCAACAACCTTTCCCGAACACAAGCAACAACACCTTCCCCGTACTATGTTCAAGTTAGCGTCGCCTTTATTAGACCACTGGGCAAACTGGACCCGTCGGCAGCTTCCAGTGTAGGTCTCATCACAGTCTAGTAAAAGTATGATATATGTGACCGGTAACTTGTCAGAGAAGAGTTCTCTTCAGGGCTCTTCAGTGTGCTCTGCTCTGTATGATACCATACTGACTTAAATATTTTCCATTTCTAGTAGCCTAAATCTACAATACGAGACCCCCCACCTTACCCCACCCACCATTCATATGGATGAGTGTATTACGGCTCACAAAGTGAGCAATAAAAACACGTAGGTTAACGTGTTAGTAGCCTAACAGGAGTTTTTTGACCACTTGTATGTGACCACGGTTCGAGTTTGGCGCCCTTTCATGTGAGGAGGAGGAAAAAGTTGGACGGTTGTGCTATGTATCCCAGTGGACTGCGCGCTCCCGTGAGAGGAACGAGCACGAGTACCGGTTTCGTTTGTGAGAGCATTAATGATTCGCTGCACGTCAGGACATAATCTTATGTCAAAGTGGACCGTTCGGTTCAACCCCACCACCCCACTCATCCGTCCACCGGAGCAGACTTTATGCAGTGTGCTCGGTAAATGTTCGCGTTAGCCTCGGTGCAGTATTAGCCTGTGTTTCCACTCAAGGTCAAACAGGCTGAAAGTGAGCGAATTTGGTCACCCATGCGGGGACTGTGGCTGGTATACCTGCCCACAGACACTTTACTCAGGGTAAAATACTGTTTTACCTAGTTTACTGTGTAACACAGAGCAGCTGGGTAATCTCTCGGGCGAAACCGGCCACACTAGAGGAAAGCGCCGCAGAGGGATCCAAACATAAACAGCGTTACTACAGTACTCTGCTACTTGGCTAAAAACCGCGACTCGGCCCGAGTTTCTCTCACTCTCCGGCTTCTCCTGCAACGTGCCAGAAAGTGTGAGAGAGGGGGAAGAGTTAGCTACAAGAGCAGGACACACGCCAAGAGCTCAGCTCTTTTAGGAGCAAACTCTGCCACCGACTTCTGACACGACGATATGACCCACATAGAAAAGCTGCCAACACACAACATAAACAGTCCGGCATCTACCCTCCACACACACACACACACACTCTCTCTCTCTCTCTCTCACTCTCTCACACACACAGACACATCCACTCGCACTCTCTCTCACACACACCGGCACTTCTCTAAAGCCCGTTCAGCTCCGCTGCGGGTCTGCAGACTGCCGGAGTCCCGCAACAACTCCGGAAAACACACAGAGAACAGAGCATAATTCACACAGCGACAGTCAGACAGCACACTCCACGTTAACGTACCATTGCACTGTATTGCATGGATTTAAGCGGGGACTCCTGGAGGCCGTGTGAACCTGAAGCCGGTGCCTTCACATGTCTCAAGTTCAAAAACAGGAGAAAAACGTGCTTTTTAGCTCTTTTTTCTCTTTTCACGCTGTAGTGCTCTCCCAAAAAAATGAACACCGGAAGAGGATTCTTGGCAGGCAGGCGGCAAAATCAAGTCAGCGAGCACCTCTGATTTTCTTTTTTTTTATCTTCCTTCCTCTGCGAGTCAGATTCTGGCTGCTTTCAGTCGTGCGGTTGAACGCAGTCCAGCAGACTCGCTCTCTCTCTCGCTCACTCACTCTCTCTCTCTCGCTCTCACTCTCTCTCAGTTTCTCTCTCTGGCTCGCGCAGCTGCAGCCAAACAGAGCTGCGAGCTTTGGAATCCCATTCTCGGCTCTGATTGGCTACGGCGCCGGTCGGAGCTCCGCGCGCCGCACACTTCCGCTGCACGGCCAGCGGCTCTATTTGCATATGAAGAGGGGAAAAAAGCGAGAAGCCGAACCGAGCTGATCCTCAGATATAAACCGACACTGCAGATCACAGGACAGTGCGAAGGACAAATAGCCAAACATTAGTTAAATAAATGTACAACAAAGTCATACTAAAACAGCAAACAAGCAAATAATAAATCAGTAAATAAATAAATGAATGTCAAGCTCATATAATAAACTATATATCAAATGTATTACTAATGTATTACTAATATATATCAAATGTATTTAAATACTACTTTAAATATGTTATGTATATTAGAGGTTATAGTATAATTCCGTAATAAAATTATTATTATTATTATTATTATTATTATTATTATTTGGACATAATTTGTTAACAGCTATTATTATTTCTGATGTTGTTAAATGATAACAAAAACAATACATTATGCATAAGGCAATAGTTTTAGTCCATTTTCGGTTAAATGAAATGAAAACATTGCTTATTACGAACTATTGCTTGTATAATAAAAATAATAGTAATGTTATGTACCTGTAATATAGTAATAATATTGAGGCAGTTATATGCTATAAGCACGCTTTTGGCATAGATACTCTATGTGTTTGAGAGCACAATGATGGCATAGGTCCAGACCACAACAACCACCATCATCTCTCAGCCACCACTCTTTCTATTGCAGCAGAGCCATTAAACACGACTGTCCATGAGGGAAATCTACATACATCAGAACACCATTAATGTTTGCATACATATATACACTGCGTGTGTGTGTATGTGCTGCATTAAGACTGCATGTAAATTAGCTTTTATTTAATTAACCATAAAACAAACCAATCAGATTTACTGAGGCACCCGATCTGTGAACTCGTTAGAGGGGTAAGTACAGGCTATCGGAAATTCTGTAATTTGTGATTATGCACAGAAGAGCCTTCAGTGAACTCTTAAAAAGTTCAGTGAACTTTTTTACAGATGCACTTTAATGCAATCAGAGTACATGACTGGATATCAGACGGAGCCTGATCGATGGTGAACACAGCTGTAAGCACACAGCAGCACTCATGCAGAGTGTTAAATCAACACATTCAGCACACTTTTGAGGACAGCATATCTGCACTGGTCTCAGCTTCACACTGCCAGCACTGCTTATCCTCACACGTACAAAGTCATGTAATCTCTATAGCTGCCATCACTGTGCACAGATAGGGTTCATCTCTCTCAAAGCCCTCAAAGACTCTGTCTGTAAGATTTATTTAGCAGACAGCATCATATACAAAATGAATATGGTATTTATTAATAAGCTAAAAACCTATATAATTATTCCTGTAGTGATTACAATACTCCTAGAGCAATAACTGTTTATTTCCTGCCCTGTTAGTTAGTATATTTCCAATACACTGAATTCTGTAAATAAAAACTGCTTAAAACTGGTGACTATCATAACCCAGATTTTAAATGCTATTTTTCATTTTATTTTATTTTATTTTTATTTATTGTTGGGATGAAACTTGTTCATTTCAAGTCACAGTGGCATCTGGGAAATGCGACGCCAGAATCTTCTTAGAGTCAACCCCGATGTAAAGACAGAAAGAGAGCAAGTCAGCGATCGCGCGTGTGATGATTACTGTCTTCAGCTGTTATGTAATCTGACCTCAGATTTGTGCGTTGGGCCAATAGTTATAAAAACAAACCACATTTGGTGCTACACGGGCAGCAGTGCATGCACACAATCAGACTCTTTCTCCTTACCACACACACACACACACACACACACACACACTGAGCGAGAGATAGAGAGCCAACAGAAAAGGATAAGTTCATTTTCAGACAGTCCAAGGTGAGGAACTAATGAGACACCAGAAGAATTCGGATTTGGGCGAATTTGCAGCCTGGTTTGTATTTGGGCTGCCTACCTAAAAACGCTCACTCTGAGAGGAACAGGGCCGTTAGTTTTTGGTCTACTGAATTCTGTCCCGTTTACCCGTGTTATTCAAGTGCAAATGACCGCGCTCGTGTCCAGAAAAGGCTTGGCCATAGGATGCGCTGGAGGGAGCTGGTAAAACCCTGCGCTTCCTCGGCGCAAACTTGACGAGCTCTACGACGCGTGCGGGAAAAGAGGCGAAAAGGGAAAAGTTTCCGCGAACTACCTGCTTGTTTCGCTGAATACAGAGCTGACAGCCTACGGACGTGTTACTTTATGAGGGCTTTTTACCAACTCGGGTTTGACGGACTGCCACGACCTCGAACCTGCAGTGATATATGACGAGCAGCGCTGTGGACTGTAAAGAGCTCCTGGTCTCTCCAGACTGAGGTGCACTCCGCCTTCGACCCGCGGTCAACAAGCCAAGGCGAATGCAGGTTTTATATCAGACCGCATCTAGACAGGGTGAATCACGCTACGTGCTGCACTGTCGACATGCTTCTGTGCACCACAACTCGGACTAAACACGTTCCAAACGGCAGACGAGCTTCATCAGATTCAGCTGCTGTTCCTCTGAACTGTAACATTTAAGGCATGTAAAGGACACTGGGGGCTGGTGTTTCCTCGTCCAGGCTGCACTTTATTGGGACAGGTCAGACAGAAACAGGCATATCACCTACTAGTGAAACCCCACTTTCAGCCTATTCCTTCCACTTGATCTTAGAGAGCTACATCAGCCCCCAGAGTAATGACTGTGTGTGTAACAGTATGGAGTAAGTGAATTAGTTTTAAGGAATGGAGTACATTATAATAGTTTACATGTTTTCTTTTTATTGCTGTTAATTGTTCCCAAATTAATTAGATAAAATTTAAAGTGTTATAAAATTATAAAATGCGTCAGTTTGGCTATGCATTTATTTTGAAAGAGATCTTAATAGTATATCAACAAGCAATTGCTGACAGTAATACCTGAAAGCTGTGTTTATTGTGTTTTATTGGTTTACTGTGTTTTGTAGGGTGTTGTGTTTCAGGTAAGGTGCATGACACTCCTGCTGGGCCTATATAAGCACAGAGCGGTCTCTCATGCTGTGGTCTTCACATGCAGTTTCTCTCTGCTTCAGATTTGCAGTAGCTGTAAAACGCAGACAGTGTGTTATTCCCTGAAGGCCCACAACTTCTTAATTGTCATTTACCAGAGGTTAGGAGGAGCCCAGTTTAAACGATAACCTGGGAGTCAAGTTTATTTTATTTTATAGAGTTTTATTTGTGCTTCCTTGATGTTTGTTTCAGAATTCTTACAAATGAATTCTTAATATTACAAGCTGTGTGTAGATGTAAATTATTGTTTGTCCATATATTGTACATATACCCTCCATATGCAGATGCATATGAATGTATATATACATAGAAGTGACCATAGATTAAAAAAAAATTATAACAATGTATTCAAATTTTAATTTTAAATTGCAGAACAACATGGAGGATAACATTTGTATTTGCATCTGCATGCATATGTGACCATTACAAAAAAGTAGAAGTACAATAGAAGAACTAAAAAGTACACATTATGTACATTTAACATATTTAGTAAATATGTTTTAGTAACTGCATTTTATTTATTTGCATTTTATTTTGTAATAAGTTTGTAAAAATATTATTAAATATTATTACAGCTGTGGTGAAGACCTCACAAAAATGGTAATATGTGTGTGTGTGTACCTCTAAATTTAATCACTAACTAAATAGTTCCTAAAACTGCCTTGCCTCCTTTATGGTTAAGTGTTTTATAGCAGTATAATTTGCTGGCTACATAGAGAGGCTGAATGGTCACGTTGCCCGCCAAAAATGAACACAGTTGGTGGAGATAGTACATGTTTTGTTGGCAATGGTGAAAATGTGATGTTCTTACACTTCAGCACAATGTTCAATAAAGGTGCACAGTTCTCTGCTGTGGATGATGAGAGTCTAGAGGTGGTTACTTGAATGCAGAAAGCTTGTTGTAGTCTGAACTCTGGAGCATATTGTGCACAAGCCTCAGTTGGCTGCTGATATGTTGGTCACAGGTTGTGATTAGACTAATACGAGGTGATTGTATTATACTGGTGGTGCTAAATTATACAATCTCTCTGATCACAAACAATATGATCAAGTCCTAGGATTTTTAAAGACCGTTCTGATTTTGAAAAGAGGGTCCTGACCTTACCCGTTTTGATCTGACCTCTTACAGCTCTGTTGGGGTTTTAGATTTGTGGTTCAACCGTAACCAACAGATCGGGGCACACAGGTCTGAACGAAGACGAGGCTGAAGTGGACTTCCTGTAGCAGTTTTCTCGTGCCACCTTAAATGGTGTTGCAATTACATTCAACTATAAGAGACAATACACACTGAAAAAGCTCCGTGGACGCTTTATGTCATTTAAGTTACCGCCATCAGCAACTTTTATTCATTTATTTGTTTTTATGTTCAAACATGTTATTTGCATTTAATATAGCTCAAAAGGCCCCGGAGGGCATTAATGTTGTCGCGCCATTACAACATGAACAACAATTCGAGAAATCTGCAACGGAGCGACGGAAACATCGAGGACACCAGAATAAAAAGACAAGAAACGAGCGTGTCGCTCAGCTGCTCGGTAGCTCGCCGTGATCGTATAGTGGTTAGTACTCTGCGTTGTGGCCGCAGCAACCCCGGTTCGAATCCGGGTCACGGCATGAGAGATCGCGTCTAAGCCAAACATTTTTTCCTTTTGTCTGTAAAAACCACATATCAACTTTTAACTCCAGTACATACGCGAGCAGAGTCTAAATACACCGAACCAAGCGTATCAAGAATGAAGGAATGGCGCCTAAAAAGAAAACATCACAACAGTCGAAAGTCCTACGTCACAGTGGTGTGCACGAGCAGTTCTTGTGACTTCACTGGGTTTGTATGATTTTGAAAGGTTTGATTAATGTGTAATAATGGAGTTTTAGGAGCTCAGATGACGTTAGCTGTCATTTCCGGATATGCGTTTCAGGCTTTGTTTATTTCAGATAAATATTATTATATACTGTATAGACTCCAGCAGTTTTCATGACCCCGGAAGTTAAGCGGTTTAGATAAATGAATGAATTAATGAATGAATAATGTGGCCTAATGTCCTGTGTATATATATGCACATATAGTTTAGCGAGAACCTTAGCGCGTATAAAGATCCTGCAGTTTCTCAGTGAGTCCACAAGGATGCGCTCGGCGTGTGGCAGGCCGTGCACCAGCTGCTCGGTGGCTCGCCGTGATCGTATAGTGGTTAGTACTCTGCGTTGTGGCCGCAGCAACCCCGGTTCGAATCCGGGTCACGGCAGTCTATGCAAGAGCGCGGATGACATTTTGCTTGTTGTTAATTTCCTAACTCATAATGTAAATGACATAAACACCAACTTTGGACTGTAGACCAATTAGATAGTAAGTACTGCAAGAGAAAAGCTTAATTTAACTGTGAGAGCAAATAAAATAAAATAATAAAACTCTTTTCCTATTAGTGTGAAATACTTTAACAGCATAATGAGGCTGCTTATATAGTTAGTTTGCTGTGTTGTAACTTGTACCAGAAGGAAAAAAAACAATACTAATGAAATCAGCATAGTTCTCTCAGATCAGAATCTTACATTCCTAGGTTAGCTTATGCAGGCGTTTATAATTAGCTGGCCTGGCAGGTTATGCTGTTAGCAGGAAAAGCACCTTTGCACAAATGTGGTTTGACTAATACTGGAGTTGGAGGAATCCTGTTGTATAAAAAATCAAAACCTAAAGTGAACTCTTTTCAACTGTTCATCATTTCCTCTATGCCCCTGAGGAATCCATGAAAAGAGTACTGAGTGCTAAGGCAAGCTGTATTAAACTATAATGCACTTGATCCTGATAACCCAAGTGTACAGTAGATCTTTTATATCATGCTCTTCAGGAATTCAGAAATGTGCCAGGACGCAGCACTAGAGGGCGACAGAACACCTACAAACAAAACAAGCTCTCACTACAGAGAATAAAAAGCACTGTTTTTTAAAAAAGGAATGTATTTTTAGAAATGTCCTTGTTTAAGCTAAAGGATGTTGTGCTTTCATTTCAAACACAGAGGTCACTTGAATGATGTTGAACTAGACACTGAACTGACTGTGTACATGCTGTGTTCGCATTTCCAGCCGCTTGGCCCAATATTGTGCTAGCTACATGCCAGTGGAAATCGCTTAAATATTTTTTCACCCGATGAACTCCACTTAGACCTATGAAGAACAAACAGGGATAAAAATCCCCCTTCTGCTATCTAATGAAGGCTCAGTAGAAATCCTGAATGACCAAACAACTAAATGTCTGCAGTCCAGTAAGGCTTAATATGGTTAGCATCACACAGTAAACCAAGAGAGATCAGTTTTCAATTATTTTGTGTATAACTACAGCAGCTTCCATTGATTGAAGCATATGGTAAAACAAAACACATGGATGACCTTACTGTAAAACTAGTATTTTACCATGACAGTCATGCAAGCACTGAAAAAAACCATTAGGTCTGTGTGAGAATGCGTGTTCCCACAAACAGTGGAAAATCCGCTGCACCTGCTGGAAACCCTGAAAGATGCCTCCTGTTCCTTGAAATCATTAACTAGGCAGTCAAGTGCACGAACAACAAAGAGCAGTATACAAATAAACAAGGAGAAAGCGCAGAGTAAACAAGGAGCACTGCCAAAACCTCTGCACCTCATTTACACACATGTGCACACACACCACACAAAGCACAAAGAATAAGACAGCAGGCCTTCACAGAGACACAAGACAAAACCGCTTTCTTCTTCAGTCTATGTCTGTTGCATGCCTCAGTTGAATAGGTCCTGATTGACATGACAGGCATGTACCTACGGCACATGAAATGAGGATTTCTGCAGGCTCTTGTTTTTGTCTGGTTGCAGAACATGCGTTTGTGTTATACCCTGTATCTTCATTAACCATTATTCAAAGCAGAACTGCAGGAGTTCAGATGCTGCGTTTGATTCATAATATCTGAAGCTGTCAAAGAAAGAAATATGTTTAGTAGTTCATCTTTCATTGAGTAATGATTACTGCTCTATATACCAACACCATTGCATAAAATCCTAGGCAACAAAACTACCCAAAGGACAAAAAAACCTTGGAATTGAACTATATATACTATATTAGATTGTGTTGTGTGTTATGGCAGTATATGTGCATATATACAAATGCATTGCTGTTGCACAAAAGCATATGTAATTTTGGCTCTTTATTGGCATGGTACATTGCAACTTTCAAAGCAGATTTAGAACAATTCCCAAGAAATAAACACTGGCTAAAAGTAATTCAAGCAAAACAGCAACAGAAAGCTTCTAAAATAGTGTCAATTATGTTCAGTTGTTCAGTTTGGAAACATCAGTATAGAGTGCCTGAATCTCTAGTTGACAGCTAAAAAATCCATAGCAACTGTTACACCATCACCATGCTTTCTGTCTCTTTCAGACTAGAACCACACAAACACAACCAAGTCTAGTTTCTCATAGGTTGATAAGGTAGCATAAATGACTGTTAGTAGTGGTATGAGACTCATTGAGGACAGTATGCTGATATTAGGAACAGGAGTGGGAAGCAAGTAAATATGATTATTAATACTTTATTACTGTACTTAAATAAGTTAGGTATGTAAATACTTTGTTACTATACTTTTGTGATATTGTGACCATATACTGTACATTTTGTTACTTGTGTTTTAGGTACCTGGTTATTTCTATCATTCAGTACTTTTCACTTTCAAAAGAGATACCTTTATCTGCTATTTCCTTTTCAGTTAGCTATTTTATTTATTTTAACATCAGTAAGTATGCTCTATAAAAGGCCAGATACTTGAAATAAATAAAAGTCTGTCATCTAAAGATGGTTCATGCACACGTGGTGGGTGTGGCTCAGCGGTTAACACCTCTACCCACCAGGACGCTACCACCCCATGTAGATGGGGGTTCAAATCCCAGTCTAGGTAGCAAATGCTGAGCTACACCTATAAGAGTCCTTAGGCAAGACTCCTAACACTACATTGGCGTGCTTGTGATACGAATAACCTTGTGAGTCGCTCTGGATAAGAGCGTCAGCTAAATGTCATGCAGGTATAACCTAACCATTCTGCACATGCAAATGATGTTTTTTAAAATAAAGACTTTAACTTCTAATTTCAAGTACACCTGGGAGCTTGTGCTACACTTTAACTCGAAAATAAATATTTCAACCCTATTTTTACTTGATGATTCATCAGAGCTTATCAGAGCATTTTCTTCAGAGTACTTGTACTTTTCATGACTAATGACCTTGTCATATTAGAATCCAGCTCTGCGAAACACCAGTGCAGACATTGCATTTGCTCCTTCATTTAACATTGCTTGTACCCTCAACATTGTTTAAGACTGAAGTTCAGGACATGGGCAGTGATGGGAGTTTCGTCAGTTGCTTGATGATCATTATAATGCTTGTTTATGCTCATCAGCTGAGACCTTGACTGGCATTGTATATTCTCTCTGGAGCTCTTTGTTAATATGCCCCATGGCTTTGACCTACAGCTCTTTAGTATAGACCTTTTACATGATGTGGAAGTTCTTTAGACCATCATTGACAAAAAATGGTTCTTCATTAAAAAAAGCTTTTAGGGAACCAACAGTGGACCCTCTGTGGCACTGCGCCAAAGAAACATTTCTTAAAGCCTTTATTTTAGGAGAATAAGCATTAATCTGTGATTAGGGAAGCTGGGTCCTCCATCACCATGTTAACTGTGTTCTAGGTGTCAGCGTCTCTCCTCTCTTCCCTTCGCATCTCTCCACGTCTCATCTCTTTCTCTCTCCTCCTGACCCTTTCCTCAACAAAGAGGGCTTTTGTTCCCTAATTACTTGAAGCAGATTCTCCTCAGCCACAGCTGCACAGGGCTACTGCTTTGAGAGAACCAAATCGGCCATACTCTTTAAAATGCCTCTCATCTTATCTTTAACAGTAATTAATAACTTTGAACTTGACCTAGCTTTCAACCACTTTCAGCCTTTCATATAAACAATATGTTGTCTAAAGAAGGTTAACTAATACCATTAACCTCTTAAGAGTTCCACTAAAGTCAAGGAAGGGCTTATTACTGGCACCAGACGAAGCAAACCCCAAATCCATTACTTGTCTTAAGCAGGTGTATGACTGGCTTTATTGCTTCTGTACTTTTTTCCCAAGTTTACGGGATCAGTGAGGCAATGCTGTGGTCTGTAGTTCTTAGCAATTAACACTCCAAAGTGTGAGTCAGTCCGTAATGAATGTTCTCAGTCCATCAAAGTCCGATTCGAGACCTAAAATCAGTTTTCATGTCTTTTAAAGTCTCCTCAGCATGCACTACCCTTCAGATGTTTGAGTATGTCCACTGGAACATGGCATCTTAATTAGAAATGTTCTTGAGGAAGTACATTTTCAAGTGTTTAAACAGTCAAATAAGGTAAAACAAAGAAAACAAAGGAGTAGAATCAGTGTAAAAGCGTTTTTTAAGAACATTGGAAATAGTCTCTGAATCTTGAGTGACTATTTAAATGAACATTGCAATATTGTCTTCGAAAATGAGTATTCTGATCACCAGTCACTGATGATTATATACCTAAAAACACACATCTTGCAATAAAGTAACTTTGTTATTATTATTATTATTATTATTATTATTATTAATAATACTTGAACATCCAGTTTTGTTTTTATTTTGTTCTTATTTATCTATATTTATTTATCTATACTGAACATCTGTACAAAGCAATTTGGCTGTTACTGAACATTAAGCTGCTATTTTCCCACCTGCACTGTACACTTTATATATCCATACTGTTTAAACCACATACTTACTGATACTGCGCTACTCTTTGCACATGTCCTGTACACATACTGTACTGTTTGCACACATTGTTTTTGTCTATTGTCTTTGCACTACACTATTTATATATATATATATATATATATATATATATATATATATATATATATATATATATATATATATATATATATATATATATATACACATTATTCAACTGCACTGGAGAAGGAGCCTGACCGTGTTTCGTTATACTGTACAACCCTGTATTGGTATAATGACAATAAAGTTGAATTGAATTGAATTGAATTGAATTGAATTATTTGTCCAATTAAAGAGATTTTTTTGTGATAGAATTATTTACATTATAGATCATTTTTGCAAAAGAAAAATTGTTCTATGTTGTAGTAAGTTTTGGTTTACTGACAAAAGCTGTACTTGTTTCTATCTTTAAATTCGTGCATGTCAGAATTTGTGAATCTTTGACTTCCCAGACATGCACATAACCTACTGATAAGGATATTTTGTCTATTTCGTTTTTGTTCCATTAGGACGGGGATAGAACTGTTTGAGCACTTTCCATTTAGAAAGGTTGCAGGGTTTTCTAGACATCTCTTACCCTCTCTTTAACTCTAAACCACTATATCTATATCACCACAGACATGCATGAGAAATCTTTCTTCCCTCAGAAACAAAAGTAGGCCATATAGGTTTTTATGACATTTTAGGTATCAACAATTCTGTTCTGCACTAAGGTTGAAGGAAAAGGAAGATTTTATGACATTCATAAAAAAAAATACAATCTAATTCTGTTTTCACAACCTACAACAATGTTGTGTTAAATCAATTTTCTATACAAATTCTCTGAATAGAAGCTATTGTTGTAGTTATTCTAGACTATTACACGCATAGACATGTTGTAAATGTAGACCACCAAATATTATAATATTACTATTATACTAGTTTATACAGATAAATAGTTTTTATAGTGACACAGCTGACTGATAAGCATAAAGCACAAATTAAAAACATTAGAAATGTTGGAAATGCTACTTTGGACTAAAAGCCAACTTCTTTACAACTGCAGAAACCTCTCTTTGGGTCTTTTCAATATTAACTAAAAGTCCAGAGTTTACAGATAAAGTTACTCTGGACATTAGTGATCTCCTGTGAACCTGTTCCGGAGCGCCATGGCCCAGCAGCCTTCAGAGCGTATCATAAACACAGTCATCGGAGGGATTCCTCATTTATGCCTACCCTTCCACTAATCCTTTTAATTACTGCCTTACTCGATGCTAATGTTATTCACGATTAGTTGGTATTATGCTAATCTCCGACCCACATTCGGCCCGGAACGCAGGAGCATCGTCTGAAGGCCAGATTGCTTGGAGGCTGCATACAAACTGACATTGGTCCCCCCAGCTGTACAGAGCCAGCCAGACAGGAGGACTCGGAGAAATAAGGGTGAGCGAACGTCAAAAAGAGTAGGGGGGGTCGTAATAGTCTACCTTAATGAACAACTGTTGGCAACAAGGATTAGCGATAAATACAGGTTTCCTGCCCGATAGGCTACCCCAGCATCTGCTCGCCTGGGCACATTTCGTACCGTCTCTGCAGTCCTGTGTCTGGCTGGGTAGCATTTCAGACTGGACTATCCCCTGAGCGAGTAAAATTGCTTTGATCGCATGCTCACCTGTAAGTCTAAACTCACTTCAGCATTCCACAGGTGAGTCCTCATCTGACCTGCTACCCTACTCCCTAACTATCAGCACACACTCACCCACAAACACCAAACGTGCCTGAGCCTGAAGCACATTGATTTAGACATATTGTGTTATACCTTCACTTTAAAGTGATTTATAAGCTCAGGTGTTAAAGAAGGCTTATTTGGAAAATGTCCGGCATTAACCCCTTCAAATCTAAAGCTTATTTTATCAAGAATTAAAGAGTGACTAAAACATACAGTGTATTTAATTTAAATAGAGAATTATTACAAATCATGACTGTTTTTATTTTTTGTTTTAGATACTAAAACATAAAAGTGGTTTAAAAACCGTGTTTTACCAAATGATTCTTTATTTAAACCGTGAATTCAACATAATAATATTTAAAATAAAAATATAAATAAAAACATTTTGCAACATATATTGAACCTGCTTTTTTGTTTATTAAAGGGAAAGGCTATCTATAAATATATGTGTTCATTTTCAGAGCAAATTCCCAGAATCTATCTTCACTTTGGATTTATAATCAAATTTCATCATAGTTTTCATCATACTGTTATTTAATCCAAATTTTTCTATCACTAATATTCATATTGTCGCTGTCCAAAGAAAAACAGGTATCTCCAAAATGGCAACTTTACAGGAGAGGCCAAAAACCTTATTTAATTTGAATGAAAGTCAATGGAACCAGACGTCTTTCCAAGCAGTTTTGGGCCATTTCTGTTGGTCCATTTTTCATGAAATTTCCTTACAGTGTAAACAGCAGCTCATGTGATCAAATGAGGCATAAAAGTAAAAATCAACAAAAATGGAGATACATGTTTTTCATTGGACAGCGACGATATGAAAAATGCTGCTTATCTAAAATAATACCTTAGACTTATGCTATAATTAGAATTTACCATAATTCCATCCTTTTTTCCATTTTGGTCTTCGTGTGTTCTGAAAGTTCTGAAATATTTTGCGCATTTTGTACATTATTCTAGCTATATTTTTCCATAGAGACACATGTTGCCTTGAAACTGAAACCAATTCTTAATCTAAAAAAGAAATGCTTCTCCATCCTTGGAGCTCTCATATATTTTTCCCTGAAAGAATTATTGCAGATCAGAAGGGACCAAAACAAGCAAGAGGTCCTATAATTCCAGCCCTACAAAAAAAGGCTTCACTTCCCTAATGACATCCCGACAGAGGTGTAAAAACTCGAAGCGAGGGAGAAAAACGTTGGTCTGGAAATAAATATTCATAGTATAGTAGAGCGAGACCCAGCAGTAGCTTCATTCAGGGTAAGAACCGAGACAAGAGCCCATTGTTCAACAGCGGGGAAAAATGGACAAACAGAGAGAAAAATGTCAGCAAGTGCAGAGCAGGACCACATCTCGAGTCTCTGTGTTCACAGGCAGCAAGAGTGAAACAAGAAGCCAGTCCAAAGAAGAGCTGGGAGCAGAAACACCAATGAAAAGAAATAACTGCTGGAGGAATTCGACCACAGAATCAAGGCAAAGATCTGGATTTTGCTTCTTCTTCTCCAACCCTCAAAAGGAAAGCCCCAGACTTTGCGCTGTGGCTTGCTGCTTCCACAAAATTGTTAAGGATCCTAAATAGGGCTGCAATGGCACAGAATGGCTGATTGAGATATGATCTATAACCTGTCACAGTCGGACTGAGGGTTATCCCTGAACCTGGAGAGAGTGGAGTTCCTCGAGACAGCGCAAGCTTCCTGACATCCAGCCAAGAGCAGGGTTACGCGACTCCCTTAACCTGCCTGACCCCAGCAACACCCCGGCCCCTTCACATCCTCCACTGAACAACGACATGCACACCAACATCTGAAGAGGTGAGGGTAAGTTCAAGTCAAACGCAAGGTCTGCCAAAATAAATTCATCTTTGCCAGAAACGTAAAATTCAGTGCACATGGCATCGCTGCTACCTGCAATGATCCCAATCTTTGAGTTCTGTCTGAAAAGTTTTTTCAGAAGTAACCCTAACCTCTTCAACTTTGCCTCAACACATGCAGCGAAGCTCTCTGAAGGAGGAGTTATGTTGCCCTAAGTCACTAGGCAAGAAAAAAAACAGAAAGAAAAAAAAGAAAAGAAAAAAAAAAGAAAAAACACCAAACTTACCATCCACCAGGTCCTGGCTGTCATGTCATAGCATAGCTGCCATTTGATGGAGCTGTCTGCTGTTTTCCCAGCCATTGCCCTTTCAGTAGCTTTCATCAGGAGCAGCTCAGGAGCAGATAACACACCTAATCAAGCCTTCATCGGACGCCACGCTCACAGCCTCATGTAGGCCAATCCTTATCACATTGCATTATGGGAAAAACACACACACACACACACACACACATACATACACAGCTCTGTGCACAAGCGATGACTCCAGTCTCCGCTGCTGCCTATAATGACAGGATCAGGATCTGGATCCCTCTCTCTCTTTCTCTCTCTCTCTCTCACACACACACACACACACACACACACACACGTACACACACACACTCCCCTCGGCCACAGCTTTAATTTTTTAAGCAGTGTAGAATAGGAGCATGCTTCTTTTATGGCACCCTGAGGAGTGCAGCAAGTGTGTGGCCGGCGAGGGGCTTTTGTGAGAAAACGCGGTATAAACTTTATTTGCATTATCTATTGTATATTGTTTGACTTGTGGTTTGACACCCCCCCCATTCCTCCCCAACCCTACCCTTGTCAATGACGGGGACGGCCCAAAATAGGTGAATTAATTTCCCCCCAACAAGACTAGACTGGCGTGAGTTTGATAGAACATGAGAAGCTAGGCATACGGGTTCCAGCAGATATCCACAAGACTGCATATATATGCGGGGGGGGGAGCGTGCTAGGAGGTTCAGTAGGTTAGAGCAGCATAGCGCGCTAGCGAGAGTAGAGATAGGAAAAAGAAAAATACTGGACACACAACTGAACGACGAGAAGATGGACAGGTACTGTCTCAGGCTCTCTCCACTACTGCAAAGAACCGAACGGAAAACTGGAGTATTGTTTGTGTGTTTGCTTTAGTTTGTTTTGGTTGTTTTCTAAATAAAAATTCCAAGGAGATTGCTAAATAACAAACATAAACAACTGAGTGAACAAATAGTAAAACAGCCTATGAGGAAACACCATCGTGAACAACTGCAGTTCTGCAAAACAGGTGTATCTCATGACTATCCAGTTTGCAAAGTTCATTTGCTTCAAGTCAGACTTGCATTAAGGTGGCAGTTTTCTGTATTGCCATGTTCTGTAAGGTTAACCATTTTAGATAACAAGTTTTGAACAGAACTACGTGTAAGGGAAAACACATTCTTATTTCTCTAATAAGCCCAGTATTAATCATAATATAGTATTGATATTTCTTGTGTGTCTGTGATATCAGTACTGATATACCACCTCTACTTATGCGTTTGGTCCATTAAAGGCTGTGATTAATGTAAATTGGCAGTCTGGCCTACATATGCTAATCATAATATGTTAAAAAAAGCTGTTTTTGAATTGGTTCCATGTAACTGAAATACATTACATCAACACAATTACCCAATTACTGTCATTCATGTTACTTACTTCTGGCACAAAATGTGTTGTGTAATGTGCTGTATTCACGTGGAACTGATGTACATAACTACATGTAAGTTAAAATGTGTTCCAATGATGATTACATCAGCTCTAGCAGCATGCTTTCATTTGATGATTCTTTCTTATAATAGCATCTTAGCAAAAATGCTACTCTGGAGAGAAAAAAAATGTTACACACTTCACATTTAAAGAGACTGCTGAAGTAAGACGAAGCACTTGTAAGAGTAACTGCTGTAAAGATGCAGTAGCAGCTTCACTGCAGGCAGATTAGGCTCAGCAGGGCTGACTAGCACCCTTTCCCCACTCCAAATGCTTTCCCGGGCTTATCCTAGGTCTTTATCCAGTTAGGACATTGGTTAGGTTGAAAGTGTCGCTTTTGCATCGCCTAAAGCCATCTGATGGATTTGTCCGTTGAGGGTTTGCTTAAGAAGGATCCCTCTGCCTTAGTCAGAACAGAAGGGCCAATTCCAGGCTTGCCTCAGAACTCCTGAAGGCAGCTATGCTCTGATGACTTGTAGATGTATTTTGAAAATGCACTGAATACACAGGACATGTGATGAATCCATTTGGTATAGGTAATCAATGCAAACAGTTTTGCCCAGTCAATATGAAAGGCAGTAGTAAGAACAACCTGAAGGGAATTTGTGATTATTATAAATCAAACAATTTCTGGATGAACTTGATAAACTACATATGATAGGAAGTCTACTGTTAATATGGTTGGCTACTACCTTGCGTCAAAGATGAGTCTTCTACATTTAGATATGGACAGTAGATCTACCGCTCCAAGACCATCTGACAAAATTAACTCATGTAACCACTAAAGTGTCCTTAACAGGGTTAGCTAAAGTCACTAGAGTCATGTTCTCAGGTGCCTACAACTCCCAATCTTTCCAGGAAGCCGATGCCATTCTACAGAAAGCCAAAGAACGTGCTTGCACTTTATAAGTGGCTTTTGTTCTTTTGTTAATAGCATCTTTTATAGACTTAAAGTAAAGCAAATCAGCTTTTCCCACATGTATCAGTCAATGAATCCTTCCCACTGTTGGAGAACATGCTTTGGTTCCGTTTTACTGTGTTTTATTTTTTGAAGGTTTATTATTTTTGTGTAGAGGTGTGCCCAGAACATGTAAAGCTGCATCTGAACATGTGCTCTCTTCCCACTCTTTTGGGTCTCAAATCCGCTAACAAACGACAGACTACATTTGCGCTTTTGACATTTAGAGAAGTGCGCGTCAACCTGCCTCCCAAGCCTGCGTGGTGGGACCGGAGAGTGAATGCCAGCTTTGTGCCATGTTTGGGACGCTCTTTGTAACCTATCCAGAGCGTTTTCCCTCAGCCGCGCATTCCCAACCTCCACCTCCTCCCCGAATGTTCCCGCCAGCAGCTGCTTCCCTCCACGTGAATTGTGGGATTGTGTGAGACTGTCCTGCAAGTCGAGGGCGCACTGCGACTGGCATTCAAGGGTCGAGGTGGCATTTCATGAGGCACAAGTGGCCAGAAGAATACCTTGAGTGTTGTCTGCTTCGACACTGTGTTATTCTGTCCCCAAACCTTTCCCACAATGCTTCCAAGGTTCAAGGGGGAGACTATGTATATAAGAGTCACCACAACAACAATATTCGCTTTTCAACCACCGAAAGAAGGAGGGGAAAGGCTAAATGGATAATCTGGTATCTCTAATACAATGTTTTATTAGAGCCATTGTGGTATACAACACTGTAAGAGAGAAATGAATTGGGCAATACAGTGCCTTTAATATTTCTTATCAGCACAACATAAAGACAGTTACTACAGTTATGCAGCTGCAAAATGAATTGCTAAAGGGACCCATCTGCCTTCTTTCTGCATTCAAGAGTTATAGACATAATAATAATACATGTTTTAAAACCATCGACCCCCTAAAACCCACCCAAAGAAGTTATTTCTTCCAGTTAAAAAATGTATCATCAGAAGGGCCCTACCTCCTAATGAGCCCTGTGAATTTTAATTGGTCAGCTCACCGACTCTGTTCCGACTGGTCAACCGTCAGACGGCATCCTGCTAGCAGTTCAGTCTCCACCACTTTGGCTTTTCTTACAATGGCATAGGATCTGCCGTATCAGTTTGAGCCCCATCCTCAAAGTCAGGTAGAATAAATTAAAGACCTAATCCACCTTCACAAAGTAAACTGGAGCAGAACATCTTAGAGTGGTAAGTTTTACTGTTTTACCTCTCTGTTTGTCGTGTGAGGATGTGTCAAGCCTGCTGATAGGAAGATAATAAGGACTGTAAAACAAGATGATGTCACCTTGTAAAAGAGGACAGGGATGGAATTGCACAGAGATGTTTTAAGCAGCTGAAATAAATGGTTTCTGTGGAAGAGAATTTGCTCCTTTCTAGCTGTGTAAACTATAAAACACACTAATAGAAGTAGTAAAAAATGTAAAAGCATAATAGGTCCCCTTTAACAGTAAGCCTGCTAACTAATTATGGCATAACCCAAGAATGCTAACTGTAGTCTATGAACAAGATCATGTTATATAGGCATAAACCAAAACGCAGCACTGTATTCCTCTGTTACTCTACAAATCACATGCAGGTATGTCATAATAAACCCCATAAACTAAATTTTAAAACTGCAAAGACCCATATTTGGGTTCACACTTCAGGTATTATCTTATAACTATGTATCTTATTATGGTTTTCTTAGATGTGTAAATAATATATAGCGATTTCTTAATGTTAATCCTTGCAATTAACTGTATATGTCTGCAGTTAAAGAGTTAGTTTTCTCCAGTCTGTTAAAGGAAGAGGAAGTGGCAAGAATCAACCACTCCACTTAAAACACTCTTTTCCAGTGATGTTTCATATCACTGTTCACATGCACACTGTATTCATTTTGCCCATGCAGATCAATACATATCCTCGCTTTGATTGGATTAGGATTATTTTCTCTGGCTCACTTTAATTGGATTTTTACTCTCTTTCAGTCAAGAAGTTGTGCGCTTTACATGGAAAAATCAATATGACAATCAATACACAGAATGGCCCGGAAGTGCTGAAGCCTTGGGTGCAGCTGCTGTAAAGAACTGGTGCATTGATCCAAGAGAGCTGGACACCTGCTACAAGCCCAAGACCAACAAAACACTTTCTGTCTTTATGGGGCTGTTCATGAACTTTGGCCTTTTATACAAAGGCCTAGTTATGGCCTACAGGGGATTGCTTTAGCACGGAGAGTCCAGTGATTTCTCCGTCTATGTCTAATACAAGCACTATATGAGGCAAACCCCTATATATACAACCAATAACTACATGCTACAAAATTAATGAAGTAGAATGGCTTTTTATTGATTTATCATCTATCTGGACCTACTTCACCGCATAATCAGATCATGTTTTTAAACTATTTCTTTCATTTATCTGCCTAATTTACTTTCATTCGGTCAATAGCATGACCCGGACCTCCTGTGAAGCCTGAGGCAGAGTTGTGTTTTGACCTGCTGGTTTAAGAGGCATTGGTAACACCTCTCAGTGTGGCTTCTGGAGAATGCTCAGCAAACTATGTACCCATTTACGTGACCATGTAGATGCTGACAAGCAGGTATGTCACTTTACACTTTTGTTCTATTCTTTAAAACAAGGGCACAGCCAATCACATTGTCTAAACCTCAGCTAAATGCAACCTATTACTGTGCTGGGTCACCGCATCTTCACAAAAGGTCACTGCAGTTCACTCGTGTATCCATGTAGGCTCATGGTCATGTAGGTCTCATTTATCTAAGTGAATGAATTGTTATCATATAGCCTTGGGATTAATTTACGTCCTTATGGAACAGGCTGTCCAATAATGCTCAAAATCAGAACGCTGCAACTAATTGCCTACGAACAATATCTGAAGATTTGCTCTTAATCCCAGTCTAGTGCTGTAGGCGTTGTGATGAACTTGAGTCATCTTTAGATTGTAATTCGTCCAGTCACACTGCTAATAGATGCGTAAAAAATGGATATCATCCCACGTATCACTCCTTTAGACTCTGCTCTTATTCCAGCCTTTGTTCAGCCAGATGTCCAATCCTGTAACAATAGCAGGTGGCCATTTGTTTAATTAGGCCAGTGTAAGCCAGGTTTAAGCAGCAAAAATAAATTCTGACAGAATATTTGCATATTATATGATTCATAAGTAGATCAACCTTCTAGCTCAAATGTGTCCAATACGTGGGTGTTACTAGGATATCCTCAACAACACGTTTAGTGTCGAGATACATGTAAGCCACATGAAATTCAGAGGCAGGCACTGACGGCCATGAGTGTAGCCATCTCAGTTAAATAGTTTAATTACAAAATCCATGATCCATGATCTACTGGAGATCCTAATTTGCACACAAATGACCACCTGTCACTCCAAGGAAAAAGAAGACATCTGTTATGGGACAATAGGAGGAGAACAATGGGGGTTAATTGACTCCAGTCATAACATAAGTGTGTGCATGTTCCGGGGAACATGGTTAAGGCATTCAGAGAACAGCTCAAGACCACACAAATCAGGCATGAATCACCACAGACAGAGCCGAACCCAAACACAAGCTGGGCATAGCGCTCGGCGTATTTGAGGCATGGTGTAACAAATCACCATTTCACATCAATGATGTGATGAAGGCTTTATGTGACAGATTTGAAGTCATCACCACCAAATGGCAGATTATGATCTATGGCCTAGACAAAATGATTGTTCATCATTTAGGATCAATCACAAAGCTAGATCATTCATTCTAATGGTCCTGAAACAGGTTAATTAGTGTCAGGAACTTACAGAAAGACATTTACAAACAATTAATTAGGAAAACATTGATCCAAAACAATAATGTTTACTTCTGGTAGTAACTCACACAGTGGTCTTCCTTCCTAAAGAAAAACAATGTCTTTAAAAAAAAAACAACCCATCCACCTCCACTTTGCAACACACAGTGATCCAACTTTCTAGAGACGACAGTGGTGTTGCAATACAAAGTCCACTTCCACTGGTGTAACCCGCAGTGGTCCACCATTATTAAATGAAGACAATGTATTTAAAATGCATAATTTGAAAAGCACCCCTGTAAATTTCCACTGGTGTAACCCGCTGTGATGCAGCTTACTAAATAAAGTCTGGCTAAGGCGAGTGAGACAGCCTCGTGTTTGTTTGGAGGTCAAGCCCACGCTCTGAGCGTCCTGGGAGGAAAGAGAGCAACATTAAAGACTTTCAGCCAAGAGTCTTTCTCTTTCTTTTTTTTCCCTTTAGAGGGCGAGGTGGCCCTGCCATGGCACAGGCGGTCCTTTGGGGTGGCTCAGAAGAGGTACGAGCGACTGTCACTCAGTGGAAGAATAGGGAGCGGTGGGGAGCCGGTCAACACAGACAGCGGCCGTCATTCACACCGCCGCACGGAGGAGGACACACACCGAGACAATCAACACACACCCCCGCCCAGAACGGACAGCATCAGGGCGGGAGGCATCCGACCATGACGGAGGAGAGAGGAGGGGAGGGGGCGGTTTTAGGGAGCTTTGTCAGAGTTCAACAAGAGTTAACGTAAGCCATGACAAGACATGCTATTCCAAGGTAAAGACACAAACGAAATGGTGATTTCAGAGCTTTAAAGTTCAAGGAATAGGAATAAAGCAGAGGTCATTGGGCATGTATCATGTTTGGGGATGCCCTGTTTCTCAAAAGATTGTTACTAAAGAATGTTTTCTTTTCTTTTTTTTTAAATAAATGTTGTCTTTGTTGGTTGGTGATCGAAAGCTATATAGATCTTCATGACCCACACATTTGATCTTGTTGTGATGTCAATCATCAGCCCTTAAGATATGAAACTGTTAAAACAATCTGTGGACCAATATGTGCCAAAACAAGGAAGACACTTTAATAAGGATGCTAGACTGTCCATCTTTAAAGCATCATCAGAAGCACTCAGTAAAGCAAGGGCTACAAGACAAGGGGTAAAGGTACACTTTCATAGACCTAGTTCTTTCTGGCCCAGATGCCACCTTTCAGCAGGTCACAGCACATGCACACACACACACGCACACACACACACTTCGTTGAGCCAATGAATTGTTCTTTATCCGCCGCACCAACCGAAGCAGCTCAGTATCTAAAAGACGTCTCCTCGCAACCATCCCCAGCACTGCGGTATTAGGCCTGCCAGCCCAGAGGAAGTACATAAGGAGCTCTTTGTTGGGCCGTACTGGAGAGACATTGTGTAAAATACAGTGCCTGCCCAAGATAAAAGGCTTGCCTTTCCTCTCATCTAAGCAAAGTTTATCCTCCCTGAAGTCTCCCCTTTCTGCTCGGCCGACAAAGGGATGGCTTCAGTCATAGAGCACTTTCACTTATCAAAATGTCCATCACTCACAGCCATTTAGGTGCAGCGGTGGGAAAATATGTCATGCTTCACTGATGATTGGTAGAATGCAGGAAATTAATGAAAACACAGCACGGACCTTCCACTCATTCCGTCTTGACTGCATCGTCACTAATTGAGTATATGTTCAAGCCATTTCCACAAGAAGCGAAGAAGCTGATGAGAGTTTGTTTTTGTTGAAGCAGAAAACCCCGCTGTGAAAGGTTCTTTTAGAATTTCGGCCGATGAGAGAATCACAGGCACAGGCTTTGCAGGATTAAAGACTTGCAACTTGATTCTGGGTCCTCGACTCTCAGGTGGTCTGTTAGAGAGCAGTTGAGACCAAAAGTCAGCCAGTTCAGGATTCAGGTAACACAGCTTCCTGTATAACAATGAGATCAGAAAGGCTAATGTGAAGGCTAACGCAAACCATACAGTGCTCCTCAATGACAAGCGATCGCTTTTAAACTCGTCCACAAGCAGAGGTTTCAGGTGATGAGGTAATAGCACCAATTGATCACCGTCTCACGTCGGATATTTTCAGAATCCACATCCAAAACGTCAGTAATTACTCTGGAACAGAAAACAGGATTGTCTCTGAACATCCCAACAAGCCACCATTTCTCAGCACCTGTTTGTTCAGCTGGAAGTAGATGTGCCACAGCTGGCTTCCACAGTCCCTGATTCCTAGGAAAACATACTGTGCTTTTTTCCATGTTTCAGAAAAAAAGGGTACGAGAAATGGGGCGCAGGAGTAGAGTGTTTTATAAGCAATCTTGGTTTAAGATGATACCCAATTATGCATACACTCATCTTGTAGGCAAAATAAAATTATCAGCTGTTTTGTTTTCAAATTTTAAAATCCCCCAAATACACATATATAATACACTCATCAATATGAGCATAGTTGCTTCCAGAAGGAAGTGTCAGATTACAATACTACTTGTATATGTCAGACATTTCAGCATGGAGTTGTAGAGGTTCCTAATGGTGTCCTGTGATAATGCATGCATCCCATGCAGTTTGAATATTCTCACACGGTTCCTACAGGTTTTGCAGGAGGCATGGAGGTGGAGTGATACCAGGCCTTCTGGACGTGCATGGGATGCACACACGGATTCATTGGGTGTCTCCACAAAAACAGAAGTAGGACTCCTCACTGAAAATGACCCGCTGCCATTCTGAGTCATTCCAGGACGGTCTGGCATGACACCATTGCAGTGTCGATGTGGTGTTAAGGGCAATCGTCGGTATACACGGTCGGTATGCATGCAGTCCTGTGTATCACTGCTTGCTGAATATCCATAACCGTGGCTGTTGGGTCATTCAACTACAGCAATAAGGCCCGTCTTGTCATATGTCACATGCGCGGCCAAGTTTAAAACTTCAATTATTCACATGTCTCATGATGTCAGGACTTTTAAAATATATCGCATGGAAAGATTTCATGATATTACATGAAGAAGCATAGTTGAATAGAATCGGCCTAAAAGGAGGGAAAAATAGCGAATCAGATAAAATCTTGGAACAGTTCTACCCTTCAATAGCACATGCTCACACTATTTGATGTAATGTTGTTGTGTGCTATGTATTTCTTCCTCTGGGCTAGTAGAGTACCTTTATAGATGCTTGAGTTGAGTAAAATGAGAAAATCTCATTTTAAAGCTGACTTATAGATTGATAGCTATGCCAGCCATTGGGGCTGTAGTACATAAGTAAGGTCTTGGACTTTTATTTTACTTAAAAAATTGACAATTTGTCACAAAGTGTCTGACTCATCCTGGACTTAGTAGTGTCACAGTCTTGACTTGTCTTGGTAATCTTGACCACAGCCCTATTGGCCATCATTCTACATTTCTATATTAGCACTGGAATTAGAAAAGTGGGATATGGGCTCTAGTGTAAGGATATTGCTATATGTAGGGTGTCATAAATAAACTGCTATATGTAGGGTGTATATAAATAGGGTGACAACAAAGAAAACATTAGTGAATCCAAATTGGGTTACCTAAGGTTTTAATATCAGTAAGATAAAAAGGGGTAACGTGCCATAGCATGAATCATTGCAAGATCACAAATTGATCCTCCTGTTAGGTAAAACTACAGGAGGCACAGATCTTGGCAGTATTTGGTGTATTGCATCTTACGGACTGCCTACCTTGTTAGTAAAGTGTGGATGAATGCAGTGAAAAGTGTTGGCCAAATAAAGCAAAAGTTTACTAGCACAGGTAAAAAAAAAACAACCAAAAAACCAAAAAGCTCATGGCTGAGGTGTTCAAGATCCTGAGGACATACCAACAGGCCTTGTGTGCTTTTCAGGCACTGATTAAACGAATAGAAGGCATCAGGGCTTTGGCAATGGCAGGGACTCCAACTGGCGACTCCAAACCAGCACTTAACTGTCACAGCAGCCGTGCGTGGCACGGAGCCCATCACCAGAGAGACGGTGGCAAACAGCAGGGCATGAGGCTGACAGAGACAGACAGTGCAGGCGCGGGGCAGCGGGCCAGACACCGGGGGAGCCACTGAGAGGCACGACCACCTCGGGCTGCTGATATCCACCACCACTGACAAAACACACTGCCCAAATCACTCTGAACCAATCCCTCACACGTCCAACGGAAAGGTTACATCTGGCATAAATTACCAAAATCAAACAATTTGAGCCTGGATTGGGAGCGCATTATTAACATTTCTGCAGTGTGGGACACAATACATTTGGCGTGCGGACCGAGTTTGTGCAAACACTGTGAAATCACAGATGTGTGACTTATGCTCAGCCTGACATGGAGGCATACGCATGCAAAAAAGTGAAAGTTACTCTAATTGCTAAAACTGTGAGTAATATCACCATGTGTTACCAACTGTCTAGTGGACAATTAATAGGTTTGGATCAATTTACATGCTAAATGTAAACTGACATCAAGAAATTAACATGCTAAATGCTTGATCATTCAGAAAGTGCTTTCCCAAATGTGTTAAGACACAAATACCAACATTGAGGATTAGAAATGGCCTGCATGGCAAACAGTCAATACAATACATATACAGACAATTAGAGATGGCATTGATCCAATATCCGGTTGTCAGTATCGGGATCAGGCTAATACCAGCAGAAAAAGAATTACCCTGACACTGCAAGGAACTTTGCCTGGAACGTTAAGATTTGCTTGTAGCACAACATTAAATTAAATTATACTATTTGCATGTAGTCTTGTCAGACTCTGATGCTCTGGCAACATACAAATGACAAGTTTGGCAAAATAAGTGGGTGGTTAGCCAAAACTGTACAATGTTTAATATAAAAGTTGATAAACAGGGCTCATTGGGAAATGCCAAGAAAAGTAAATTATTGGGGCAGCCTAGGCATGCTGAACATGACAAAGTACAGGCAAAGTTTATTCCGTCTACATGCAGAATTTCCCTTGTACACTAACCCAGCAAGAGAAAGAACCTTAACCATGTCAAACATTAGCAAGTGTCACATTCCCCTACAGAGAAAAAAATCCCCATACTTTCTGTAGGGTTAAATCTCGTACAACAGTATGAAACAAACTTTGCATAGGTTTCTATCTATTATTAAGCATACAAGTCTTATATCATATTAAGTCTTAACAGTCGACCGAGATAGCATGACAAAAGAAAAGACGAGGCAGCCGAGATCCACACAGGTTCCCAGAGTAATGCTGAGGGGAAGGTATAGGGAGGCTGAGCAGGGGAGCTTTATTTTTGCAAGCCTATGAAAATAACCTGCACGAGTGATTGACGGGTACGATTCCGCCACAGATGGGCTTCTTTAAGGTCATGGGGAAACTCTTTATTAAAGAGAAATAAATGGAGCGCAGACCTTTGCACCTCCATTCTGTTGACATGAGGGCTGTTTCTCAGAGACAACAAAACTTGGATGACAGCCGTTACAAGCACCAATAATGAGGACATTGTGAGCACTAAGAACATGCTGAAGATGGTGAGAAGCAAGCTGTGCACACATATATGCACCAAAAGGAAAACACAAACGCTTATGCCTGGAGTTTGCAAAACACCATTTATTAAAAAATACCCTCATAAATAACAATTCATGTTGTGTATAGTGTGTAGTCCCGTAATCACAAAATAAAGGCAAACATCTGGATTCACACCACATGAAAAGAATCAACACAAAACTCGAGAAAAAGCAAAACACCCCAGGAACGATGATGATGATGATGTAGCATTAAACCTGAATAAACAGTAGTGCAGAGAGAGAGGAAATTGAGTAGTTTCCACTGTTAGTGACATCAGATGTAAACCAAACAGCTACCTGCGCACGTCTGCTAATTCTCCTGATGAGTATATGTCAGCATGTGTACAGTGGTATATAACACAGTGAAGAAAAGTCTAGCAGGTCTTATTGCTTTACAGTGATAATACTTTACGCGCCTACAGCCTTTGCTAAATGCATGTACTTCTGAGTATGTTTAAACTGAGCTAAACTGTTTTCCATAAATAGTGTACATATTTCACATGATGCAATGAGGATATCAATGTAATATATTACGGTCATGCTATAATTAATGTCACGTCACATATGTGCAGTACGTTACAGTGCCATGTACATTCAGCGTCTACTAAACAAGCTAAAGGATCACATCGTTATTATTTTAGTTCATCGCCCATCTACTCCGTTGGTACGCCACAACAAAGATGCTCAAAAACTGCCGAGGTAAAGAATTTACAGGGCAACACAGCTAGCAGCCGACAAACTCGTAGCCTCTAAATGGAATAACCGTTAGAAAGAGAAACTCAATATTGCTAAAAGATATACTCATACAATCACAGTAAAACCCAGTTTTTCAAAATATATTACTGTGTATTGTTATCATAGAGCCCCTTTGCCTAAATAATCACATTAAAATAATAATCAACAGATTTAACTTGATTAAAAACACAGAGTAATAAGGTGAGTGCTTCATAGCCAGGCTTTTAGATCTCCAAGTTGCAGCAGATAAAAAATAAAATTCATGTTAAATGCTCAGTGCTTAGTCAGAGTGTTTTTGGAAACTGACTTTCTATTAACATGACATTCTCCATATTTCTCAAAGCAGACTGGGTAAACAGGTAGTATTAGAAACCAGCTCCTTTCAATAATCATCCAATCGGGTGATTTCGTTCAATAAATACTCATCTTTTAAAATAAATAGTTAAACATCCTGACTGAAACTTAAAAAAGTGAGGTTCACAATTATTAAACAACGCCATGACAAGCTCCGTTTCTAGTGTGCATACATGGAAAGGAAGTCTGAACCAAAATGCTGTGTCACCACAGGAGGTCCATTAAACAAAACTGAAGGATCGTCTGTGAGCACAGTACTGCCAGAAGACTTAACCTTGCATACTGTGGTATAAAACAATAGGTTTTCCAGAATCTCTAAGTGTGCTCTAGTATATATTACAATTTTAGTTTATTTCAGTTTGCATTAAAGCCAAGTGTTGTTAATAATATCAATCTTTACATCAAATTATCCTGAAGTGATTTTCCACATATAACATCTGGCCCTGTAAGTTCATTCATAATAAACTAATTCAAAAAACGCCAAAAAATGACTGGTAAAATAGGACTGGTAGTGAGGAGGCACTTCAAAAATGTACCAAAAGTCTAACTTTTAGCACATACAAGAGCTACAGACCAATAAAAAAACAGTCTACTAGTCTCCGGAGTACTGCTGTAGATAAAGCCCACCGCTCGTTCTTCAAAAATCCAAATGTAAGGTTCTAAAAGGCATTCCCTTCTTAAAACATCATAGTCTTAAAAGTAAAAGGTGCCAAAATGGGTTAGGTAATCCTGTAGACAAACCACTTTTGGTTCCCTACAGAACCGTGTTCAGGAAAACCTATTAAACTCAACCTTAACATTATAACTTCTTCAAATTCTTAAAAGGTTTAAAAGGGTGCATATTTGTTAGGGAACCAAAAGTAGTTCTTCTATAGCATAGCTCAAAAAAACTCTTTGTGGCACCCTGTAAAAAGCGTATATGCAGCTTTAATAAAAATTTAGTAGAGTTTTATAGGCATATTATAAAGCACTCCAAAAGGCCAATCGTATATTTAGATATTTTGTATGATATTTGGCAATTAGAAATAAAAGACTCCATAAATATATCAAAAATTAAAGGCAAATGCAAAAGGTACCTATATTGTGTTTTTGGATAGATTAATCAATGGCAAGAGTGTTAAGCCTTGTTTATATATCTTTAAAAAAAAAATAAAAAAAATATAACATTACAACAATGACTTTACAACTGATATATGAATTAATGACAACTAATTAATTTGGCAGGAGTAAACATAAGTCAGAGCAGAAATGCATTATGAGTCTGAAATCTCTGACATATGCCATAAAGGCACAAATAAAAAAGAGATAAAATAAGTTTTTGATAAACAGGTGATCATATGGAATGCATCTTGATGGGGCAAAGTGCTGCCAGCGGATTCAAGTTGAGGATTTAGTGCTGTTTGACGACAGGATGTATCTGACTGAGTGTGTGTGTGTGTGTGTGTGTGTGTGTGTGAGTGTGTGAGAGTGTGTGAGTGTGTGTGTGTGAGAATGTTTTGTGTGCTAAGTTAGTGTTGAGGCTGTCTGGCACTGTTCTTAGTTTTTGCCAGAGGTCATGGCTCACCTCTAGAGCCATCAGCCACCAGCCCCACTAATCCACAGATAAAACCTCCCGGAGCCCACTCTTTCCTGCCAGTCACTCACACAAACCCAAACTAGGAGGAGGGGGCGGGGCCCCGTTCAAACTAATGAGCGTTACCCTGGAAACAACAAACCCTTTAATTCAATCGTACCCCTGACAGTCCCTTACATAGTGAAGACAAACCATGACATTCGGTGGCCGTTTATAAAGCTCTCAATATAAAACCAACAAACCAACAAACAATATGCAATTTATCCAATTCGAAAAGTAGGCTCCAATAATTCCATGAGACGCGACACTTGGCCTTAAACCTTGGATTAAATCCAATATATGTGGTTGAGTTCACTGACAGAGCAAAACCTGAAGAAGATCGGAGTTTTGATACCTCGGAAACGACAGGCCACAGTGGAGAGACTGAGTGGAACAGAGGAGAGAGGAGTGTAAAGGACGTGTGTCCCAGTGTCCGCCCGTCCGTCTAGCTACACATGAGAGTTAGAGGCATAGTCCAAGCGCAGCGGCTGTCTGCTTCTGAACGGCAGGAACCACAGGACCTTCCAGCGAGTGCCAAACACCTCAGCCAGAGACTGCTGCCAGGAGCGCCGTGTGGCCCTAAGAGCAGGACATAAATGAAGCAGCACTTCAGTACTGATCAATATCTTGAGTGCAAATTCTTTAAAAACATTTATCTTAGTAATAATAAAATATCGAGATAGCTTAAGGTCTGTTTAAGGTATCACATAGACTAGTTAAGTTCAATCAGCAACATATTAATCAACACAACCATTTAAATTGAATGAAGCTCTGACGAATCATATTCGAATATGCGGTTAACTGTTTCAGGTAAAACTATTATTCTGGTCCTAATTCCAAGTTTCCCATCATTGGCACTTCTCTGGACAGAAGTATTGGGACACACTTTGTATTCACTGAATTCAGGTGTTCCAATTAACCCATTGAAACAAGTGTATAAAATCAAGCACCTGGCCATGCAGTCCATCAATTGTGAAAGAAAGCTTGTGGTGCTGTAATAGAATGCCGTAGTAGTATCAAGGCAGATCGTGAAATTTCTTCCCTCCGAGATATTCACGATCAATTGTGTGTGGTATTACTGAAGAATGGAAGCATTTGGGGACCACAGCAACTCACAAAGTGGCAGACCATGGAAAGACACAGAGATAGAAAAGAGAGCTGTTGCCAACTGCTGAAGAGCACAGTGCGTAAAAGTCAACAACGCTCTGCTGACTCAACAACGGTGGTGTTCCAAACCTCCTCTGGCATTAACATGATCACAAAAACTATGCCGTGAACTCCAAGTGTTGGATAGAGTGGTGCAAAGCACAACAGCACTGCACTCTGGAGCAGTGCAAGTGCAGTGCGTGTTCCATGGCGTGCTGAATCACACTCCTGTAAGTCTGATAGCCGAGTCTGAGTCTGGTGAATCCCAAGAGAACGTTACCTTCCTAACTACTATGCAGACTGTGAAGTTTGGTGAAGGAGTGATAATGTTATGTTTTTTTAAGGATTGGCCAAAAGGGAAGGGAAATCTTAATGCACCAGCATACCAAGACCTTTTGGACAATTGTTTGCTTACAACTGTGTAAGAACAGGGCATTTTCTCTTCCAGCAAGACTGTGCCTCAGTGCCCAAAAGAAAGGTCAATAAAGAGGCGGCTGTAAGATGGTGTGGAGTTGATTGCCCCAAACGGAGCCCTGACTTCAACCCATGCAACACCTTGGAAGAACTTGAACAGAAGTTGCGAGTCAGGCCGTCTCTACCAACACCGGAACCTAATCTCTCAAACGCTCTTCTGGATGAACAGGAAAAAAAATGCCTCAGACTCCAAACTCCAAAACCGTGTAAAAAAGCCTTCCCAGAAAAGCCGCAGCAGTGATAGATGCAACTTGGGGAACCAACTCCATACTAATGCCTATGGATTTAGACTGGAATGCCACACAAGCTCCTGTAGGTGGAACATATATGTGTCCCAATACTTTTATCCATATAGTACACAAGAACGTTCTGCTTGCCAGAAAGACAACTGCCTAAACGTAAGCATGTTGGCAAGGACACATCATTAAGTACCTCACTGAGAAGACACCAGAGCTTCCAGCTCAAGCCTTATGTTAATTTTGGCCATTTTCCCCCCTTTTTTCTTCCCTGTGGTTATTTACTTATTTAACTCTTGCAGATACTCGTTTATCACAATAAGTCAGAATGCACATCCTTACAAACATTAACTACAAATATACTGGTCCGCCCCAAGGGGAGGCTGGGAAATAGCAAAATCAAAGCCCATTTAAATAGCTGTTTAAATACAATTTTCTCAGGTACCTAAAACTACTGCACAATATTGCACTTTTAAATAACAAAGAGAACCATTAGGGCAGCTCAAAAGGAGACGGAGATAAATACATGATACTTCTAGGGTTATAAAAATTCATCAGGGTATCATGATGCTTTAATTTAAAGGTAATGGTTCTTTTTCCAACGTGAAAAATGATTATAATAACGTTCAGTAAACATTTACTTGTGTTTTTGACCAAACTACAATTCTTTTTAGGCATTAAATGCTTTGTTTACATTGGCTATCCACCACTGTGTACCAAAACAATCAAGTCAAATCACAGTAAAATAAAGAAATCAGAATTATAATCGAACCTGAGGTCAGAAATTTACAACCCTAATATCTCTATTAATAAAATATCAGCTGGTGAAGTTTGAATAGGAACACTTACATCCCATCTGAGGAGTGGGACATTTTCTCTATAGTGGTTGTGTCCTGTTGTAGAAAAAAAAGAAAGAAAGAGAGAGTTAAACAACCACAACAACTGGTCACATACATGATAGATGGCAAACATACAGGATCTCTGATTTATAGTTTTGATGATGACTGTAGACGCAGCCCTGTGTACTAAACCCCTTCCTCACCGTTCCCACGCTGAGAACGAAAGACGCTACACCATGCACCGAGACAAAAGAGAGACAGTGAAGCCGTCAGCAGGGAGAACCCCTCGGTGCCCTCTTCACCTTGCCAAGTTGGCACAGGGGCAAGAGGGCATCTGCATGTGGACAATAGGCCTGCATGCGTCGGCCTACTGAAATCCCCTCTGCATGCCAGGTGAGGGGGTGAGGCAAGCCGAACAAGAGACAAAGAAGAAACACTGCAGCTGAGTATGTAAATGAGGAAGGGTTAGCTCTACCACCAAGGAACCTATTTGTGGAAGAGTGAGATGGGGTAAAAAGGGTGAAGTGTGACTGAAGGCTATTTACAGGAACAATAAAAAAGGTATTAGTAAACAGTCTAAGATCCATGTACACCGCTAGTCTTAAATATGCATTTCAACCTCAAAAGCTGCTACAGGCATTAGTTTCCCTGCCTGAGTTCATAACGTAAACATGAAGCTAGGGAATGTAAGCCTTGACAATGTTAAGCTGACAAAGTGATGCTTTCCAGACACACACTTTTAATACACATCTAAATAATAAACACCAAAGAAATTCTTAATAAAATGTTCAGAATCAGTCAATATTCGCCCCAACACTACTAAATTCAACAGACTGATTTTTGCTCTAGCTGGTCAGGTTAAGGTTTTATGATGTCATTAATGTGAGCCAGATCAAAAAGTGTGTGTTGCATTATGTCAGCATTTGGAAAGGCGATATGAAGAGAAGACAAAGACTGTAATCTATCATTTCTGCAATTAAACAGACTCCTCTCTCTCCTCCTCTTCCATTTTTATCTGAAGGCAGTGCAAAAAGTGAAACGTGTTTACATATCATCTGCGGAGAACACACTTACATATGGCATTCATTTCTGCAAATGATTCTGATAAATGAACTCACAACCAGTTTTATATGAGCATACCTTGGGTATAGTCAGTACACTGGTAACCTGCTCTATTATAAAGCAATCTTAATTAGGCCTGATTAAGTGGATGTAGCACAGCGCAGGTTGTAAAATACAAATACAATGGTTGTTATTAAGTATGTTAATTATTAACGTTGTTGGTATAATTATAGCATTTTTATTTGAGACACTTCTGGTTCCATTAAGTCTGTTACACGTTATTCAATCTTAGAAAAAGTAAATATTGAGATATACAGTGGGGAAAATAAGTATTTAGTCAGTCACCAATTGTGCAAGTTGTCCCACTTAAAAAGATGAGAGAGGCCTGTAATTGACATCATAGGTAGACCTCAACTATGAGAGACAAAATGTGGAAAAAAATTGAGAAAGTCATTTTGTCTGATTTTTAAAGAATTTATTTGCAAATAATGGTGGAAAATAAGTATTTGGTCAATAACAAACAAGCAAGATTTCTGGCTGTCACAGACCTGTAACTTCTTTTTTAAGAGGCTCCTCTTTCCCCCACTCATTACCTGTATTAATGGCACCTGTTTGAAGTCGTTAACAGTATAAAAGACACCTGCCTACAACCTCAAACACTCACACTCCAAACTCCACTATGGTGAAGACGAAAGAGCTGTCGGAGGACACCAGAAACCGAATTGTAGACCTGCACCAGGCTGGGAAGACTGAATCTGCAATAGGCAAGCAGCTTGATGTGAAGAAATCTACTGTGGGAGCAATAATCAGAAAATGGAAGACCTACAAGACCACTACTAATCTCCCTCGATCTGGGGCTCCACGCAAGATCTCAGCCCGTGGGGTCAAAATGATCACAAGAACGGTAAGGAAAAATCCCCCAGAACCACAAGAGGGGGATCTAGTGAATGACCTGCAGGAAGCTGGGACCAACGTTACAAAGGCTACCATCAGCAACACACTACGACGCCCAGGGACTCAGATCTTGCAGTGCCAGACGTGTCCCCCTGCTTAAGCCAGTCCATATCCAGGCACGTCTGAAGTTTGCTAGAGAGCATTTGGATGTTCCCAGAAGAGTATTGGGAGAATGTCATATGGTCAGATGAAACCAAAGTAGAACTATTTGGTAAAAAACACAACTCGTCGTGTTTGGAGAAAGTGAATGCGGAGTTGCATCCAAGAACACCATACCAACTGTGAAGCATGGGGGTGGCAACATCATGCTTTGGGCTGTTGTTTCTCTGCAAAGGGACCAGACGACGACTGGTCCGTGTACATGAAAGAATGAATGGGGGCCATGTATTGTGAGATTTTGGGTGCAAACCTCCTTCCATCAGCAAGGGCAATGAAGATGAAACGTGGCTGGGTCTTTCAGCATGACAATGATCCCAAGCACACTGCCAGGGCAACAAAGGAGTGGCTTCGTAAGAAACATTTCAAAGTCCTGGAGTGGCCTAGCCAGTCTCCCGATCTCAACCCCATCGAAAACCTTTGGAGGGAGTTGAAAGTCCGTGTTGCCCGCCGACAGCCCCAAAACATCACTGCTCTAGAGGAGATCTGCATGGAGGAATGGGCCAACATACCAGCAACAGTGTGTGCCAACCTTGTGAAGACTTACAGAAAACGTTTGACCTCTGTCATTGCCAACAAAGGATATACAACAAAGTATTGAGATGAACTTTTGTTATTGACCAAATACTTATTTTCCACCATTATTTGCAAATAAATTCTTTAAAAATCAGACAAAATGACTTTCTCAATTTTTTTCCACATTTTGTCTCTCATAGTTGAGGTCTACCTATGATGTCAATTACAGGCCTCTCTCATCTTTTTAAGTGGGACAACTTGCACAATTGGTGACTGACTAAATACTTATTTTCCCCACTGTACATCTATATTTATTTATTTGCAGTATCTAACCTACAGAGGCAACAAACTAAAGATGTACTTTTGCACAGACAACATTTTATGTTCATTTTTTCTGTTACCTAAAGCAAATCAACAGTACAAAAGGATGTGCCAACTTCAGCAGTGGACTGTGCCTAGAATGGACAGTTAGCCTACACTGTAAACCCAATTGTTAAGATTAAATAATAGACTGAGTGATGGAAACGTAATCAAACATTGCTATACTCAAAATCATAGTGAGCGTGTTCCACAATTTCTTTATTATGAGTTCACACAACTGTTGCTTTTCCAATAAGTAGAATCATGACCGCAGTTTTAAACAAAAATAACTATATTTTGGGACACTTTTGCACTTTGGGAGTGCTACAAGTGTAACAGGTCACCTCATATCAGCTAGAAAGTGGAGTGTCCTAATATATCTTGGTTGGGGTTACAGCATGTTAGCATGTCTTTGACGCATCTTTATGCCAAATGTGAAGTTTGGACACATTTTGCTGCTACTTGTTATATATCCTAGATTATGTTTAGTGCAGCTAGTTCAGCCTGTATCGCAAGCATTGCGACAAACCACATATTGCATTTATCAGTTTCCTATCATAGTATCAACACTGGTGGTTTGTTATTTACAAAGTATTCCATTGTTTACAATCAGATAGGGCCCTACAACGCTATGATTCACGCAGTCACCCTAGCAGACTGCAAAATGGTAAGGTCTGCTGTTACACTGAACCAGGAGGAAACTACTCATCATGCCGATAAATGAGGGCGGCGGGGCCGAGGAAGGAATAATATTTAGATCAGTTGATAATTGAACAAGAGTCAAAAGATTAATCGTTTACAGGATTTATTGCTAATTGCATCCTCATCCAGGTCAGGCCAGTAAAATTAAGTGGTGCCAACCAAGCCTATCTGAGGCAGAGTGCACTGTGCTGACTTCATTATGAAGGTGTGAGGAGAGCATCTTATCAGGGATCAATGGTTAAGTGTGGCAATACTCGAGAGAGCGAGTGACACAAGCTACCATCAAGCTAACAATCATGTCAGCCGCCAAATCCCATAATTCTTCATATTAGACGGACGGTGGGGCCAGAGAGCAGTCTGTGTATGTTGGCGCATGCTGTCTCTTCATGAGGAAAAGAGGGCTTCAAAGGTTATGTAGGGGTTACATCTGATAGGCAGCTTATGTTGATCAGCTAACGACAACAGCAGCTAGGAAAACACAGAATAGGCCAGGGAATCCAATCAAGGAGAGGACAGATCAGTCACTGCCAAGAGATGTACTCAGGGACATCCGGGGACACAGTAAACAATTTCACACGTTAATGTGATAATAACTGTGCTAAACGGCTATTTCTCCTGGAAGTCTTACTGCATCTCATCAGCAGGTTTCTTCCTTAATCCATCTTGGCCACAGATATGTATGCTCTGTGAGGCATGTAATGTGGATGGTTAGACGGGGTGGTGTCTTGAGGATTGCACGGTCCCACTTTTCAAAGACGAAAAACAAATGACAGCTATCCATAGAAGAAAGCAAAGACAGTGTTCAGTGTTGAAATCAGGGTTGGACAGTATGACGTTTTGGGTATTGTGATTTTACATTAGGTCACAATATGCTTTTCTGCAATTAACATATATTGTCAGATGCTCAAGAAAACTGACCAACTGCATGTTTCAATATGTATAGAGCTCAAATCAGTCATGTTAAGTTAGAACATACAGTGCAGTATATGAAATGTTGAAAAGAAATTATCAAAATAATTTTTGATTAATTAATTAGAATTAATCAAAAATGAAATCACATTAAATCTGGCTCGTTCATTTTGGCGTGCTGCAACTTATCAAACCTAGAAAACCTAGCATATCTTGCACATTGTGAAATTATCCTAAAGTATGGGGATACTGTATATTTTGCTAACTCCAAGTTCAAGTAGATCCTTGCTATGTCATTGTTCTGTTTGTCTAATAATTGTTAGTTTTTCCTTTCTTAAAAAGTAATCAGGAAATACCAGAATATAAGAGTATCAATATACACAACGCACTAACATACACCTTAGTTTATAGATGGGGCGTAGCTGTGTTTCTCTTCCTTTTCCATTACACAGTCCTACAGAACTTAGTCACGCCAATTAAGCTGTTCCGATACACTTGTGTAAGGTTACATGACTTTACTGTATCTTGAGCTGGAGCGAGCACACTGGAGAGAGAGGAAAAACAACATTCCCACAACAACAGGTGGAGCTACAGGTTGAAGCAGACATGACTAGGCAATGGAAAATTAGATTAGGGTGAAGATTGCTCTCATTTTCTGGGTTGTGGTCATTTTGTGAATTCAAGTAGGTCACACCTAATCCTCTTTTCTCTGGTCCTCACATGAAGTCATCAATTAAGGGATCAGAGTCAAAAGTGATTATCCTGTTCCCCCTATCAGCAACAATGACGGCACGATCAATGGAGAAAGCGGAGCGAAAAGAGGAAAAGAGAAGGATGTGTTTGTTTTTATATGTTCTGTTATATGTTTTATATGTATAGGCTTTTTATGAAATATTTTTTGGGGGGAGGTTCGAATTTGCCCATGGGACTGGAATGCTCAAGCTAATGCTACTCTAATGACATCATAAAGGGACAGCCCTTCATCAGCTGCGGTCATGAAGGGGTCAGGGGAATTCCATATCAGCAAAATTAAATGGTTAAAATGTAAACAAATGCATTTATTTTATGTAAAGTGCTCAATTCCAGAAAAACTTGCAATGATGGTCACAGGAAGCAGATGTCCACCTGTAACATCGTACTGCCTGAGTGCCTAAGAAATTTTATCTTTATGATAGATTTGTATTAAGGTCTATATAAAACACATGTATGGTGGAGGAATACATAAAGAAAACCCATTTTTTCTCTGTTTATTATTTACCACTTAGATAAAATGGCTTTACTTGCCTAATAGCTTGATTTGATTTATACTTGTTCCTTTCACCACAACAAAACCTCACCTACAAATCCTCTTTAAAAATCAAATCATGCTAAATGGCTTTGTTTACATTATGTCTATGAAATTATGTAGAAATTTTGAAAGACAAAATACAGTCCCGGGTTTTTACCAGGGAACTCTGTCTGACTATGTGTGCACAAGGGCCACAGGTCAGCTTTATTTCAGATAGTCATTAGAATGTGTGGGAGTCTGGCAGCTACAGGTAGCCGAGCAGTGAGAGACGAACACTGAATACAGCAACCTCTCACACCAGCCCAGCATAGCTTACTAATGAATCCATACCAAATCCAGAAGTCCGGTCTGTATTCAGGTACAACTGCCACTAAACGATTCTGACTTAAGTTTATTTACTACGCTGTTTACGTCTTAAAGGAGCAATGTGCACAATGCCAACCTGTCACATTCATACTCCGAACAATAGTGAACAGCACATTACCAGAACAGTCCCCTCTCCTCCCTCTTTAATCCTTACCAGTCTAGAACTGTGATCTTATCATCAAACTTAATGCCCCTACTCGTATCTCCAGCAGTGGAAAACGACAGAAATGTTAACTCCTGTTTTGCTTCTATGATTATCAGTTCTTATGTTTAGTGAATGAGTTTCTTGCTGAAAGTAGGCAGCTGTGGCCATTATAATAGTTGCTTGCCCAAGATCCTCAGACATCTATGTGTTTACTGTTTATTAGTTACCTGTCTTTAAATGATCTAACCATGTGCAGGAGATTCAAAACAGATTTGCAGGTTAAAATACATTGAAGGGGAAGCAAGACAGTGCTTCTTCATCCTCTCATGTTGGACAGATTGTAGATTTGATGCTACAGTGACTCCCCTTCACCTCTTTAGATACAAAGTGGTATTATAAGACAATGTAGGTCAGAAATGATTAGCATAGCAACTTCAGTAGCTTTCTCTGCTCGATCATCTTTGACACATGTAAAAATGATTATTTCTTTATAGCCAGTTGATCGCATTAGTTTATTTTGGAAGGTTTTGAACTATAAAGTACACCGCCAGTAATTGACATTGTCAACAACTAATCAACTTCTTAGCCAGAGTCTGTATTGCTGTGTCACTAGCAAAGAGATGTGTGAGTAAAAAAAGAGAAATAATAGAGACAAATAATGTTAGGAAAGCAAGGTGTAAGTGAAAGAGAGCAAGATAGCGTGAAATAGATGATGCAAACTCACAGCGAGGATTCCTGTGATCTGTGAGTAGAAGAGACTGCTCATGCCTCCGAACATAATCAACCCCATGAAGCAGGACCCGCGCAACAGCGCTAACTCATGACGCACCGCAAACAGCTCCTAAAACACAAAGGAAGACAGGAAAGCATATCAGAACACACAACATATCACACACATGCAACTGTACCTTACAGCCCCATGCCTAGTCTTTGTTCCCGCATGCTAACCCCCCCAACACAGACACACAAATGAGATTTCTGCAGGGCTCATTAGGGGGGGTCTGTTGTTTTTAGCAGTGATTCTGTGCTCCATGTTCATTTGCTTGGCTTGAGGCTCTCTCTGTGCTTATATCACTCCAAGCACACATCCCAATTCAGCATATTCTGCCCAACACTGAAAAGTCAAGCTTTCCAGCAGATAACGCCCCTATCTCTCCTGCACAGGCGCTCCTGTGTGCATTCACCCCTCCTCTTGCTTCTCAGCTGGGTTCGTTTACTTACACACAATGTGGCATAAACAAACAAAAACAGGAAATGAGATACTACGGGCTTTATTTGCAGGCTGGCAGCTCCTGCCAAGGAGATGGCTCAGCTGTTTCAGCCGTTATTGTGGAGGCATTGATTAGTCTGGGCAAGAATGAGTGAAAATGAATGAACTGTTAACAGAGAACAGACATGACCATTAGTCCATTCCAGGTGGGTTAATTTCAGCGTGAAATATTTCCCCAGAATATATTTTAAAAATATATACATATGTCGTTTTTATGGTAAGAAGGTTTTCTTTCTTCTACAGACACTCAGGCTGTTTACTGGGTCTGACACACCCAGACATTCATATTAATGAGGCATACTGAACCTGACTGGCTGTCACTGCTACTGACAAACAACACCCTATCACTGAAACACTCCAGGCAACTACATGTACAATTACTCGTCTGATTGATCAGCAATGTTACAGCCTTATTCAAAAGCCAGAGGTATTCCTCTAACAGCCAAAGCCCTAAATCACATCAAACTATTGCTGATATGTCGTCGTACATTTTCCTAAACAAACTGCTAAGATGTACAGACCATGCAGTGATGCAGGCAACCAGATGATACCATGTGCACCAGTCACAGGGGGAGGTCTCAGAACAAACAACAACAGAGGTAATAGGAACCAAACATTTAGACCGTTTTATGCCTCTAATAGCTAAAAGCTATTTATATAATACAATGCCTGAAGCAATGCTTTTCAACAGTTTCCAATTTTTTTTCCAATAGTAGGAAGCTAGAGGTTGGCCAATGTATTGGGAATTGGGATGTACCAATAGTGACATGACATGTAAACACTGATGACTTTAAATAGACTTTGTAAACATCTCATCATTTAATAAATTTTTTATTATAGGAAAGATCTGCAAATTTAATAAAAGAACATAGGACAGCGTCATTAAAACAAGTTTTAAAGAGGAAACACATAAGTACACTGAGAAATTAGATTAAACTGACAGCAACCCTCATCTCATGATCCCAAAAAGGGAAATATTTTACAATGCACAACAGCAGTGGGTTGACACTGCTGAATCAGCCGGATGCCAGTGAACAAGACTCAGATCAAAAACCCTGTTTCCAGTATTTGTGGATCATAAGCAACACAAACATCTGAATTAATGAATGAAAAGTGGCTTTTTAAATGAGACGCATTGTCCACCCTGCCTGTATATGAAGTGTGGCCTGGCCTTACCCGGTCCACAGAGGATAGAGGCTGGAAGTAGTAGTACTGGCAGAAATCCAGCACCAGAGTGTAGAGACTCAGGACCTGAGTATAAAAACACAACTGCAGAAAGAGCCAGTGGTTATCTTCTCCAACACAGTTATTAATCCTGAAAAAAAGACAGACAGAGAACCCAAGTTACATCATATCGTAACATCAAATGAACGAAAATAACAGAAAACACTCTTATGCACTAATTGGTGCACAATGATACTTCAGTATCAAGAAGAAAGGGATATACAGTAGGCAATAAATGGAGAGGGGGGTAGAATTAGCCAGGGACGGATAAGCCAAGCCAAAGCTTAATTCAAATGGACGAAAAACGATATGGCCACGTTTTTTTTCCCTTCCTCTCCCTCTCTGCCATTACAGGCGATGACAGCGAGTCACGATTTGCTGAGTCCAGACAGACTGAGGCCTTCTTCAGTCGTACTGTACCACTCTGCTGCGGACTAACGGTCACACACTCCTCTGGACATCTGATATGTCCTCCCCCTCTATTTTACGTTTCTATAGAGGTTTTATTAACTTTACACAAACACATACTGTCCGGCCGCAACACAACCCGTCTGGAGACTGGGGTCCTTTAAGGTTACGTGCTCAGTCTGGGGCAAGGGGTCAAATTCAAATTTTGACTTTTTAACTGTGTTTAGAATTGGCTGTTAATTCAGTCATTCATGTTTATAATAGATGGACGCAATGAAGTTATGGTCGTCGACTTTAGCATGTGTTCGAATATCATCATAAGGAACTGCATAATACAATACACAGTCTCAAGTCCCGCCAGTTATGTAAGATGCCTGGACCGCACATGATTTCAGTTCTGGACTGAGGGGATCAGGTTGCTGGAGTTAATGAATGCTGGAAGTCTTTGACTACACCAAAAAAAAAAAAAAAAAAAACTTTAACTGCATTTTGTAAGCATGAAGGGTAACACCTTGCTAACACTATTTTACAGGATCCATTCAAAATTTACTATCTAAACAAAAAAGCAGAGAAAACTGGGCCAAATTTTTTTAAAGTAACAATGCTTTAATTTAAATATCATCTCTGTCTTATCATTTTTCAGTTTCATTCATTCACACCATTGGAAAATACCAGCTAACCTATGCATAGTAAGCATTTCATCATGAATGGACTAATACAGCAGTAATATATTACCAGCAACAAAGTCTTTTAACGTTAATGTATGTTAAAGCAGGAACATCTCCTTTTCAGATCAAGAGTTGTATAATGACAGTGTTAATAGGGCACACATTACACCCTTGTAGTAAAATATATTAGATCAATATAGTAGCCATAAACTAACAGCTGCTGTCTTACCAGGGACAGTGGTGGTCCATGCGCCGAACGCAGTGGCCACAGCGACTGCAGTGATGTGACCTTTTTGGCCTCATCATGTTGCATTTATTGCACAGCTCCCAGTGTTCACGCTCTACAACAAAATACAGAGTGAAATGATTACAAGAGTACCATAACCAAGCAGGACTGAGGGACT